>JBBBDQ010001771.1:0-248350 GCA_037127315.1 Ascarosepion bandense
ATATATATATATATATATATATATATATTCTTTTTTTTTTCAATGAATTACAAAAAGTTCAATTAACATCTTTACTAACTGACTCCAGAGTTTAATTTCAATAGATCTATTGAATCCAACATCTGGTTGCATATTGAACACTTCCTGGCAGAAATCCTGCTGGCCCAGAAGTACGTTAAATTCTTGTAATTTCACGTATTTTTAATTTAAAAAATGAATTTCCAACCCCGAATTTAGTAGAAGTTAATCTGCTCCTTATAGGTAAATTAAATCAACTGAATTTAACAGATCATATATCTAGTTTTAAATAAGTTAGATGAAAACGTTCAATTCGGCGTCAGCCACATTTTTAATCTCCTCTCTATTGTCACCCACAGATCGCAGTGAATCAGTACGGTTAGACATCCAATTGCTCCTAGTCAGGCTTGACACCCGACCGAATAAATATCAGTCGGCGATTTTACCTCTGAGCTATGGACGCTCGGTGGAAGAAGTTTAGCGTGTTATATACACAGTAGGTACCTCGAAATATTCGCTAAAAAATGAGCATACCTTATGAAACAATACCCAGAACTTAATAAAAACAAAGTTTTATCATCAAAATCTTTGTCATTATTACGAGGAAAGACCAAATAATATTTTATCTTTTTTGAGAACATTCGAAATTTTGGTTAAAGGTTTCGTTTTCTTGCTTCAGCGAGTATAAATTAGTGTGGGGAATTTTTGTGTCTCTTTACTGTGAAACACACATTGATTTGGAGATTCTTGCAAAAATCAAATAATTGCAGGATTTTAATAAAACTTCTAGGAGTTAATCACAAGCGAATTAAATTATTTTAGAAATCTCGATAAAAAAGAACTTTTTTTTACATTTGTTTCCTCCCATTTATTTAATTTAATGAAATTTCTTACGACTTAATGTTTATATTAGTTATAAGCTGAAATCATTGGATTTAATTTAAATAACCAATTTATCTTTGTAAAGCATCCATTACTTACTGAAAATTGGCTCTTAATCAAAAATAAAAAATGCAATAAAACTAGGACATTATTTAGAAAAGCTTTTAAATGTTATTATGACTAAGATATATTATGGACACTATTATCAGAAGAAACAAAGCATTTTTCGATGAATTTTTACAAGAATTGTTTTAAATTATTTATTTATTTTCATTTTAATTAAATCTTTAAAAATTCTGCATTAACTTGTCCGAGTTAGGTAATATTGTCATTAAGTTAAAAAAAACTATATTTACAAAAAATAAATGGAAATTTTGTTACAATACTGCAATCCTGAGTATTTTGAAAATAACTTTTTTTTTTCGTATAAACGTGCCAATTTTTGTAAATACAAACGAACATTGATGACATTATCAAAAAATAAGAACAGTAACTATAGTAAATCTAAATCCTAAGTACATAAAATTCAATAAAACGTTAGATTATGGAGGATATTTTCCTATTTTTTGAAAATTATTTTTTTTAAATTATATTAAAAGTGCTCACGTTATATGCATAATGTATTTTTTTACAGATATGACTCACGTAGAAAAATTAAATTTTCGGTTGTCATATAAAGCTTTCAAATTGTTAATAAAGCTTTCAACGCCTAAAATAAATACATACCTCCATTTAAAAACATGCATTTCTGTGGTATCTAAAAATAATTTAATTAATATTTGTTTCAAATCAAATTAATTAAATTTAAATCATCCAAAAAAAGTTTAAACATAAATTGTCCGAAGTTTAAGACTCGCGGTCTTATCACGTTGAAACACCTGTTCTTGTATGATCATCAACAATGAGACTGGTCCTGGTTATGACGGTAAACTGCATCCGGCAGCAAGGCCTCTGATTGGGAGGTTGTGAGAAACATGGAACCATTGTTGTTGTTCCCAGGTCCACCCTGATCCTGGGTGGTAGCACCTGTTAGGGTCCCAGCTATGGGCAAATAGTTAACCCCAAAATTAGGATCAAAACACTATGAAAGTATAAAAAATAGACTTTTATAGAAAAGTCGTGTTTCTTTGGAGGTACACACCGTTTTACTGCCGGCACACTAATCAACTACTTCAATTAAAATATATTTTGAAAATATTATGAAATTATTTGATTTACACATCTCCGCACGCGCGCACGCACGCACACACACACACACACACACACACACACACACACACACACACACACAGGTACCTTCAAAGAAACACAATACCTAAGGTTTAAAATATTTGAATTTAAAGCTAATAGATTAAATTTAATATTTCCAATAAGCAAAATACTTTGTTGTATTTCCAAACTAATTTAGATTCATTAGAAGTTGTGACACATGCACACATTCATATTCGCATTCACGCATACGTATGTAATAAATTTTGTTCTAACCGTTTAAACTTTAGATTCAAATAAATGTAAGATGTTCACTGATTGGTTCAAGTCAACCAATCAAAAACAAGGTGAGTTATCCTCAACTTTACCGCCAAATCGTAAAGCTGTTTTGAATGCCTATTTAAACGATTTGCCGTGCATTTTTCGCCAGTTGGCACAAGATTTCTCGTTGGTATTACACGTAAATCCAACTCACCTTCTCTTACTGAATCAATCTTTTAAAACTCACAAGATGAACCTATTCACAAATTCAGTATTCTACGCCAAATTTCTATCAATATTAATCCAAACATAAATTACATTTGACACAGCTAAATCTTCCAGCAACAAAGAACTTTGCGACTTACCTAAAAACTTTAAGACAATCTTCTGCAGAAAATGAAAGACATTTTAATCAGACACACCCAACGTCTGTACAATGTATGTAAATCTTGTTATTTGTTAATACACTTTATATTATAACAAATAGTGCTTTGATCATTTATTTAATGTTTCATTTGTTAATTTGATGAGTGATTGCAATCGTATAAATTTATTGTTGGAATGCAGAAATTTAGTTATGAAGTCTTTGGGAATGGCCTTGTGCCATGTAAAATTCAAACCTAAAATTTCTATGCATATTGAGGCCCCAACAAAATTCTTTTTATCGCTAAAAATTAGCAATTTTAGCCATTTTTAGCCGTCATTCAGCACAATGTAAATCTTTTTTATTAAAAATCTTTCAAAAATAAAATATACTTCACAATTGAAGAATTTCTAAAAAGAAATTCATTCTCTCATGAAGCAAGTTATAAAGAAACCGGAAAGGGTTTTTGGTCACATGCTTGATTTTATGACACCACTTCTGGAAAGAACACAATCTTTCTCTTTTCCACTTTTCAATAACTTCCTTCTGACGTATTTTAGCAGTTCTAATGAAGTGAATTGGTTGTTTCAACTCAGCACCAAGTTGACTTGAGCCCAGTTATTTTAACCTTTGTTATACTAACTTATTTCTAAACAAAAGGAATCCTAATATACCCAATTGGAATTGAGAACTTTGTTTCACTACACTCACCATAAAAAATTACATGTACATAGTATAAAGTCAAGTTTTTGTATGATTCTGTCTTTGTTTACATATTGGACACGTATCTTTACCTAGGGATGTGCGTTGAGGTGCTGTGGATATTGGCTCGGGGCGAGGAATCGAACAGTCGAGTTCGAATTCGAGTTGAATTCCTTGCATTCACTTACACACAAATACCCTTGGGAAAGGTATTAATCCGTCTCTTCTCTCCAGTTATGGGTTACATAACAGGACAGATTGGGTTCTATAGCCTTGTCTGACAATCAGTCTACCGCAAAAAGTAATGGCAACCTACTGCGGGATAATCTTCTGTCCAGTCAGTCCTGTCTCTTTCGAGATATGATCGTCCAAAGCGTGTATCACGTATGGCACTTAACTAACATTTACCTAAAATACACGGAAACACGTAATCCCTTAACTTCTATACACTAATTTTTTTCTTTTGACCCTTACGTGAAAATTAACCAAAATCCAATTCCACGGTTAGAGGAATTGGATCCACGGGTTTGTTTTCAATAAATTTTTTCTCATGTTTACACAATATAAGTCTCAAGAGCCACTCAAGATAGAATATTATTGAATGAGATACGTGATATTCATGTAAGACGAAGAAGTGAAGATTATGAGGGTATGTAGGGCAGATAAAGATTAAAATTGAAGAGATTAAGGTTGTAGTGTTCAGGGAAGCATTCACGGGGTAGTCTGTTTCACACATTAGCGGTTCTTGAGAGTGAAACTTTCTTCTTGCCAATGGAAAATTGTGACTTTCTGTCAAATCAACCATCGTATGGAATCGGGTAGGTAAGTAATATGTCTTCCATTCTCTTTTTTCATTTTCCCTTTCTCAGTCGGTCATTGTACGTGCACCCCATTTTTTATCAAATTGTAATATTCACATTTCTGATTTACTTTTTTCCTAATTTCAGATAAGCGTCACTTCCAGGGACACTGCGGTCATTTCGCGGTCTTGACCTTCTTTATTCGGGCAATCCTATTATAGCTTGTTTTACTGTTCAAAGCCACTGAGTAACTAATTAGCTTAACAAAGCAAAGCGTTTCTATGTAGGTAATGAAGATCGGACCGCGATAAGAACATAAATAATGTCTAAATATAATTCAGCTTTGTTTTCTTGTTTAGTCAGTCATCGATTACAAACAATAACGTTCTTTGGAGTCATTCGTGATCCATAACTTTCTCCATACACACACACGCATACGTGCACATATATGGCGGCGTTAGTAATTAGTCGTTACTCGTTATCATAGTATAATCTTCCGATAACTTATAAAATTTAAAACTAACTCAATTATATTTTTACAACAAAGTTTTTGGATGCAAATAAATAATTTTGTAGGTACCGCGTATTTCCAGCAAACAGTCTTGTTTAAAAATCAAAATGTTTTTAGAAATGAGATGTGTGTGTGTGTGTGTGTGTGTGTGTGTGTGTGTGTGTGTGTGTGAGAGAGAGAGAGAAAGTCAGTCAGTTAAGTGCCATACGTGATACACGCTTGGGAGATCATGTCTCGAAAGAGACATGACTGACTGGGCAGAAGATTATCCCGCAGTTGGTTGCCATTGCTTTCTGCGGTAGACTAGTTGCCGACCAAGGCTATAGACCCCAATCTGTCCTGTTATTTAACCCATAACTGGAAGAAATGGACGGATTAATACCTTTCCCAAGGGTATTTGCGTGTAAGTGAATGCAATGAATACGGCTAAAATTCGAACTCGGCTCCCCGATTTCTCGTTCCGAGCCGATATCCAATGCTCCACAACGCACATCCTTGAGAGAGAAAGACAATAAGTTAATCCATTCAAGTAAATATCATAACTCAGTATTTAAAAAAGAAAGGGAAGTATAAGCGTATTAAGTTCGATAAGCTGCCATGTAGTTCCAATTTTCGGTTAATTTTTTATTCTCGCTGCTTCGCTTTCCTCTTTGAGTAAAAAAGGAGTCACTTAGCATGTGTAGGTGCCTTAATGATGCTTGGTTAATTGGCCTTGTGTTAAACACGTCCGAAGTTCCCACAATTTAAAAATCAGAAGGTTGAAGGTTGGTTGTGAAATGTGAAAGGATAAAACATTTCGTGTGTACATTAAAGCAAATATTTATTTACAGAATGGCAAAAGTGTAAGAAGGAAAATATAAGTGAAATTTTGTTAACTGAACACTATAATATATTTGTGAGAAGAAAAATGTTAATTGAGAAAATGCATGCAGTTTTGTAGATAACATTGTTCGTAGAGAAATGTAGGTATTAAAAATGTCCGCAGAAGTTTAGAGTTCATGGTTGTGTAGTAGCAGAATGTAAAGTTTTTGTTCCTTCCTCTTTTTGGTCGGTCGCGACAGGTTGAGAGAAAGAGAAGGCAAAACAAATGTACTTAATGCGTCCATTTTGTTGTTGTTGTTGTTCTCTTTGGCGGTGTCGTGTGAACAGAAGAAAAGGACGTTGGAAGAAGAGGTCGAATGAAACTGTGGCCTGCCCTACGTCCGGGTTGGCGTGGAGTGCAAAGGAAGAAAAGTTGGCTGCAAAGGCGAGTCAGCTTGAAGGTTTTTCTTTACATAGTGAGATGCTATCAGCTACTGTTTCCATCTGACTGACTGACTGCTGTGACCTATCAGCGGCCATCCTTAAATATTGAATTCTGAATCAATCAGGATCCAGAGTTTCGCTTTTCACACTGACTTGTGAAAAAGAAAAGCTTCTAGCGTTTGAATCCTCTTTTGCGGGTGTGCAATTTTACTTTGGGTTTTTCCCAAATGTTGTAGTCATGTTGTAGTCATTTGAATCCGATTTGGCGGGTGTGCAATTTATGTTGTGTTTTTTTTTTTTAGTTGGCTGATGGATGATATAGGATTTGTATTCTATACAAGCAACTGACGAATTGCAAAATATTGTATTCATCTGTTTTTTTAGGGAATAAAAATTAGAACTTATTTTTCATTATTTATTTAAATCAACAACGACTGATCTCTCTCAGCTTCTTTCAACAGTTTTCTCATGTATAGTAACATTCTCAGATTATTAATAAACACCTAAGCAGGTTGTACCACAGTACACGGAAGTACCTCAAAAAATAACAGCTGATCTCTCCTCTGACTTAAAAAATACTAGCTTGTATTTTTCAATACTTCAAAGGCCAAGCTAGTATTTTTTTCAATACTTCAAAGGCCGAGCTAGTATTTTTTCAATACTTCAAAGGCCAAGCTAGTATTTTTTTCAATACTTCAAAGGCCAAGCTAGTATTTTTTTCAATACTTCAAAGGCCAAGCTAGTATTTTTTTCAATACTTCAAAGGCCGAGCTTGTATTTTTCAATACTTCAAAGGCCAAGCTAGTATTTTTTTCAATACTTCAAAGGCCGAGCTAGTATTTTTTTCAATACTTCCAAAGCCAAACTCGTAATATTTCATCATAAACGATCAAACCGAAAGTTTTTTTTTTCATTCACGACGAATGGAATTCCAGTTGAATTCGTTGCATTCACTTACGCACAAATACCCTGGGGAAAGGTATTAATCCATCTCCACTCCCTCCAGCTATGGGGTGAATAGCAGGACACATTGTGTTTTATAGCCTTGGTTGGCAACCAGTCTACCGCAGAAAGAAAATGGCAACTTACTGCAGCAAAATCTCCAACCTAGTCAGCCATGGATTAAAAGAGACATGATCGGCCAAGCGTGTTTCACGTTTAACACTTAACTGACTGTTACCTCGTATCGGAGGATAAAGAGGTTTGCGTAGAGGCAACACCCTTACCTGCAAAAAAAGAAATGTTACAGAAGCACCGACGACCCCCTAGTTAATGGCGAGGGATCGTCGATGGCCTATGCTCTACTGAAAGTCATGGATTTAGGAGGGGTACCATGAATACCGGATCTCTCAATAAGGCTCTTTGACTTGAACGTCTATTGACTTCAGGCCACATGCAGAACTCATATATATGTTTCATTGTTAAAAATGCTAGAAAAAATGGTCGCTTCACTGTACCCCTCTAGAAAGTACCTGAAGCCTGTCATGCTTTCTCTTTGCAACAGACAGAGTAGACCAACAAATGAACATTGCTACCACATCTGGGCTGACCAATCCTTTCTTTCCAGTCTTGATAAAGTTCAAAGTCATTTACGCAGCCTGTCGTTACTTTATCGCTATTTTCATAACAAATATTCGGACGATTTCCATTCAGACCCTTACAGCTAATAACCATCATACAGCGTCCATGGAGTCGAACCAACTTCATACCGTCTGTAAATAAAATTGTAAGGAAAAAGTTTTTTTCTTCTATAAACTTTTTCCAAAGAACCACTGCTTTGTGGAACAGACTCCCTCGTAGACGCTTCCTCAGAACACTCCAATCTTAATCTATTCAAGTCAATTATCAATCGTTACCTATCCTCCATATATCCTCACTTCTTTCTCATTCATGAGTCCTCTATCTAAAGCGGTTCTTCAGATGTGTACTGGGTCAACATTAGAAAAAAATTAATGTTTTCCCCATGAAAATGATATTAAATAATTATGTCAGCAAAATTTTCAGTATATTTTATAACACATATTATATATCAGCTATTTTTTCTTTTCTTTTTTAATCATATCACCCCAAGCAAGGCGGTGACGCCACTGATGCGCATGGGGCTACTTAAGAGTAAAATGATTGGAAAAGAGAAAGCCGGGAACCACATCCTAAACAGGAAACAAGGGATGAGCCCCTTCACCTGTTCAAAAGACGTGGGTGGAGTGTGAACCGGGCTATAGTTAAGTCTATCTACTCCAATTGAGAACAAAAAAAAAGAGAAAAGAAAAAAGTGAAAGAAGATTGGGAAAAAGAAAAGAAAAAAATAAAGCACATTCTAAACAGGAAACAAGGGATCATATTGCGAAATTATACATAGCATATTATATGTGATATATTTATATATCGTGTGAGAATTTGTTGTTCTCGGGGTAGTTTCGCCCAACACCGCAAGTCTTCACAAGACCAAAACACTAACCTAAAACTCGAGTCGTGTTCTTAATTATCCTAGTCAGGGGGAGATTTTCATATAGATGTTATGCATGGCACTAAACCCTTTCATAAATATTTAAAGCAGTGTTTCTCATCCACTGTTTCCCAGAACACGGGTTCCCCAAGAGGTCGTAAGATGTTCCATATATGTTATGGTGCTCTCCTCAAAGAATGAACTCTTCCTCTTGTTATGTGTGATTACCTGCGTGACTTCCGGAGAGCAGTTAAACGGAGGAGTTAACAAAGAGCAGTTAACGAAGGCAGTTAACGACAGTTGACACCAGCTACTAGTCAGGCAATAAGCAGCGTAATAATACTTTCGGACTTATTTATTTATATACTACTTATTATTAACACTTCCTTTGCATATCTAATCCTACAAGATTCATCCGCCCTTTGACAGGTCCTGTTTCTAATCCAGATAGGTTTCTAGCGATCCTCTCGCCTTACCAGAAATACCTGGTAGGGAACCGGTTTAACTGATGATGGCCCGATCATGCGGTAGTTGGCACTGGGTTATATACTATCTATTAAAAAAGTTTAAACATTTAACTTAATAGTCACTAATAACATGTTAAAATCCGATCCCCTAGACACTGATGTGCCAAAAGTCATGGGATAGCAGTAAGTTAATGGTAGTTGGCACCACCACACATTGACATTATGGGATGCCTATATCTATCCCAGTTGTGCTCTAGCATAGGTTAATATAGTGTGAATACTGGCTCGACTTCTAATGACAAGACGATATTAAATATCGGAGATTGAACGGGGCATAAAAATGTGTGCCAGACAGCTGAGTAACTTCATATCTAACATTGTGTATTCCCTCCATCTACAGTGCCAAGTGTGTATTAAAAATACCTATTGAAACGCATTATTGTTTTTCGTGGACAAATCAGTAGCTAACGATGGCTCCTTAATGATCGTGTCCAGAGACGTCTATAATTTTAATTATCAGCAGGAACAGGAAAGTGACACTGATTCAGGCCACAGCCATATTTAACGCAGAGGATACGTGACGCATATCCAGCCGGTCAGTTTAGCGTTTTTGTGCTTCCATGTAGAAGCCGAAGACCTATCAGGATGCCCCTGTTAACACTGAAAAGAGAGCCATGATCGCCCACGCCACATACGTGTAGACATCGATTCGGAGTTGACTAGAATTGGTTTGCGGAGCATACTAAAGATTTTCGGCAAATATTGTAGCTGCCACATTCATGAGTCATCTCAATCAGGTATTTTTCTGGCATGGTGGAGAAGTCTTTTTGCATGCATGACCATGCTACTAGAAGTATTCGATATTGATAGATATCGAGACGGCATAACTCAACATCTTTTGGCAGTTACATTATTGTTATGGTGCCCTATCTATAGGAATGGACTCTTCCTCCGTCAATAAATACTAACCTGCGTGACTCCCGAAGATAATCGAGGGATAGTCCAGATGCAGCGTAACTATACAGTTCGGACGGACACTTCTATTTGCTGACTACTAACGTTATTACTTGTATATATGTCCTGTTATTCTAATAAACTGTTTGAACCTACCTTCTTGTTTCTGTGTCTTTCTTCCTGGCTCAAACAGGCCACAACAATTATCGACCAAAATCTGACAGATATTAAAATGAACGCCGTGAATATGTTTATATAAATTACTTTACTCGGAGAAGATTATGGTGGCGCGGAGCTTAGGTTTTAAAATGAACAGCTGAGCTACTCACACCAAAAAGATTAATGAAGGATGATAACGACGAGGAAACACACGGGTAATGTTAATAAAACAATATAATGAATTTATTAATGAATTTACACACTTGAAGTGTCAGTAGCTCATTCAGAAAAATAAATCAGAAGTTCGTAGTTTTAATGGATTGTCATGAAGAGGAACGGTTCATACACCGAATTAAATGATCTGACACAAAAGAAAATTCAAAAATATTGAAGACAAAGTTAAGAGTGTTCGTTGCTCACAGAATGAATATATGGTTTGTATACATTCAAAGGTAGACGAAGAGAGATAGTTTGAAATACTTAGTTGTCTTGGATTGTTGAGAGAAAATTCTTTGAAGTGTTACGTGCTGGTTAGAGGCCGATAATATAATTGGCGAATATTTTTCCACTGACGAGCACTTCGACGCTGGTCGCGAGGAACTGAAAGGAAATTTTTCATATAATTTCAGGCACTCTTCTGATTAATTTAATTTTTCTCCTCATTTTATATTAAAAAAAGAATTTCGAGTTGGCTCGCTACTTTCTTTTTTTTTTTTTTTATTCTTTGCTAACCAGCCAATTTTTGTGAAGGTAACAAGTTCATTGCTCCAAAAAAAATTTCAAATAGGTTCACGAATTTCTTTCTTATTTCTCAGTCCTCTGAATTTGAAGGTAGTGGGTTAAGGAAATTATTTCGCATTCACAAGATGATAGATTAATCGTCTCGAGAGAAACGTTGTGGTATGACGAATATATATTGACTGCTTTTATTTTATCGACGTACATAGTCTTCCAAATAACAAGATAACCAGTATACAATATTACGCTTTTGCAAAACATCATTTTTTTTTTTTTTTTTTTTTTTTTGCGGTAAAGTGTTTTTAGTAAAAACGAACTTATGAGTTTTGAATGGTTGCATTATTTAATAAATTTTATGCGACTTTTATTATCTGCAGGTGTTAGATATGTAAATTGTTTTATTACTTTTTCGTCTTTTATGTAAACGTAATGCACCTTATTACAGTAAGAGTGTTTTGGTGGGGTTTAAAACGAGTTATGATGAGTTATCAGTAAAAAGTAATTTTATTTACTCATGACAATACATAGGTATTATCATATCTACAAAACTATAAAGGAAAAATCATACAACTCTATTAATATTAGAAATTTCATAGATAGATAGATAGATAGATAGATAGATAGATAGATAGATAGATAGATAGATAGATAGATAGATAGATATGTACGTTCACACATTTTTTATACCTGATTTTTAAATTGAATTTTTAAAAATTAAAGTTTCTTGTAACTTTATTTTAGTTTTAATTGAAAGCTACATGATTAAATTTACTATTTCTAGTAAGCAAAATACTCTTGTGTATTTCAAACAGAAATTATATTGACTGGAATCTAAAATTTTAAGATTTAAAAAATGTTTTTCAATTTGTCGGCTATTTTTGAGCGATCGACACATTTGAAAACAAAAGTTAATTCTCGGTTTAAAGATCTTGCAAAAATAAAATAAACATTTGCAACACGTTATTTTTGGAAAATTAGCAAATTTAAAGTCAAATTAATCTGATTTACACAAGTATTACTTATTTATAGCATGAAATTTAGAATAAAACTATTTCTTAATCACGGAGTGTTGATCTTCCCTACCTTTCCCGCATGATTTGACATGTGGTGACAGTCGGATGCGAAATAAGCTAAGTGTGTATGGTGATTACAAGTGACATAATTGTCAACATTTTTTTCTACAAGGGAAAGAAACCGTGAAACACATGACCTTTTAATGTGCACATAGAAATTACCATAATAAACTTGTAATACACAAAAGAATTAAATATTATTTTAAAAATACGATGGCTTGAAGAATTGTATTTAACTTTTCAATTTTCAATTAGTAAATATAGTCGCCACTTAATAACTTAATAATCTAACGCCTACAAATCTTTGAAGTATTTTTAAATATTTTTGAAACTTTATAAATTATTATAATTAAAGAAAATATGGAAGCAATTCTTTTACAATTTTGTTATTAATCGAAAAATAAATATTTTCTTAATATATATTATAAATATTTTCTTAATATATATTATTTATTAAAGCAATCAAAATCTTATCTAATTAAATAGTGCCATAGTTTTATTGCATTTTTTATTTTACTATTAGGAGCAGATTTTCAGAAAAGTGTCGAGTGTTTGAAAAAATAATAAATGATTTACATTCTCCAATGAGTCTTGCGTTTAACTAATAAAACCAATTTTCCCTACAAAATATATTTTCTTAAAATTTCATGAATTTTCGTGAAGGTAAGAGGAAGTAACGGATGAAAAAATGTTTTACCCAAACTTCAAAAATTAATAATTTCAAATATAATTTCATTAATTTGTGAATAAGTCCTGAAAGTTTCATTAAAATCCGATAATTTTTGCAAGAATTTCCAAAAGTAATGTGTTAATTTTTGCAAGAATTTCCAAATTAATTTGTTTTTCGCACGAAAAAAAACTGAGTTACGTAATATTACATTATCCGTTATAAATTCTCGTAACGAAAATCAAAAACGATTTTACCAAAATGTCGAACGTGTCATGAAGGATTAAAAAGATTTTTTAAAAATAATTAAAAAGTACTTTGATCTTTCCTCTTAATAATAGCAAACATTTTGATGGAAAAAAGTTCATTTTTATTAAGTTTGGGACCATTTTTTTTTCATACTATATGTATTGTTTTTTCATTGATTTAGTGGAGGTACGTACTTCCCTCCTAAATGAAAGAGAAATAATAGCGAGACAGCGTCGGCTCAATTCATTATCTTTACTACCAGTTATGAAAGTTCTTGCCGCGTGTTTACTTTTTAACAGTGGCTATAATTTCATTTTTGCAATAATTACGTCGTCGCGAGTAGTCAAGAATATATATATATAAATCGCTGAAAAAATATAGCATATGAAGAAAAAACTTACAAATACAAATTTAATAAAAACGAACTTTTTCCATCAAAATGTTATGTTATTATTAAGAGGAAAGATTAAAGTAATTTTTAATTATTTTTTAAAAAATTTAATCCTTTCTAACACGTTCGGAATTCTGGTAAAATATTGTTTTTATTTTCGTTAGCGCAGAGCCAAATCGTTACGAGAGTTTAGTTTACAATGGAAAACGTAATATTACATAACTCAGTTTTCTTCCGGTGACAATCACATTAATTTGGAAAATCTTGCAAAAATCAAATAATTGTCGGATTTTAATGAAACTTTCAGGACTTATGAATTAATTAAATCATATTTTAAATTATTATTTTTTAAAAAATCTTGGTAAAAATACTTATATATATATATATATATATATATATATATATATATATATGTTACCTCCCCCTACGTAAATTCATGAAATTTTAAGAAACTAAATTTTGTTGGGAAAATTGGTTTTAAACGCAGGACTCATTGAGGAATGTAAATCATTTATTATTTTTTTAAACATTTTGGCTTTATTTCCGAAAATCTGCTCCAAATAGTAAAATTAAAAGTGCAATAAAACTATGACATTTTTTTAATTTGATAAGCTTTTAATTGCTTTAATAAATAATATATAAGCACATTATAGTCCGAAGAAAATATTTTTTTTCGATTAATAATGAAATTTTGAAAAAATTATTTTCATTTTTTTTTCTATTATAATAATTTGTAAAGTTTCAAAAATATATTTTAAATTTTTTTCGATTAATAATAAAATTTTAAAAGAATTGTTTTCCTTTTTTTTAATTATAATAATTAGTAAAGTTTCAAAAATATTTTTGAATATTTCAAAATCTGTTGTCGTTAGTTTACTAACTTATTAAATGAAAATTATATTTACTAATCGAAAACCGAAAAGTTTAATACAAATTGACGTGTCTTCATATTCTTAAAATAATTTTTTTTTTTTTTGTATTTCAGTTTTTTTTGTTTTTTTTTTTGTATGGTAATTTTTATGTGTACATTAAAAGGTCATGTGTTTCACGGTTTCTTCCCCTTAAAGTAAAAAAATTTGCACAATTTTGTCAATTTTGGACGTCATACAGTTAACTTATCTCGCATTTGTCTGGCTGTCATCGCATGTCAAATATACGAAGAAGAGGCCAGAATAATCAACATATACTGCGTTTAAGAAATAGTTTTATTCTAAATTTCATGCTATGAATAAGTAATATTTGTGTAAATCAGATTAATTTGACTTTAAATTTGTTAATTTTTTAAAAATAACGAGTCACCTATGCATATTTTGTTTTTGCAAGATTTTTAAACCGAGAATTAACTTTTGTTTACAAATGTGTCGATCACTCAAATGATCAGAATTTTTTTTTTAAATTAAACATTTAAAAATTTTAGATTCT
This sequence comes from Ascarosepion bandense, assembly GCA_037127315.1. Taxonomy (NCBI): domain Eukaryota; kingdom Metazoa; phylum Mollusca; class Cephalopoda; order Sepiida; family Sepiidae; genus Ascarosepion; species Ascarosepion bandense. The sequence continues at coordinate 14,559 of JBBBDQ010001771.1, forward strand.
AATTAATATAATTTCTGTTTTAAATACATAGTATCTAGCTTACTGGAAATAGTAAATTTAATCATTTAGCTTTCAATTAAAAACAAAAAAAAAACTTATCTATTTTTAAGAATTCAATTCAATTTAAAAGTTAGTTTCGAGAACGAGTTGACGTATAGTCCTTCCTGTCACGCTCAGAGGAGGGAAATAGCCTGAGATGAAAAGCTAATAATAATCCTCTCAAATATTTTGCAGTCATTTTTGACAAGAGTACATTCGTATAGGATGTGCGTTGTGGTGCATTGGATATCGGCTCGGAACGAGAAATCGCGGAGCCGAGTTCGAATTCCAGACGAATTCATTGCATTCACTTACGCGCAAATACCCTTCGGAAAGGTATTAATCCGTCTATTCCTTCCAGTTATGGGTTAAATAACAGGACTGATTGGGTTCTTAGCCTTAGCCTTGGTCGGCAACCAGTCTACCGCAGAAAGCAATGGCAACCTACTGCGGGATAATCTTTTGCCCAGTCAGTCAGTCATGTCTCTTTCGAGACATGATCGCCCAAGCGTGTATCATGTATGGCACTTAACTAACTGACTGACATTCGTATAATATATAAAAGTTTTGTGTCGACAAAAAGAGAAATTTGTCCGTTCTCTTTCTTTCTATTTCCTTACCAGGTGGCTTCTGAGTCATGATTTTTTTTTTTTTTTCCTTTTTTTTCGATTTCTACTCAGTGGAATTATTTATTCTGCTTTTTGAAATTTTCTTCTTTCACATTTTAATAATAAATCGTTTTTTAGACGTCGTTACTCGTTTTCTCCTCGATTGTTTGTCACGATGAGAATTTCGTTAATATTTTATTGAGGTTGCTAACGATGGTCCTGATGAGATGTTGGCTGAAATCGTTTTTTTTTTTGTTTTTTTTTTAATCATATCACCCCGAGCAAGGCGGTAACGCCACTGATGTGCAGGGGCTACATAGGAGTGAAAAGAATGGAAAAGAGAAAACCGGAAACCTCATCCTAAACAGGAAACAAGGAATGAGCCTATTCACCTGTTCAATAGACGAGGGTGGAGTGTGAACCGGGCGATAGTTTAGTCTATCTACTCCAATTGAAAAAAAAAAGTGAGGAGATTGGAAAAGAGAAAACCGGAAACCGCATCCTAAACAGGAAACAAGGGATGAGCCTCTTCACCTGTTCAATAGACGTGGGTGGAGTGTGAACCGGACGATAGTTTAGTCTATCTACTCCAATTGAAAAAAAAAAGAAAAAAAGTGAGAAGATTGGAAAAGAGAAAACCGGAAACCGCACCCTAAACAGGAAAAAAAATAGTGCGGTTTTGTTTGTTCCAAACTATTTACAAGTACTGTACATTATATATATATATATATATATATATATATATATATATATATATATATCGAGAGAGAGAGAGAGAGAGAGAGAGAGAGAGAGAGAGAGAGAAAGAGAATATCGAGGATAAACACTTAGACGGTAATTCCTAGTCTGCATTGGACATTGAAAGCGTGAAACTATATCAATCAACATGCAGTGTTGATATTTATGTCACAATTGTCTATCTAGAAAAGCTCGATATAATAAATTTTAAACGATATATATATATACATATATATATATATATATATATATATATAGAGAGAGAGAGAGAGAGAGAGAGAGAGAGGGGGGGATTACTAACATCGTCTTATGTTAAGAACGCGAATATATCCTCATAAGCATTTTTTATGATCCTTTAATTTTTTTTAATTCTTTTAAATATATTTTCTCCTGGTGCACTCTCTTTATCATTTAGCCTATTCCTTCGATAGTTTTTTTTTAGCAACTTATAAATTGGCTTACAATTTTAAAAAATCATATCAGAAAAAAGAAATCGCGCATAATTTGATTTACACATCACGAAACATTTCTGAACAAAAAATAAGAATAAGATGAAATAAGGAAATCCAAGTGAGATAAACTTCTTTTACCCTTCAAAACTTTAATGAAAGTTTATGCAAATTATTAAAACTTCGTTTTCTTCTCAATGTTACTTGTAGAAATACAGCTATTAATTTAAATATAAGAAGCTGTCAATAAAAATCATTAATTCTTTTATTTGTATACTAAATTGAAAAAAAAATGAACGAAAATAGCAACAGTTTTTTTTTTTGTTTTTTTTTTGCAAACACGGAAAAGATACTAAACTACAAAAACTAAAAGCTCCAACAAAAAGTAGTGTGGTGGACGTCGAGTCTGTTGATCAGATGTAGCGGAATTACGTCCAACACACATTTTAATAAAATGTTTATAAATAAATATTGAAGGCAATTGACGAAACAAACGACATTTGTTATAATAACAAATTAAAATATTGTATTCAACAAAGATGCACAAATAATGAAGAATAAATCAGTGGTTGGTAACTGAAGATGAGTTTAATAATGATTTGCAAAGTTCAAGTTTTAGTCAAGGTAAAAATGTATAATGAAATTTAAGGAGTTGTCTCGCTTAGACTGTAAGGTTTCAGCTGAAAAGAAAATTATTTTAAACAGATTATTTCTTATTAAGTGTTCCAGATGTAATTGAATTGCATAGTTGAGTGAATGCTCTAGATGATTAAATGTTCGTGGAAGAATATTCTATGGGAGGAAATGTTTGTTGAGGAATATTCTGTGTAAATGAAAGATCTGTAGTTTTCAACTTGGCAGTTTTGTTGGGGCCTCATATGCATAAAAATTTAGGTTTGAATTTTTTATATGGCACAAGGCAATTTCCCAAAGAACTTCCTAACTAAATTCCTGCATTCCAACAATTATTTTATACGGTTGAAATCATTTATGAAGTTAGTAAATGGAACATAGGATAAAATGGTCAAAGCATTATTTGTATTTATAAAAGTGTATTAGCACCAACGGCGTAAAGGGGACATTTTACTCCAAAATTTGTCCCTCGCCCGGGAAAGAGCGACATAAGCAACAGATGTCCCTGGACCGTTACCCTGCGACTGTGCGCATCAAAGACAAAATTACTATCAGAACATGGAACGTCAGGACACTCAACTGGCGACAACTAGAGAATGTCAAGCAGGAGATGGCCAGACTGAAGATCAACATCCTAGATGGCCTAATAATGGAGATCTCAGTAGCGACACCCACAGGATAATTTATGCAGGAGGCAAAAAGAACAAAAAAGGGGTCGATTTAATACTAAGCAAAGAAGTGAAGAAATGCGTTCTTGGATACTGGCAGCTTTCAGAGAGAGTCGTCTTGGTTAAACTGCGTGGAAAACCCTTCAATATAGCTATTATAGTAGTTTATGCGCCGACAACTCAAAGTTCGGAGGACTAAATAGAAACATTCTATTCAATACTGGACAGTGCCAAGGCTCAGTGCAAGAAATTAAGATTATAATAGGAAACTTGAATGCCAAGATAGGTAAAGATAGAGAAGGAGACACGACCGGAAACTTTGGACTAGGGTATCGCAACGAACGAGGAGAACAATGGGTCCAATGGTGCTTAGCCAATGACCAGGTACTTACTAACACCTGGTTTCAAGAACACCCACGACGTATATGGACATGGAGAAGCCCAGGAGGCGACACGAAGAACCAAATAGACTATATAACTATAAACAAGAGATTCAGGAATGCAGTGGTCCATTGCAAAACATATCCAGGTGCCGACTGCGGAAGTGACCACGTCCCAGTCATATGCAAACTAAGGGTGAAACTCAGAAAACTGAAGAAGCCTAGCACATCACCAAGGCTGCAATACGACACGCTTGTGAATGACCTCACCCGGCAAGAAGAATATAATAACAGCGTGAGAAAGAAATATGAATAACAAATTGGGAAGGAGCACTCAAAATGGGATTCACTAAAGGAAGCGATGGTGACCTCAGCAAACAACATAGCCCCAAAGGAAAGCAGAAACAAAAGTAAAAACGAGTGGATAACCGAAGAGATTCTCCACATGATGCAAAGGAGACAAAAAATAACGCCAAGACATGGATCAGAGTACAAGAAACTTCTCAGGGAGATAAGGAACAAATGCATACAAGCTAAGGAGGAATGGCTCAACAACAAATGCGCAGAAGTAGAGAGAATGAGCAGGACCAATAAAGCAGAGATGCATAAAAAGATAAGAGAACTGACAAGACAAAAAACCTGCTCCTCAACAGGATGCATAAAATACAAGGATGGGACAATCATATTGGAGAAAGAGGAAATACTCCAGCGATGGGAAGAATATATAAAGGATCTTTTTTGCGACAGGAGAGAACAACCGAGAATACACAAGGAGGTGGATGGACCGGAATTACTAAAATCCGAAGTGGAAGCTGCAATGGCCAAAATGAACAGAAACAAAGCAGCTGGTCCAAACGGCATAGTGATAGAGCTGCTGATAGCCTTAGAAGAATACGGCATAGAAAAAATTACCGACATAATAAACGAAATTTATAGCAGTGGAATAATACCAGACGACCTATGCAAGTCGATATTTATAGCACTGCCGAAGAAACCAGGTGCAAAAGAGTGTGAACTACACAGAACTATCAGCTTAATGAGCCACATTACAAAACTGATTGTCAGAATCCTGATGAATAGAGCGAGAAGCAAAATCAATCCAGAGATAGGTCAGGAACAGTGCGGGTTCGTCAAAGACACTGGAACAAGGAACGCCATATTCATGATTAGGATGCTCTCCGAAAGGGCAATACAAATGAAGAAAGATTAGTATCTATGTTTCATTGACTATGCGAAGGCATTCGACAAGATACGACACAAAGAATTGATGGAGATGCTCGGCAGCCTCGACATTTTTGGGAAAGATATAAGAGTAATCAAGAATCTTTACTGGCAACAAAAGGCATGCATACGAACAGGTAACGATCTCAGTAGATTTACAAAGATAGAAAGAGGTGTAAGACAGGGATGTGTCTTTTCGCCGGATTTGTTCAACCTGTACAGCGAGAATATTTTGGGGACCCTAGATGACACGCCAGGATTTGTTATTGGAGGCTACAACTTGAACAACATAAGGTATGCAGATGATACAGTACTGATTGCAGACACGGAAAGGAAACTACAAGACCTCCTACAGAAGGTAGCGGTAGAGAGTGACAAAAAAGGTCTACAAATAAACTTTAAGAAAACTGAATGCATGGTCATCAGCAAAAGGTGCAACCCAAAATGCCAAATACAGGTGGGGGATACCAGAATAAAGCAGGTGCAAAAATTAAAATACCTAGGAAGTGTTCTAACAGGAGATGGAAAGTGCGACACAGAGATCCGAAGACGAATTGGCATGGCAAAGGACGCGTTCCAGAAGCTGAGTAAAGTACTATCACAGAAAAATTTCACTAGAAACAAAGAAAAGAGTGCTGGATTGCTATGTGATGTCAGTTCTTCAATACGGCAGTGAATGCTGGACAATATCATCGAAAATGAGGACAAAACTGGAAGCAGCGGAAATGTGGTTCTACAGAAGGATGCTGCGGATATCGTGGACTGAGCATGCAAACAACGATGAGGTGTTGGAAAGAATGGCAACGAAAAGGAAATTAATACTGAGCACCAGGAAGAGACAACTGAAGTTCCTGGGACACGCAATGAGGAAGGAAACCTGGAGAACCTGATACTGACTGGTCAGATAGAAAGAAAGAGAGACAGTGGAAGGCAGCGGATAACATATTTGCAGGGCCTGATCAGGTGGATGACGGAACGGGGGTTGCCAGGAGTATCAGAAGCAAGCATACTGGGAGCCACAAGGGATAGGGAGACGTGGAGAACCATGATCGCCTACGTCCTGAAAGGATGGGGTACATAGAAGAAGAAGAAATTAACAAATAACGAGAATTACATACTTTGTACAGGCATTGAATGTGTCTGATTAAAAATGTCTTAAGTTGTATAGTTCTTGGTTACTGAAAGATTTATCAGTGTCATATGTAAGTTGTGTTAGGAATATTGTTAGAAGATTGGTGAAAATTTCTGAGTCCGTTGATAAGTTCATCTTTGTAAAGTTTATAAGAATGATTAGTAAGAGAAGGTGAGTTGGTTTTACATGTTGTGCGTGTTAAGATTCTGATGCCAACTGGAGAAAAATACGCGGCCGGCAAATCGTTTAAATAAGCATTCAAAACACCTTTACGATTTGGCGGTAAAATTGTGGATAACTTACCTTGGTTCTAATTGGTTAACTTTAACCAACCAGCGAACAGCTTACATTTATTCGAATCTATACAGTTAGAACAACATTTATTACATACATATGCTTGAATGCGAATATGAGTGTGTGTATGTGTCCACATATGTGTGCATGTGTCATAGTCTCAGTGAGTGAATTGGCGTGTTTTACTGGGCGAAGCTTGCACTGTCATGGATTCTTGTTTGCACCTCGTGGCGAACAAAGTGGGTGGTTGTTGTCTGTTACATGGCGGAAATGATCTGGCATGTGCTTCCGAGCCAAATGATTGAGGAGACGAGATCTGAGGTTTAAATACTGTTCAGGGTGGCTCAACTGAGCTAGACGGGAAAATTGTTTCGTGTAGTAACAATTTTGTGGGGAAAAATTAACCATCAAATTGCAAGTTTTTAGGAAAATAAAGGAAGTTAGTTAGAGCCTATTTCTACCAAAAGTGCACAAAATTTGATTAGTGAAAAGCAAGCGATAAGCTTGTAAATTGTCTTATACTAACCAAGCACTATTTGTGAGGGGTACAGCACAGTAGCAAAGGAAAGCTAGAAGAAAGGACTAAGCATAAACTACAAGAAGAGAGAATGCAAAGTGCAAATTACAAATCGGCGATAGTAAAAATCAGACAGGTAGAGCCATTTCTAGGAAGTGTTTTAACAGAGGACGGAAAGTGCAACACTGTGATCCGAAGATGTATTTGGATGGACAAAGATGTATTCTAAAATTAAGCAAAGTATTAAGAGACAGAAAGTTTTCGTAAGAAACAAAAAAAAGAGTCTCAAACTGTGATCTGTCCTCCTGTATGGCAGCGAATTCTGAACAATCTTCTCAAAAGTGAGGAAGAGACTTGAAGCAACAGATATTTGGTTCTATAGAAAGATGCTGAGGATACTATAGACCGAACATGTGATCAATGACGAGGTTTTAGAGAAAACAGAAACTTATATTTAACATCAGGAAGAGGCAGTTAAAATTTCTGAGGTACGTAATGAGGAAGAAGGGCGTGAAAAACGTAATACTCTCAAAACAGATTGAGGGAAAGAAGGACAGAGGAAATCAGTGCATAACATACTTGATTAACTTGAGCAAATTGGTGGCAGAACAGAGATTAGGAGAAATTGTAGAAGTAGGGTGCGTGTTCCTTGGATGTCGGGGTCCACTCGTGAAGAAGTGATTCTTCCATTGCGTGTTCCTTTTCAGCCGTCAGGTGTTACCATTGAAGTAGGGTGCGTCATTCGTGCCTGGTACAAGGCCACTTCCAAGCATAGCCTACAATCCCGTCATTTAAAGATATCATCAGGTTGTTGAAAAAATAAGTGGAATTTTGTTAATAGAACTGGTTACTATAACTCATTTGAAAATGAGTTAAGGGTATCAAGAATTGTAAAAATATTCGTAGTAGTAATTTGTGGGAAAGAGTTTATGTGTACATATGTATGTATGTACGTATGTATGTATGTATGTGTGTGCGAGCCTTTGTTTGGTAGGAATGTCTTTGAATGGAGAAGTAAAAGGAATCAGCACACGAGAAAGAAGGAGAAAGAGGGCAGTGTGCGACGCGACCTTACATCCGAGTCGACTTGAAGTTTCTCCCGTTAGTGTGTCGTCTCGTTGCTCTCATCTGACTGTCTGGCTGACACTGACCGGGGCCGTTTATAGTCATTTTGAATTTTTCGCACCGGATCGCTTAGTCTTTTTGGTCTTGCAAATCGCTTCCATTGGTCAGAAAATCAATTTAACATCTCCTCGCGAAATCCGGATTCGAATTTTTCTTCAAGCACATGGTCAATCCTTTTTCTATTTGGCAAAACCAGGATTTCACACGTCATTGTAAATTTTTGCAAAAGTGAAAAATAAGGTTGCTTTTAAATCTTAATCTACTATCAACTATCAATAACAAAAAGTTAAAATGTATTAAGAGATATAAGGAATAGGAAGATGTGGACGGTTATGATCGCCTGCGTCCTGAATGGACACGACACATAAAAGAAGAACCTACACACATCATTTAATTCCAAATAACATTCAAAAGTATATACCTACAATAGTAAGGAGTAAAATCAATGAGGCAGTCAAAATTTGATTGGAGATTTTGACTACTGTACAACGCAGTCCATATTTAATTGCGTCTAGCAAAGGTAAAGTTCTTAATCGTATTGTTGAAAATATTTCTGGAGTTTTTCAATTTGGTATGATACTTCACAGTCCCGACTCAGTCCTTAGGTCCTTTTAAGTTTCCGCCAAAGATAATTTCATCATTTCTAGACTCGATACAATTAAATGCTGAACTTTATTTTTAGAGACAGATTTATTTGTCTGGACATAAATACAGAAATATACGGGCGGATTTAAAAGTGCCAATAATAGCAAAATTACAAGAAAATTCGTCACATAAACATGACAATAAAATCAAGGAAGATAGTACAAATATTACCAAACATCAGTCAGTTAAGTGCCATACGTGATACACGCTTTAGGCGATTATGCCACAGTAGGTTGCTATTGCTTTCTGTGGTAGAGTGGTTGCCAGCCAAGGCTATAGAACCCAATCTATCCTGTTATTTAACCAATAACTGGAGGAAATAGACGGATTAATACCTTTCTCAAGGTTATTTGCGTGTGAGTGAATGCAAGGAATTCAACTGGAATTCGAACTCGGCTCTCCGATTTGTCGTTCCGAGTCGATATCCACTGCACCACAACGCACATACATGTATGCATTATTAAGAACCATCGCGATCTTCTGAGAAATCATCGATATAGAAGAGGAGGCATATTGTGGAAGTACACGATATACTCACAAAGAATCTTCCAAACTAAAATGGCAGAAAAAAGACCTAAGAATTTTTATTTTATTTTATTTTATTTATTTATTTATATATTTACTTTGTAATCGTTTCACCCCAAGCAAGGCAATGTCACCAGTGGTGCGCAGAGGGGGGGGGGGTACAGTGAAGAAAAGGTAAAGAAAAGAAAAAAACTAACAGAGTGCAGGGGATGTCGAAGAAAGGCTAAGAGAAAGGTGGGAATCATGGAGATAGGATATGGCAATTGATGTTGCACTTAAACTTTTAGAGATTGTAGTTATTAGGAAATCAAGTATACAAAAGGGAGTTGAAGCAAAAGGAGACGCTAATACTTAAAATTTTAAATTAAAATAAATCGAATGACACAATTATTTAAAAAACAATGTTCACATAGATTAATCGCCAATGAAATGATCCTAATCAGCTTCGAACGTCCTTGGGATTCTTTAAAAACGCTTAAATAGCCTGACAGAAGCGAAGTTAAATATTGTTCGTTATGTTACCACAGTAATAAACTCCACAGGATAAGAGGGTTACACTTCGCGGTCTTCGGGTCGAGATCCAAGTAGAGTATCTGTTCTTCACCTCCCTGCCGTGTTTTTGTCCTCGAGCAGTTCACAGAAAATATTTAAAGGATAACTAGTCCTGAGGAAGCCATGAGTTATTCCCCTCTAACCCTGAAAGTTATTAGTTCACCACTGTTGTAGCCTGGTATTGAACTCACAACTCTAAGAATCAAGTCAGTAACTAACCAATGTCTATATCCACTGGGCCATGGAATGGAGTTCATATACTCCAGTGATCGTAAGAAAGGGTTCAGTTCGAAATTCCTAGCACCTGAAGAAGGCCGGAGGTTACAATGGCGAAAACGCCGTACAAATGGCAACAAAGATGAGGACAATAGTCTGAATAATGTAAATACTATATACAGCTGACAGTTGTTATATTTCTGAACAGGTTCACCTTACATTAAAAACGACCTCAAGTTACATATCGCAACCATGGATGGGGGATCGACTAAATACCGCTACGAACGCCACACAGCATGGTGAATTTACAAAAACAGTTAGAATCTCTATGATAAACGACAAGACAAATGAGCAACTTAAAATAGAATCACGTCTACATTCAACAAGAAAGCAAGACATTATAGGAAACAAACAAAAAATAGTAATATTTCACTGCAATTCAAAGAATGTTTTATTTCCTTCATCACGTCGACAATACAGTGTTGTGGGATACTTCACACTGACCAAGTCGCATGTACCTCCAAGTTTGAATAAACAAGTCGGCAATATTTCGTGCACACAAAAAATTAGAGTGTCAAAAGGACGGCCTTTTTCTTGGTAAGGCTATTATTTTAACCCTTCGACAATGTTTATTGTTCTAAAAAGGGATGATCATAATTGCATTAAAAATTTTAATTTAAAATGTAAACATATGATGAAATTGAATTTATAAACTCTTTTGTTCTTGAGAATTTACAACAAAAATATTAAACACTATTTATTTATTAGATTGTTTATTTACAAGAATAATTTTAAATTTACAACATTCTAAAAACTAATACAATTGTAAAACTAATGCAATATTTATGATTTACAAATTTATAAAAAAAATAACTATGAAGCATTGTTTTATTAATAAGTTTATAAACATTAACTAAATTATAAAGTTATGTTAACCAACTAAAAAGGAAATCCTTATTTCATTATATACATTGTTTGGACTGTTGTCCTCATCTTTATTGCCATGTTTACGACGTTTCTACTATTGTACTCTCCGGCCTTCTTCAGGTGCTAGAAATTTCGAACCGAACCCTTTATTTTGATCACTGGAGTATATAATTCTCATTCTATGTGCAATGCCACTTCCGGGTGCCTTATAGTTATCTCCCTTTAACTCAACTTTCTAAGTTATGTGTCCATCACTGTTTTAGCCAAGTATTGAACCCACAACTCTTTGGGTCAAGTCACTGGAACTAACTAACGCTTACATCCATTGAGCCATGTGTCATTACTATTAAGCATTTTATAAAGTTTGAATCGATCGGCAATTAGTCAATATTTTACCAACCATTCCAATGATCAATTTAAGAAAGGAATAGTACAAATAAGCAATCTAACAAATATTATTTTTGTCAATTCTAAAGAAAGAAGAAAATGCATAAATTCATTTCCATATGTTTACGGTTTATTAAAATTCTAATCATCGTTTTAAAACAATAAATATTACCAAGGAAAGAATGAAGTTAAAATAATAGCGGCGATAAGGAAAATCCCCAACGTCAGAATTACAAGGGTTAACAGACACGGCCTTCACCAGGAATATTTGTAATATCTAATATCATTTTGGAGGGACGCTTTGTGTAATGGATAACGTTTCGGAATGAGAAATCAGAAAGCCGAGTTCGAATTTCAGTAGGGTTCGTTACATTCTCATGCACAAATATTCTTGGAAAAGTTATAAATCCATCTCTTCTCTCCCCCATCTACAGGTTAAATAATAGAACAGACTGTATCCTATAGCCTCGGTTGGCAACCAGTCTGCCGCTTCAAAAAGCGGTAGCCTACTGCGGTAAATCTTCTACTTACTTGAAAGGGATATGATCGTCCAAGTGTGCATTACGTATGTCAATTAAATGACTGACAGCCTACTCATTTTACTAACAAACACGCAGATATAATTGGACTTTTACTACCATTAGAAAGGGCTTACGGCCTATCACGTTGAGTGCACCGGTTCTCGCTCGATCACCGAAATTAAGCAACGTTGAGCCAGGTCAGTACTTAGATGGGTGACCGCTAGGGAATACCAGGTGCTGTAAGCGTATAGTGACGGATGTGCGTTGTGGTGCAGTGGATATCGGCTCGGAAAGAGAAATCAGTGAGCCGAGTTCGAATTCAAGTTGAATACCCTGCATTCACTTAAGCACTCGTACCCTTGGGAAAGGTATTAATCCGTCCCTTCCCTCCAGTTATGGGTTAAATAACAAGAGTAGGACTTGGGGACCCTGCTCTTAAAAACAAATCCCAATGAGTCTTAACAAAAACAATAAAACAAATAAACTAAATAAAACAAATCAAAACGATTCTCAGCATTAAATGACCTAATGAAGGTTGATATGCTGGTTAAATGAATCAACCAACCAACCAACCATTAGAAAGATTTCATAGAAAAACGATGCGATACGATGATCAAATGATGTACCAAACAAAGACATATGTACAGAAAGCGTAGCATGAGCTATACTATTAAAGTAGATATCAAAATTTGGTGCAATTTTTATCATAAGCGACAGATTCACTCAGTTCGAGTCAACATTGTTTAAATAATTCAATCAAATCTTAGAGGTAAAACATTGGAAGGCATCGCGGGACATACTTGATGGGCTTGAGCGAGTGGATGGCGGAGCGGGGTTTAGGAAAGAACAAGTATTAAGAGCAACAAAGGATATGGGCATGATCGCTTACGTCCTCAAGGGACACGGCACATAAAGAAGAAGATCATCCATGTAAAAACGGCCTTGTTGAACGATTTCATGGTCAATTAAAGACAGTACTTGAAATACAACATAAAAAATACAGATTGGACAAACAATCTACCTCCTATTCGTCTATCAATCAAGAACGCTATCAAATATATATATATATATATATATATATATATATTTTAATCATTTCACCCCAAGCAAGGCATTCAACTACCATTATTACGCAGGAGGTTACATAGGAGAAAGTGATGAAAAAGAGTGGTTAGTTATAGGAAATGTCGAAAGGAGGGTGATAGACGGATGAGGATACCGAGGATGGGGGTTGGGTAGATGGGAAGAGTGTTTGAGAGAATGAATGCGAGTTAGTGTGATAAGAGGTGTCTATCGATCTTACATTTAAATTCCTGGAGATTGTAGCTGTCGGGGAAGCAAGTATATGGGAGGGAATTCCACAGGCGGGAAGTGCGAGAAAAGAAGCTGTTGCAGTTACATCTTAGTTGTTTCACTGTACAAAAGTGGGACCTAGTTGCTAATCTAGTACCTCGTGCAAATTCATACCTAGGGGGCACCAGTGATCTAAGTTCATCGGAGCAGAAGCTGTGAATGTATTTACAGAAGAGGCACAAGGAAGCCATAGTCGGTATCGATCACATTACAGATTCTCCGTTCTATTTTGTCAAGAACCCCGAGGAGAATAGCAGGGGCACCCGACCAGATGTGGCAGCAGTATTCAATACACGGGCGGATGGTAGATTTATAAATGTACAGGATAGATTCAGGCGGGAAAAACTTCCGGGCTCTGCATAGATAGCCGACTTTCATAGCAGCGGATTTAGCAATGGATTCGATATAATCATTCCACTTGAGGTCCGCTGAGAGTGTGAGACCAAGGAGGCGTAGTGTTTTACTCTATGAGAGGCAATCCTGTTCCATCATAATGGGAAGTAGGTGCGATTGTCTATGATCAAATATTATATTCGGGACTCATACTAACCGGACATTTTTTTAATGATACACTTTCAAGATCATCAACAGCAACTTGAAAAAAAATGTCACAATTAAGATTCGCGACAACAAAACAAATGAAATTATTTTATGCCGCAATAGCAACAGGAGTTACAGATGATTGGCTGTAGAAGGTACGCATCGTAGCGCCTTTAAAGTTCATGCTTTTAAAAAAAAACTCTTCTCGTTTTTTCTACAGTCACACGCCCTAACGAATAAGCGTTCCTCTCCAGTCGGCCAGTAAATGTGAGTTTTCTTTGTTCAAAATTTGAACTCGGACTTTGTTGACGAAAGGCGTACCTTTACCACAGTCAAACCTTTATTATTTTTATCTTCTTTTATGGAATAAATATTTCATAATAGTTCAACTTGCGGTGGATTTGCATTAGTTCTGTATCATTGTTGTCGAAAACATTTTTGATGGTATCAATGTCGTTTTCATCCTATTGATACTTTCTCGGAAGATGTACACGCCACTGCACTGCATCTTCGATAGATATCGATACCACTGCATATATTACATATAGTCGCAATTATGTCTTTCTTTGAAACGACAGCAACAAAAGTCCGTTCTTTTCAAATCATAATTGACCATATTAAACAAAAAAGACACGGTTTAAGTAGCATTCAAATTCAAAATATAACAGATACTATTATTGCTGATATTGAGATATTGAAGATGAAAAAACTTGGAAGCCAAAATTACTGTTAAATAAACAAAAAAAATACTCCGTCAAAATTACCCTTTCTTCTTTTGTTCTGTGTTTCTTTAGGATGTGTGTGATTATGACTCTCCAGAACTTCCTATCCTGTGTAGCCCTTAGTAATGTCTGCGTTTTTTTGTTTTTTTTGGGGGGGGTTTTTTTTATTGTTGCTCCCAATCTTCGTTTCGTCCTCGTTCTTCACACAAGCTCCTGTCCTTTTTCCTTTGATACGCCCTGTGTCAAATTTTACAAGGCCGCCTTCTTCGTTATGTATCCTTGGAATCTCAGCTTTCTCTTTTTTTATCCTAATTATGTGTCTTTTTTTGTTTCCATTTTCTTTCAAATTACTTTTTGCTAACACGCATTCATTGGCATCCTCGACATCTTTCTGTAAAACCACATTTCAATTGTCTCAAGTCTTCTCTTCATTTTTGAGAGAATTGTCCAACATTCACTGCCATATAAGAGCACCGATATTAAATGACAATTCGGAATTCTGTTCTTTGTTTCTAATGAAATGTTCCTGTTTCTTAACACTTTGCGGGTTACGGTTTTATCACGTTGAAACAATGGCTCCCGTACGATCACCGAACTTAAGCAACTTCGAGACTGGTTAGTACCTTGACGAGTAACCGCTTAAGAGTAGAAGGGACTGTAAGCTTGGGTGTACGGGTAGCGTATTAAACAGTAGCTCGGAATTGTTCATTAAAGAGCAGAGTTCAAATTCCTGCTGGGTTCGTTGTATTCACTTACACGCAAATGTCCTTAGGAAAGGTATCAATCCACCTCATCTCCTCCCCAGCTATGGGTTAAACAGTAAGACTTTCATCAGTAAATCATTACTATCTCAAAGAAATACAATCTAAAATATTTTCTGGCTTTAAATAAGCTGCATTTGTTGATAAGACGTAGAAAATGAATCAATCAAATCAATACTTTAGTTAGTATTGGGAAAGCATAATTTGCTATTACAATGCGTTTTCGGATTTCGGTGCCACCTTAACCATCTTCTGCTGAAACACTTTCTGGATATTTAAACTTCTGTACTTGTTTGATTTTTACATCTTCAATTCACTGTTCGCAACTTGGACTTTTTTTTTTTTTGCTGACAATTAGACCTTCTGTGTGATAGTCCTTTCTTCGTACTTTCGTTTACTACCTTTTCTAGATCTTCTATTTTTCCTTCTGTGTTTGCCAGAAGAAGAGTGTCAACTACGTATCTTATATTGCTAACACTGTACCCATCGATACTAAGTCCTAGTAGGGTGTCTATTCCCTTCCCACATGACTGAAAACCAATCCAATTATCTCATGGCGATCAACACACTTACTGAAACATTACAAAAAAAAGCATTATTAACAACCGACAAATGATTCTCTTGCTTTCTCTTGCCAGCAATATGCTACACAAATGTTTTTAAAAATATGCTTATCAGCTAAAAGAGAAGCCTGAAATGTCAACTACAGGTCGTAAAAAGCCCAAAATGTCAACTACAGGTCGTAAAAAGCCCAAAATGTCAACTACAGGTCGTGGATACTAAAATCAAGCAGGTGCAGAAATTTAAATACCTTGGAAGTGTTCTGACAGAGGATGAAAAGTATAACACATGGTATGGCCAAGGAGGTATTTCAAAAGCTAAGCAGAGTATTGAGAGACAGGAAAATTTCCTTCGAAACAAAGAAAAGAGTACTGGACTGTTATGCTATATCTGTCCTCCTATATGGCAGCGAATACTGGACAATCTGATTGAAGATGAAGGAGAGATTCGAAGCAACAGAAATGTGATTCTACAGAAGGATGCTGAGGATACCATATATACTGTATATATATATATATATATATATAAAACACTGGGTGAAATGGGTAAATTGTCATCATTTTATATTATTAATTTCGCGTATCCGCATTGTTTGTTATTTTGTCGACTGCACAGTACAGAAGAGTCAGTTGGGTACGATCTGAAAAAAAAGAACCATGATGCAACTCACTCCGCTAGAAATTTGGAAAAGGTATGCTGTACTGCTTGATATTCAGGCTGGAAGCTATAATATAAACATTTCAGAGTGTTTGGGTGAAAATCTGAGGACATTGCAGAGGATTCGTAAAAGCTGGATGAGTCTAATGTTGATTACGAAGGTATGGCAGCTCAGAAAACTCACTCTGATCTTTTCTGATAAGAAAAAACTCCCTAATTTGTTGGTGAGGGCTTCAGACTCAACAAGGAGGCCTAAATCAAGCGCCTTGAGGAGGTAGTTCTGCTCTGGGTCAAGAGGGTGGCTGCTAGAAAATCCTATGTCAGGCAACAGAACACTACACCATGCCACACGAACAGGAGAACCCAGTCATTGCTGTCAGGCAATTTCTGCGATCACGTCACCCCTTATATCTGACTACGTAATTCCCCAGACTGCATAATAATCATTATGCGTGGGGTGCAGTTGAGTGATAGACCAACAAAACTCCTTATAAGACCAAAGATGGATTCAAGGCAAGGATTATGGCAGTATTCACCAACTTCAACTAGGAGACCGTCCAGAAAAATATGCAGGAGATTTCAAAATTCCCTAGGGTCCGTGGTTGAAGCAAATGGTGTCTTTATTGAAAAAATTTACTCTTTAGTATTTCAAGATATTTTGTTTAATTTCGGAAAATATATCTGTTAAAATTGAAAAAAAAAAAACATCAGTGTCATTTTTTTTTTTTTTTTTACTTAATTTAGACGACAATTTATCTATCGCACCCTCTTAATATATAAGCATACCAAACGCTCCTTGCTTTATTTTTAAAATATATTGCAAATTCTTGTTGGGACAGGCCAGACTGACCTGGACTTTATTACAGAGTGCTCACAAAAAGAAAAAAATAGGTCGGTAGAAGGTTCTCGTGAAAGCACCTTTTTTTATCCGTTGTTATAAATTTGTACAGTCTGTAGCCACTTCAGAAATAGGAAACGAACAAGGAGTGTCCAGTCAACAGTTTTCGGGGGGGGGGGGTTACTGCTTATCAACAGACAGATGCAGATCCTGTTTTTCTTTGCGAAGAAACCAGACGACATTTGGAATTCTCCGCTCTAGTATCCATTCAGGTGAGATATATCAATATTTTCATCAAATCTATTTCAAAGATGCTGCCTTGTAAAATTATGCCCTTTTAAACTTCTCCCTTTCTTTCTTAAATCTTATCTTGTGAAATGGCATTTTTCAAATTGTGTTGTCATATCTCGAAAAAAAAGTGACAGTCTTTTTTTTCTTTTTCTTTTTTTTTTTTTTTTTCAATGTCATTAAAACAACTGCAAAAATTCAAATTTTAATTATAAGACGATAAATCAGGAACATGTTCCACTTTTCACAACTTCTGTCATAAAGAAAATTGGTGCTACTATAGCGTCAGGTCTACCTCAATATATCTTCTACCCAGGTGCAACGCGAGGGTTTACTGTTACCCTCCCCTCACATTGCCATTATGTCTATCCAGTGACCAGGTTACACACACAGGCAACTACCGATCGTGACTGGATGCTAAAAAGACGATTCTCAAGAAAATGGAAGGTGTTGGCAATCAGCTGTTCCAGTCAAATCTTGAGCAGTTTTGTTGCTGGAAGATGATAAGAAAAAGTTCCATTTATCTATTCGTGCCATTCCTAGAAGATATATGAAGTGTTTATCGCTAAAATAAATATATATTGTATTTGATAGCGTATTTATTAAATATATATTGTATTTGATAGCGTATTTACCTCTCTACCTTTAATATAAATATAAATATTAATATTAGGTTTAAATAAATATCTATACAATACATACAATATCATTATAGTTCGATGCTGCGGTAGACCTCACCCTCTTTAGTAGCACCAAAAAATTAACTAATGATAGGTTTGTTTATTTGATTTTATTTGCTGAAGTGCAGAGTAACTGAAAGGAATTTTCTCAGGCGATACAAAATTTCTTTCAACACCACATCTCTCAGTCAGTTAAGTGCCATACGCGATACACGCTTGGACGATCATGTCTCGAAAGAGACATGACTGACTGGGCAGAAGATTATCCCGCAGTTGGTTGCCATTGCTTTCTGCGGTAGACTAGTTGCCGACCAAGGCTATAGACCCCAATCTGTCCTGTTATTTAACCCATAACTGGAGGGAATAGACGGATTAATACCTTATTTGCGCGTAAGTGAATGCAATGAATTCAGCTGGAATTCGAACTCGGCTCCCCGATTTCTCGTTCCGAGCCGATATCCAATGCACTACAACGCACATCCTACCCCATCTCTACTTCTGCTTTTTTACAGTTATACTGTTTTTTTCTTTTTTCGTTTTTTTTTTTTTTTTGGGGGGGGGGGGTAATTAAATGCTGGGTTAGTAGCTGAGTACGCTTCAACGTAAGATAATGGTTAACTAGCTAGTCTAGCTAATTATTACTATTAAGTAATAATGAATTATATCCTAACTGGGCGTGCCAAACCAAACTTGAGCCCTTGTGCCAACTTAAGTTGGCACAAGGTTTTAAGTTTTATAAAGAGACTGGAAGCAATGTCGTATTAAATATACGACATTGCTTCCAGTCTCTTTATAAAACTTCGTTAAAAAAAGGGTTGTTTTTAGTAGGATTTTTTTTAATTAATGTACTAAAAATATCCTTTATTTTCTTTTGTTTGTTTGTTTGTTTGTTTTTTATTATTGTTTCATTTTCTACGGCTTATAAAACCTTTTGCAGGTTATTTAAAACCAGAAAATATTTTTAGATTGTAAGAATTTGGTGGGTGGGGTGAGAGGTGATAATAATAATTTAGTGATACAAGTCTTACTAATAAATCCAGAGCCGGGGGAGAAAAGGTGGAATTATACATTTCCCAATTGGCATTTGCGCGTAAGTGAATATAACGAACGCCAATTGAATTGGAACTCAACTCCCTGATTAACAATTTCAAACCATTATTCATTACACCACCCACACTTCATAGCTTACAGCACCTGGAATATGCTCTCCCATTCATAAGCGCAGAAAATCTGATAACCTTTCTATAGGCGTCCTTAAGTCATAAGACAAGAGACAGACTGACAAAAAAGAAATTAGCTATGTCGGCTTATTCAAAAGCTTGTTTTTTCTCCATAAACATTTTCTGAGAACCCAAGAAATTCCCGGAACCCGGGGGTCCAGGTACGATGTGAATCCCGATTCCTCTCTCCTCATGAAGGAGAGAGGAATGCTTAAGTGACCTCGTAAAATGTGCTAGATACAAAGAAATACAGCTTTAACTTGATACTTCTTTCTTCCTCGTCCAATCACCGAAGTTAAGCAACGTTGAGCCTGGGCAGTACCTAGAGAGGTGACCGTTTGGGAATAACAGGTGCTAAAAACAGGATGTTTCTTTTGTTTTTATTAATCGTTTCATTCCAAGCAAAGTAGTACTGTTACTGGTGCGCAGGGTTACAGTGAGAGGAGAGCGGATCAAAAAAACGAGAAAAGGTAGAGGGGGTGTCGAAGAAAGGATAAGCGAGAGATGGGAATCAAGGAGATAGAAGATGGCAATTGATATTGCACTTAAACTTTTGGAAATTGTAGTTATCAGAGAAGCAAGTATACGGAAGGCAGTTCCACAGGCGGGAAATGCGAGAAAAGAAACTATTGAGTAGAAGTGACTGTTACATTTGACTATTTTGACGGTAAAGGAGTGGGACCTAGTTGCCAATCTAGTAGCACGAGTACATTTGTGTGGTCGGGCACCAGAGAGAGAAGCTCATCAGACCAGAAGCAGTTAAAATATTTGTACACGAAAAAATAAATTACAGAAAAGTCCTGACCAAACTTATTTGAGGTAATAATTTCATTTTTGTTCTTTTGGGAGGGGGTTTTGTTTTTTAATTAAAATAGACTTTTTGCGGATAGTGTGATGGATAACGTTTTGAAATACACAATCGAAGATCAGAATTCGTTATATTCACTTACGCGCAAATATCCTTGAGAAAGGCATGAATCTATCTCCCCTGCTCCGCCTCTAATTGCTATGGGTTAGCAGAACAATTTGCAGCTAGTTTATCGCAGAAAGTAACTGCGGGAAGTCTTCCACAAATCAATTATGAATCGAAAAGACATGATCACCCAAGTGTGCAACACGCATGGCACGTAATTAAAGCAGAAACTTAAAATCGTCGGTATAGTGAAAAGGCTGAGTGTGAATCTTGACTATAAACAGATCTACTGTTGAATTAATCTGCTTCAACGGGCTTTTAGTGAATTGTTCGCAATCAAAAGACATAATTATAAAGCTTCATAACGGTGTCCTCAAAATTAAAAATCCTAGAAACCAAGTTTTTATTGCAAAATTATTCAGTTGTATACTGACTTGTAAGAAAAAAACAACATAACAGTATTGTTTGCTTATTCTAAAAAAATAAATACATACCGCAATTAAAGTCATGCCAAAAAGTAATCTTCATTCGTCTATATAAATAAAACTGAAAATGTGGGTTAGTGTGTGTGCGTGTGTATCAGTGTGTGTATCTTGACTGATTTCTATTAACATTCCACATTTTTCATTTGATTTGTTTCAAAACTTACACACCCCTTGCAAATGTATTATCCTACACAACAAAGAAAAAGAAACTGTGCGTAGCTCTCAGTTTAATCTTTGTTTTAATTTCTTACTTCCATTTTTTTTTTTTTTTTTGTTAAAGATAAGTTCAACACAGTAACGTTTACACGGAGAATAACACTTTCAAAAAATTCAAGAGTTATCTCCCCTATTTAATGTCTGCAGAAGCGGGTCGTATAAAAAAATTAAAAGTAGACTTATACTCTTCCCATCCCGTGCACCGCTGATTAATTACTGCTGGTACTACATGATCCGTTTGGATTCCTACCGTTGTGCAGGTGTCATTGACCAAATTGTTTGGAGTAGTTAGCTTGATAGTAAGTGCCACACTATTATACAAATACGGTATCACCTTCTCTATCAAACCTCGTAAAATTACCCATCAACCCGACCCTGCTAAAATATAAAATGAAATAAAAACAATCTTCCTATTTTCGTAATAAAACTAAACAGTTTATAACGAAATGTTGTGTGGGGGTGTAACCGTTATCGGCTCTGGAAATAAAACCTTCAAGTAGAGTTTATGTTCATGTTGAGTCAGTTGTGTTTGCTTTGTACCACTGTCCTTAGGGAAAATATGAACCCATCTCTTTGCAACCAGTTTACCGCAGAAAGTTAACTGCGAGAATTCTTCCACCGAGTCAATCATGAATTGAAAAGACATGATCGCACAAGATGGCATCTAAAGTTAAAATAACAGAAGAGTGTTTCCTTGGATGGAGACCAATCTAAAAGAAAGAAAACTATGCGACAAACAACCTTTTGATTACCAACTTTTACAAAAATTTCTTACAATCTAAAATATTTTCTGGCTTACTTAAGGCCAGAAAATATTTTTAGATTGTAAGAATCTTTTGTAGATAATAATGATTTACTGATACATGTTTTACTAATTAACCCATAGCTGTGGGAGAAGAGGTTGATACATAATTTTTCCAAGGGTATTTGTGCGTAAATTAATATGACGAAACCGGCTGGAATTAGAAATCGAAATGCCGATTTCAAATTCCGAGCAGTTATTCTTTACACCACCTACACATCCAAGCTTACAGCACCTAGTATTCCCAAGCAATCACGGATCTAGGTACTGACTAGGCTCGACATTGCTTAACCTCCGTAATCGTACAAGAGCCGGTGTTTCGACGTGATATGGTCGTAAGTAGAAAAACTCTGAATGCGAACTAATTGGTCATCCTGACATCAAGAGGCGGAATATTGACACTTCGACTACCAACTTTTACTTGCTCATGGTTGCTATGTCTCCATTGTGAAGTGTTCCCCTAACACCACGCGGCACTAAAATGTTATGGCATGTTGTATTTTTAGCATAAAATAAAACAAATATTCCAGTGTAGTATAAGAAACTGCTTTTAAATACCTAAATTTGACAAATTTTGATAAAGTCGATGGTCATTATTGTTACTTATTAAGCTGAGTTAGGTAGAAGACCGTATGAAGATTGTGTCGCACCAGTCTTTACAGTAAAAAGTTTCTACTTTTCGATCCGACTTTTGCATAAACGTTTTATAATGAACTGATTAATGAGATCTTCAGTAAACACTATTCTATAGATTCAATATGTTTTTAAGCACAAAGCTTTTTTAGGAATGCAGCGAACATATTATTATTACGAAAGTGACGTTATTATTTACAGAAATCAGCAACTGGCATTATTAATGGATGTTTTCTTCAATCTCGTTATGTCAAAACGTTTTAAGATCAGCATTTGAAAACTTGACTTCTATAAATTTGAGCACAGATGCAGCTATGAAATCTCTAATTTGTCTATTAACTCCACCAAACACAATCGCCAATTATGATTAGTGATTAAAATATAAATTATTTCCTAAGAAAAGATAAGTAAATAGGTAAACATGAGGAAGATGCTGACATACATCAACGATTGTTAATTAAATAAACCCATACTTATTTTTATTCATTGTTTCCTTTAAAACAAATCTATTGTCTTTCCAGCATGAGCAAAGCAAAGATATTTTTTAACAAGAAATCGAAAAGAAAATTCATAACAATTGTTTATATATATATATATAGAGAGAGAGAGACACAGAGAGACAGAGAGAAAGTGAGAGAGAGAGAGAGAGTTGAATTTATGGATCGAAATCCTACAAGATAAATAGAATGAATAAAGAACAAGTAGAAAAAAAGTGTCTTTAATTATTTAATTTAACATGTTTCACTTATAACAAGCTTCTTCAGAGGTTTATTAATTCGTCCTTATTAAATCTCTGAAGAAGCATGTTATAAGTGAAACATATTAGATTAAAGACACTTTTTTCCTACTTGTTCTTTATTTATTGTATTCATATATATATATATATCCCACTAACACTAATATTATATTTATATATATTCTACATCCTACTCACACACACACACACACACACACACACACATACACACACATATATATATCGCAATTTTAAGAAACAAAAAATGTATTTTTACTTTATTTTATTTTTTATTGTCCTCAGCTGCCCCTTAAAACACATAAAAAGCAATCTTTTATCACAAACGGGTAAAGAAAGTTTAAAATATAGCGTGGCATGTCCATGTCTTTTATATGAGTAGCGAACAAAACAAGTTCTAGATTTAAACATTCAATGCTAAGCACTAATTCATTGATTTTGTTAGAAATTTCACTAGTTTTGTTTTGGATTCGCTTTTGTATATGTGCTAAGAAAAGTTTGTAAAATCGAGAAAATTCGTTTATTTCTAACAAAATCAATGAATCAGTGCTTAGCATTTGAATTTTTAAATTTAGAACTTGTTCTGTTCGCTACTTGTATACCTCCAAACTCCAAAGAAAAGCAGAGACTGACACAATTTCATAACAACAGTGAAAGGCAAATTGTTAACCATTACTCTTTATGAAAAAGCACTTATTTTCACTGCTATGAAGAATTTTGTTTTCATGTTTACGTGCGCTATGTCTTTAAAATATATTTGATCATTAGCTATAAACTTCAAGAGAAAAGCCTCATTGATGACAATAGCGCTCTTAACTTGTTAGAACTGCAACTAATAGCCAGTGATATTTATTTTTACAGCGAAATGGAAGAAATCAATACTAGTCTGCAACGTCAAAACCATCACTATTACCATCATGAAGTGCTGGATCTCTTGGATGAAGTGCTTGAAGACCAAGAATTAGAAGATGAAATTGAAATACCAGACGACCCAGTACCCCTCAAAAAAGTTCTCAGTTTGAATTACAGCTTAGTGGATCGATGCAAAGACCAAGTGTTGATAAGTGTGAAGATCTCCCAACAGCGTGCACTATCGAGTTTGATTGTATACCGAAACTACAACGATGAACCACAATTTGAACCTGTCTTGTGGTATAAGACAACTTTGTTTTGCTATGTCGGCATCAACGCAAACCAGTTTTCCACGACGGTCATTATTTACATGGCTGAATACCCAGAAACAAGTGAAAGCGAAATATTTTTCGATATATCTTGAATGTCGATATAACAAGTGAGTCATTGTTTTTTCTTTTATTAATTGAAGACCAAATAACCATTTCTAAAAAATAAAAGTTGCTTGCTTTCACGTGAAAAATTATCATTGTTTGATGATAGGTACCTCCACTTTTCATTAGAAATTTTCGATACTTGATTTTAAAATGAAATTTTTAAAATAAATAAGTTATATTTCAGCTTTAAAATTAGCTTTAATTGAAAGTCAAGAGATTAAATTTAGTAATACCAGTAGACAAAATACACTGTCGTATTTTAAACCGAAATTATATTGATTGGAATCTAAAAATTTTCAGATTAAAAACAAATTTAAGTGCTTAATTCCTAGACATTACAATCTCAGTGTAGTTTACCATCACTGCATTAAACGAAAAGGTCGTAGGTCGTCCTTACAATTTTTGCCACCACTCCGATGTATTTGTGTGGATGCCCAACATTGAACTCGACCTTAAAATTTTTTTTTTTTTTAGTCATTTCACCCCAGGCAAAGCAGAACTGCCACTGGTTCGCAAGGTGTTACATAAGAGGTGAGGGGTGAGAAAGAGGAACAAGTTACGGGGCGGGGTCAGAGAATGAGTAAGAAAAGGATGAGAATACAGGTGTGAAGAGGGCTACATGAGAGTGGAGTGGCAAGGAATAAGAATATGATACAATGGTCGTCAGGGAAAGGATGTGAGTCAAGAAAATAAGAGATGGCAATTGACTTTGCATTTAAATTCTTGGAGATTTTCAGGGAAGCAAGTATACAGAAGAGAATTCCACAATGGGAAGTGCGAGCAATGAAGCTGAGGGACTAGAAGTTGCGGTTACATTTTATTGGTTTCACTGTAAAAGGGTGGGACCTAGCCGCTAGTCTAGTAGCTCAAGTAAATTCATGCAGAGGGGGCACCAGGGAGCTAAACTCATCGGAGCAGAAGCATTTGTTCTTGTGAGAAAGCGAATAAAGTATAACAGCAAAATATTTAAATATTACCCAAAATAGTGTTATGATAATGTTTTTAGTCGTAAAAATAAATTAATTTGTATCTTTTTCACTCTAGCCTATGTTTTTTTTTGTTTGTTTTTTTGTTGTTTTTTTTTTTTCATTCATTCTGATTGTGTTTTAATGTTGTGAATATACTTCTGTTATGTTCGGTAATGTCAGGTCTTGTCATATTTATTGTTCATATTTCAGTTGTTCCATGAAATACTTAAAAAAGCAAGCTTTTATCACATAAGGATAAAGGTACCTAAAAATATAGCGTGACATGTTCTTGCTTTATAAAGCAACTAACACTACCTTTTAATACAAATATTTGTTTTATTTACTTCCATTTTTTATAATCGCTGGATTGCCCTGGAAAACTTTAGGCTTCATATGAAAATACTAAAATGTTTAGAAACTTCCAGAAAGATTATTCCGCAAAACTAAAGAGTACTTTTCAGTTATAAAACTATATATTTTAGATAAACGCTAACCCTGTACTGAAGCCAGCTGTAGAAAGTTGTCCAAGGGAAGATTCTGGCTTTGACTATAGAATAGGGTTGACAGACTAGAAAATGAGGAGAAATACGGAACACGCACACACACAAACACACACACACGCGCACACACACACACACACACACTCTCTCTCTCTCTCTCTCTCTCTCTCTCTCTCTCTCATTGAAAAAAAAAAAGAGTAAAAAGAAAAAGTGGAGAAAAAAACCACGAAATGGACAAATAATCACGACAACCCTACACGTACGTACACCCGCGGAAACACACGGACACTATGCATTTAAAAAAGAAAAATCGAAAAGTATAAGCAGTTAATTGTTGATACTCCCTGATGACTGAATAGACAGGTCTGTCTACGAAACTCTGGAGTCGGGATGCTGAAGTGATAAACCTTTTATTTTTATTCTCTCTCTCTCTCATATATATATATATATATATATATATATATATATATACTCTCACACCCTGATTGAGCACTCTGGAAGAATGGTAAACTTTTAAAAACAGTAGCTACTCTAGCATATACACATCGCTCATTCAGTAATGAATTAGAGCACTCTGGCTATTGGGCGTGTATACACACTAAAAAGACTGCCTCCTTCTACCGAGCGCCCATGGCTCAGAGGTAGAATCGCCAACTGACGCCAATTCAGTCGAGCTTCAATCCTGGGTAAAAGGCAATCGGCTGTTTAACCGTACTGATGAGCTGTGATACAGTGAAACAGATCTGTCTGCAGATATATATATATATATATACACACACACCAAGTTCAACATATTAGAAAAGGAAAAATATAAAAACATAAAGCAATGATTTTTATGGGTTAAGAGAAAATAAAAGTAAAATTATTTTAAAATATTTAGACAACAGAGAAATAAACACGTCAGTTTTTTTGTTTTTTTTTTTGTGTGTATAACTCCTAAAAACACTAGTTTCCTCGTTACATTTGGGTTATTTTCGTCAAGAGAATCTGAGTAAAGAATGTATAGTTATAAACTTAACTACAATCTATAAGAAGGTAGTAAAAAATATACTTTTACGAAAATTGAACTAATTACGGGACATTTGGGGTGTTCCTGAAAGGTCAGTACGGGACAGAGAACAAAGTTACCCAATATACGAGATATGTTCAGCAGTATATAAGAGACATCTAGCAACTCTAGTATAGAATTAATTACAATTTTTCATAAAAGCAAATTATATAATCTAATCGTTTAAAGTATACAACTCTTCACTTGCATTAGTCGTATAACCGAACAGTGCCAACTAAAGTATTTAAACAAATGTATTTTTATCGGATGTGATAAAATTATTGATTCAAATTAAAAGTCACTTTAAGTTTTTTTTTTCTTGATCTACCTTCAAAAACTAGCGATAACTTTTCCGCAATTTTATGATAATCTTTTAAAAATGTTAATTTCCTCCACTCTCACCATTTCCTCTGTATCCTTCTCTTTCCCCTTTTTAGAATTCTCTTTTTGTTTTCTCATCTTTCCTATCCTCTTTACCTCGTACGAAAAATTTTGCCAATAAAAGGAAGTGAATTTTCATAATTTTCTTTTCAAAAATAATGTTTATTACAACTACCTGATGAGACATTGTTCTTTCAATGTCGAAATAAAATGTACAATTTTTTGTAGTAGATTGTAGTAAGTAGTTTGTACATGTTCTATAATTTATAAGGTAATCATCTAAATAAAATGATAAATAAAAATATATATAAAGTAAAATCATCTAAATTTTGCCTAGTAAACTGGTCAAAATATTGGATATTATATTTTTTAACACAGTAAATGACTTGAAAGTTCCGTATACAATACAGTTAACAAATTTAGGTAGTTAAAATTTGTTAGGTTTGAACGCACAACCTAAGTAGAACAAGGGAGACAACTTATCAATTACTTATTTTCATTTTAATTTAAATTTAAGAAAAAGGTTGTTTTTTGTTTTTTTTTCGATGTCAAATCCAAGCAAGCCAGTAAAGTTACTAAAAACGCTAGGAGCTACAAGGTATAGAATAATTATTAACATAAATATCAATAATGAGCAGAAAGAAAATGTAATCAGGAAAACAGCATAGCGATTGTTTCACTGTCAAAGTCTTAGTCTTAAAAAAAGTAAAAAAAAACATTGTTTGCCGATTAAAATTGGCACTTACGAAAACTATTTATGAAATTCAAATATTTGGGGATGAAATGAGATTTATATTTAATCAAAGGCACTATATTTTCAAATAAATTGAAATCTAATTCTTGATATAACATAACCACAATAGAACACAATTTGAAAAAAATGTATTCTTTTAAATTTGTAAACTAACAAAAAATATAAGTTAATTACTTCCCCTGATAGTAGCAACTCAACACTAAATATCTGCTGTAACAGGCTTTAATTAAAATTTAAAACATTTTTTCTTTTTACATATATAAGGAGTAACATATTGTAATCCTAATGAAAAAAATACTTAAATAAATAAGACATCAGTTCTTCCAAAGTCATGCTCGGTGTAATTGGCCAGAATACAAAATAGTCTATTTGATGGCATGTAGGATGTAAAGAACAAGTTTTAGCCATATTAAAAAAATATTCAAAAAAACAAATTTCCATCAATGATAAAGAACAGCTCACAGAATAATCTTACTTTCAGTTATGAGATACAAAGCATTATTTTTAACACACACACACACACACACACACACACACACACACACACACACACACACATCATATGCCTGAGGGTGCCAATCTAAAAGAGAAGTTAGCCAATACCTGTTGAATACATCTACTCTGGCACATTTGGGTTTGTTCAACAAACATTTATGAATTCACAATTGGTCCTGTGGTTTATACTGCTACTATGCTGAGCAAACCTTAGTTACAGTTTCTGGGAGAAAGCACATTATCTAGCATGATCAACAGTCTGAACAAGGCCACCATGCTCAAACCTTCACTTACAATGACAAACATCGACAGCTCTCAAAGGGTTCAATCTACCAAATTTCAATCACAAAGTTTACGTCAATGGTATGGTTTTTGGGAAATTTGCAAATGTGTTACACACTGGGATCCCCTCCCCAAGACCAATAATATCAAGAAATCAACTTCCTGACAAATCAACTATAGTGAGATTTGAACCAGGGTATCATGGTCAGAAAGTAAACATTCTAACCACTCATCCATGTGTCTCTCTCTATATATAAATAATTCAAATCGAGAAAGACCCAGTATAACATAATATGATAAACCCCTGCCAATTCCTAAAAGCATGAAACTCTGAATCATAGGATGATATATATATATTGTGGTATCCTATACAAATGAACTGATTTGTATTTAAGTGCTGAGCCAATAACTGTCAGCACTCCATAACATCACACGAGTACTGAAACTGAGATATACCAGACATTATATATATATATATATATATATATATACACACACACACACATTATATATATATATATATATATATATATATAGTGTATCTAGGCAACAATCTCTCTTTTATACAAGTTTGATTAAAAATGACAGATAAGGTATTATCATTAAGTTTTTTATATAATTTTTCATGTGTTCGTATAATTATTTTTAGAACTCAAATTATATAAGAATTGTCCAAAGGTTTTCTACTTTCAAGCACTTTCAGCTATACAGAATTAATTCTTGAAGATGGCTAAAAGTATCGCCAAAAACTCTCAATTCTTATATAATTTGAGTTTTGAAAAAAAAATTATATGAACACATGAAAAATTACATTTAAAAAACTTAATGATGATACCTTGTCTATATATATATATATATATATATATATATAAATAATGAAGTAAAAAATGATTGCAATGTTCAAAACATTAATTTAAAACAGTGATCAATATAAAAATAAAGCATTGAATATTTATTATAAATTATACTTTAGAACATGTACAAACTGTAATTTCTATATGCTCTAAAGTATAATTTCTAATATATATATATATATATATATATATATATATACTAGCAGTATAGCCTGGCGTTGCTCGGGTGTAATGAAAGCTTTAAAACTAATCTATGGTCCTAGAGTTCAGACTCTTTGGACATTGACACAAAAGACTAAAAAGCAATAGTTGTTTCTTCCTGGTATTGATATCAAATTTTCTGCACTATTGTAAGAACTGCAACCTTGAAACTTCTGAATATCGTTTCTTATGTCTTTGTCTATGAGTGTATCAAATTTGATTAAAATCAGACCACTCCTTCTCTAACCTGATTTTTTCGATTATCGATTTTACGATATTTATTGGGGGTATCTTGACATAAAACCTAGCTAAGAACACTCACAGATGCTTATAGTACAACTGTGTAAATTTTCAAGAAAATCGGTTCAGCCGTTTTGGAGTCTATAGGTAATGGACACACACACACACACACACACACACACACACACACACACACACAGACAAAGACAAAGTTCCATTTATAAATAAGTTTATATATATATATAGATAGATAGATAGATCTCATAGATTAAAGTGCTGGTTTATGAATTTGGTAACATAGTAATTATGAGTTCAATCTCTTGGCTGGGCAGTGTGCATTTGATCTCAGTGAAAACAAGGCAAGCAATAATTGAGTAGTACTAAATAAGAACATAAGATATCCCAAGACATGGACAGCAGAAAGCAAAATGTGAACAGTCTACTCCTGTAAATTAAATAAAGGATTTAGTTTGAAATTCCCTGAAGGTTACTTGGGCTGATAACTACCTAATGAAGGCCAGAGTATAAGGTTACTTGGGCTGATAACTACCTAATGAAGGCCAGAGTATAAGGTTACTTGGGCTGATAACTACCTAATGAAGGCCAGAGTATACAGCAGCTGAAATGTGATAGCAGCAACTAATATGAGAACAAGACTACTACCCATTGAATCTGAATGTACCTTCACTCATATTGCAAACAAAAAAAGTTAACTGAAATATTAAAAAACATTTATTTGTTGTTTTTAATCAAATTTGTAATATTGAACAATTATTGCTTAAATGTTTATGTGAGAGTGCAAGGGAAGAGATAGTAAGAAATAGAGAAATATAGATAAGCAAATAAAGTGAATGTTATCAAAAGGATAGAAAAATAATTTTCCAAGATTAATCTTGTTAATAAAAATATAAAAACGTGTTTCTAATCGCCCAGTACATTTTCTCATTTACATTTTTCCCTGAAGTAAACTTGTCTTTGTTTTTAAATGAGATGTTTTTCTATTTTTTGTCACTTTTTTAAATGAGGTGTTTTCCTATTTTTCCCCTCTTTTTTTTAACTGAGATGTTTTTCCCTCTTCTCTTTTCTTAACTGAGATATTTTCCTATTTTTCTCCTCTGCTTTTTTAAACTAAGACATTTTCCTATTTTTCCCCTCTTTTTTTTTAACTGAGATGTTTTTCCCTCTTCTCTTTTCTTAACTGAGATATTTTCCTATTTTTCTCCTCTGCTTTTTTAAACTAAGACATTTTCCTATTTTTCCCCTCTTTTTTTTAACTGAGATGTTTTTCCCTCTTCTCTTTTCTTAACTGAGATATTTTCCTATTTTTCTCCTCTGCTTTTTTAAACTAAGACATTTTCCTATTTTTCCCCTCTTTTTTTTAACTGAGATGTTTTTCCCTCTTCTCTTTTCTTAACTGAGATATTTTCCTATTTTTCTCCTCTGCTTTTTTAAACTAAGACATTTTCCTATTTTTCCCCTCTTTTTTTTAACTGAGATGTTTTTCCCTCTTCTCTTTTCTTAACTGAGATATTTTCCTATTTTTCTCCTCTGCTTTTTTAAACTAAGACATTTTCCTATTTTCCCCCTTTTTTTTTTAACCGAGTTGTTTTCCAATTTTTCCACTCTTCTTTTTTAACTGAAATATTTTCCTATTTTTCTTATCTATTTCTTTTAACTGAGATGTTTTCTTACTTTTTATTTGGGAGATGGGCAGTTATATCTTTAAAGCAATAAATTAAATGGTGCAAAAAAAAAAACGAGATGCATTTTTCAAGTAATTAATTGGAAGCCATCCTCCTCCCACTAAACTGAAGAAGTATATGAAGATAGATGAAAGAATTTTGCCGATTGTTTCTTCTTCTTCACAAGAATTTCCAGCAGAATATTTGAGGGAAGTTGCACACAATTTTCAATAAATTTTTAAATCCATATCTATATCTAAACTTATTTATAAATAGAATTTTGTCTGTGTGTGTGTATCCGTTACCTATAGACTCCAAAACGGCTGAACTGATTTTCTTGAAAATTTACACAGTTGTACTATAAGTGCCTGCGAGTGTTTTTAGCTAGATTTTGTGTCGAAGTACCCCACCGATAAATATCGTAAAATCGATAATCGAAAAAATTGGGAGTGGTTCAATTTTAATCAAATTTGATACACTCATAGACAAAGACATAAGAAACGATATTCAGAAGTTTCAAGGTTGCAATTCTTACAATAGTGCAGGAAATCGATAATATATATATATATAAAAGGCAAGATGTTTGTGTGTGTGTGTGTCTGTTTATCTGCCTGTATGTCCTTTATACAAATCCACAATTTTTATCTGATTCTCACCAAACTTCACACAAATATTCTTTAGACTGTGTCTGAGCTCCAAGACCATGGATTCGTTTTAAAGCTTTCATTACACCCGAGCAACGCCGGGCTATACTGCTAGTTAAAAATAAAGTCATGTATTAAAAAAGGATTCTTAATTACTTTTATTTGTTTTTAAAAAGTTGCTAAAAAATTTCATAGTTTTCATGTCATTGAGTTGTTCTTGCACTGAGTAGGCTGGTGGTGAGTTGTCCTAGAGTTGGTGGTAATGAGTCATCCTGCACCCTAAATTAAAAATATTTGACATTTTGCCTACTTCTCCTATTTATATCTATTTCTATCAAAACTACCTAAAATGACTATGAAAACTATTTTGCTTACCTAAAAGCATTCCTTTCAAATTTATGACAGAAAAGGTATAAATTATACAACTATTTATGCAAAGCAGTTTTCGTGGAGTCTACAAATACTGAAATGACTGTAAGGAAAAACAAATGGAGGAATTATCTTTCTCTTATGTGAAATTATAGTGAATCTCAACAATTTGATATTTACAAAAATAGCATCATGCATATTGGTTAGAATTGATTGGATCTCTGGTAACAGGATTCTTATTTATCTAAATCTGAACTTATTTATAAATGGAACTTTGTGTCTGTGTGTCTGTTACCTATAGACTCCGAAACGGCTGAACCGATTTTTTGAAAATTTAATTGGCTCTAAGTAGGTATAGTTGTAGTTCTTAGTCTCAGCTATGATACCACTTACTCAGAGGACTTATTTAGCCTTCAAAATTCAGTTTACGATGAAAAAAACTTATTTGATATCAATACCGGAAATCAAAATTTGACTTACATCCATTCATTTTTCTTTCAGTCTACAGTTTCGCTTTAACTGGAAACAACTATTGCTTTTTAGTCTTTTGTGCCAACATCCAAAGAGTCTGAGCTCCAGGACCATGGATTAGTTTTGGATTAGTTTTAAAGCTTTCATTACACCCGAGCAACGCTGGGCTATACTGCTAGTTCATTATAAACCCGATCAAAGTCTCTATTGCACATTGTATTCTGAATGCCAACTTCAAGAAAAAAATATTCCATTTGTAAATATTCTGTATTTGATTTATGTCTGTGAAAAATATCACATATGCAAATGTTTTATATATTTGCATATATATGTCTATATTTTTGACATGATGTATTGTAATTATTTAAAAAATTTACATTGTCCGGTCTCTTGTCATCATCTTTGTTGCCATATTTACAACGTTTTAGCTGTTGTACACTCTGACCGTCTTCAGGTGACTGGAATTTCAAACTGAATTTCTTATTACATTCACAGGGGTAGATTGTTCTAGTTCCATGAGTCATACCTCTTCCAGATATTTCAGTATCAGTCATCTCCTTTTAATTTAAATATCAAAGAGTTTTGTCCTCAAGGATACATGGCTAAGTGGATAAAAACATTGGATGGATCCAGTGACTTGACAGAAATAGTTGTGAGTTCAATATCTGGTTACAGCGGTGATGAACAAAAAAACATTAAGTTAAAGGGTGATAATTGATACTGAGACATCTGAAAGAGGCATGACTCATGGAACGAAAACAATCTACCCCAGTGAACAAAATAAAATAGTTCAGTTGAAATTCCAATCACCTGAAAAGAATGTGGGAGCATACAATGGCATATTGTTGCAAGGATGCATTTCTATATAAAAAAATATTAATAAAGTCAATAAAAAGGTTATAGTAAGGGATTCTACTGAGCCCTACTTGTTAATACAAGAAAGTTTTCATTCTTGTAGTAGTTGTAAAATAGAGAAATTAGAAACAGAACATTTGGAAAAATCTAGATGATTTGAGAAATATGCTAATTAAGTGCTAGCCCCTATAAAAATAGGTTTTTTGAAAAGAGTTGTCAGTTGTTAAAAGAGAATTTCTGGCATTATCAACTTCAGCTTTAATTCACAGATTAGTATATCCAGCTGAAAGAATCTTTATGAAAAGTTACCAACCAACAAAAACCCAAAAGAGGACCTTCTGGAACTAAACTAGTAAATAAAGTTTTTGAATATTTTCATTGACCAAACTAAAAATTTTTCTTTATAAGCATATATTTGTGGATTTCCAGTAATAGCACTTACATTATTTTGCTAGCTCTAAAGAAAAAATACTTGACTCTCACCTCCTTCTCCCTCATAACACTTTGCCAGTAGAACTATGTTTTCTGTTTTGAATGTCACAATTCAATTATATATTTGTATATATTTTATTTTGTGTTAGCTGTGTTTTGGTAAATCATTTTCTTTTTTTTTTTTGTTACAATTTCTAACACATAACAATATATATATATATAATATATATATATTATTTTGAACATTATTTTTACCGATACTCGTATTTAAGTAGATATTCTGTTTTTAATTAAACAGTATTTTATATTTATATCTACCGGCCTGATTATTTACGATAAATTTTTTTTACGAAAATGTGTGCTATCCAGCAGGATTTGAACCTGCAACCCCTATTTACATAGGCGAAGCTACCATTTGATCTGGTAACGTCTTAGACCGCTCGACCATAGATAGCCTCCTGATCAGACGAGGTTTTTATCATGCTTATATAACACAATTTTCGATTCATTGTAAACAAACATATCTGCTCTGAAATGTATTGTAATGTCAACAAATGTAAACATGTTACGGAAATTAACGAATTTTAACGAAACTTGGTTATAAGCAACCGACAATTTGTAATTATTTTGAACATTATTTTTACCGATACTCGTATTTAAGTAGATATTCTGTTTTTAATTAAACAGTATTTTTATATTTATATCTACCAGACTGATTATTTACGATAAATTTTTATTACGAAAATGTGTGCTATCCAGCAGGATTCGAACTTATATATATAATTATTTAGATTGTAGTCATAATTAAATTAGACCAGTACACAGTTGTATTAAAAAAAGTGTTCAATACAATCATACTGTAGAACTTTTGAATATTTTTCATTTGTAAATGAGTTATTACGCAACCTAAGTTTTTACCTTCTGGTGTCTTTGGGTAATTTTCAATAACTGATTTTACCATTTTTTTAAGAATGCTCATGTAACAGGAATTTTTTATGAATGCTCAATTTTCAAAATTAGCAAAAGTTAGAACGTTTTCATCCATGACTGTATGATCCTAATAGGTATTTGTTGGTATGGTTACACTTGGTCATAATTTCTGTTCTTTCATTTAGTAATTCATTTTTGTTTGGGAATAATATAATAGCTAACTTTTCTTCATGGCACAGTCTATTTTGTCACCGTTGTATGACTTGGCTGTTTTCATTATGCTTAATCAAATTAAAAGTTAAAAACATTTTTAGCATTTAATACTGATAAATTAGGCTAAATAGTAACTGATCAAAAGTTTAAGACCATATCTAAATGTCCTAAGCAGAATAGGAAATACTCAACAAGATGTCTCAGTAGTGAGTTGCATGCCCATCATTGTGAATAAATTTGCTTTGGCATGGTTAATATAAATATCTGCAAAAGGCTAACCAGAATGTTATTTCAAGTGGTAAAGATGGCTTCATGAAAATCTTGTACTGTTTGGAATTGACATTGATTTCAATAAACTTCCCTTGCCATCCACCCACAAACATTTTCAATGGGGATCAGGTTGGGGGAACACACTGGATGGTCCAAAAGAATAATTTTTTTTTTTACAATGAAAAAGTCCATTGTCCTGCGAGCCTTATAGATTGCAGCATTGTCCTGCTGAAAGATACCATCATTTTCATACAATTGAGGCCTTTCAATCAATAAGATGATCTCTCCTACATGCCAATTTAACCAGCCACAGTTTGATGCCCTTGTATAATATAAATCACCATGGTCCCTTGGAAGGAGATCCCAGATCATAATGGAACCTCCTCTACTGTGCTATGTAGAAAATGTGTCCAGTAAGATATCCTAATCATGTCAGTAATTTTAAAAGTCATCTGGACCATCTAGGTTAATTTTTTCTCTCATCAAAGAACAAAACCTTCTTTCAATTTTCTGTGTTCCATGTTTGGCACTTCTCCACAAAGTTTAACTGAGCTGTTTTGTGTTGTGGAAGGAGGCATTTACTTTGACGATGTTTACAGTTTTTAAAGCCTTTTTCTTTTCTTATTGTTCTTGATTCATAAGGGTCTTAATCTGGTTCAATGATTGGCTGGTATCTCGCTGGACAACCAATCAAATCTTCTAGCTCAATGGTGGCAAAAATTTTATAGACTAGATCACTTGAAATTTTCATCCCATATCTCTCAGAATCTTTTAAGAAATTTATAACAGTAGTTTTACCAAACCCAATCTTACCAGTGATAGCACATTGAGAGATACCTTGATTTTGCACCTCAACAATTCTGCCACATTCAAATTTTGTCACCATTTTAGCCTCTGCCATGTTTTTCCCTCATGTAACACAAGAGATACCAGGGGAAAATATTGACTGCTAAATTTTGTCACCTGTTTACTAATGAAAGCTTTGTTTAAATATATTCAAATTTTCCCTATTAAATGCTAAAAAAGTTTTAATTTTTATTTTGCCTTATTATTTTCATGTTTTTTAAGCTCTACTCAAATAAGTGGTTGAGTCTAACATAATTTTCTTTATTTTCATTGGCTTTAAGATTATGGTAAACAGTGTACAAATACAAAGGGTGCATTAGCTGGGTGGTTAGAATAATAGCCCTGGTTCAAACCTCACCATGATTGATTTATCAGGGAGGTAGCTTCTTGTTGCTGTTGGCCTGGGGAGGTGATCCCAGTGTGCAGCATCTTTAGAAAATACCTAGAAATTATACCACTGGTTGACCCAACCTTCATGAGTGAAGTTGAATAAATGAAGGTGTTTGTCAATGGTTGAGGCTTGCATGAAGTCACCAATCATCATAAATATATCATGGTTGCCTAACAGTACCAAAAAAGTTCTTTATGACATACTTTATGAAAAGCTTTTTCAGAATCAATAAAATAGGTTTACCGAACGTGCAGTGGACATCAGCTCAAAATGAGAAATTGGATAGCCAAGTTCAAATTCCAGTTGAATTTGTTGCATTCACTTACGTGCAAATATCCTTGGGAAAAGTATTAATCTCTTTCCCTCCAGTTATGTGTTAAATAGCAGAACAGATTGGGTTCTAGATTCTTGGATGGCAACCAGTCTACCACAGAAGATAATGGCAACCGACTGTAGGAAAATCTTCTGCCCAGTCAGTCATGTCTCTTTTCAGACATGATCGCCCAAGTGTGTATCACTTATGGCACTTAACTGACTGATACATCCTTTTTTATCTGTATTTCCCTTTATTTAATCTGTTGGAAATATTGAAGAAAACACAGCCCCTTGTTCTCTGTTTAGGATGTGGTTTCCGGCTTTCTGTTTACCAATCTTCTCACTTTGTTTGTTTTTTTTTTCAATTGGAGTAGATAGATCTATCTATTGCCCAGTTCACACTCCACCCACATCTATTGAACAGGTTAAGAGGCTCATCCCTTTTTCCCTGTTTAGGATGTGGTTTCCGGCTTTTTCTTTTCCAATCTTCTCACTTTATTTTTTTTTTCAATTGGAGTAGATAGATCTATCGCCCATTTCATACTCCACCCACATCTATTGAACAGGTTAAGAGGCTCATCCCTTGTTCCCTGTTTAGGATGTGGTTTCCGGCTTTCTCTTTAGCAATCTTCTCACTATTACGTAGCCCCCTGCACATCAGTGGTGTTACTGCCTTGCTCAGGGTGATACGATTAAAAAAAAAAAATTCATTGGTGAAAAGAAAGGTAGAAAAATGTTTTCATATATCCAGTTATCCATCTTTTAAAGGAGACAAAGTGATGAATCATACTTTGCCACTTAATTTAGAACCAAACATCATTTATTCTTCAGCACTTCCTCATTGGCATGACACTTAAAAATTTCTCATGTGATAAAGACAAATTCTTTTTATAATTTCTCTCTCAATATGGGACCCTAATTATTTGGCTGATGTTTGTAGGAGTCTTTTTTTCAGTTTGATGGTACCTACTGATATTTTCAATTTCATAATCACTAAAGTTATTAAACATTTCTCTTCATTCTTGAAATTTTACAGCCTTAGAATTATTTATTCTAAAGGTCCAAAGTTGCTATTGAGATTCATATTTCATACAAATGGCTACCATTTGTTTATATCAGCACAGAATATAAACAAGTATGTCTCTTTACTGTAGTTTATGTTAAATATTGAATAATAATGTACGACACTGGGTAATACGTTTATGTATCTACGTGTGAATACATGTTGCTACAAAATTTGATCTAACCTGTAATAGATGTGATTCTGTCTTTTCTCTACCCTCAACCCATTTTGAATTAATGTAGGATATGAATTTGGTAGGTTTTCTTGGCTTATTTTCTTTTCTCTTCCTTTGTGAGCAATTATTTTAATTTCTTTATCCTTTTTC
This sequence comes from Ascarosepion bandense, assembly GCA_037127315.1. Taxonomy (NCBI): domain Eukaryota; kingdom Metazoa; phylum Mollusca; class Cephalopoda; order Sepiida; family Sepiidae; genus Ascarosepion; species Ascarosepion bandense. Next base: position 53,377 of record JBBBDQ010001771.1, read on the forward strand.
TTGTGTGATTGTTCAAGGTGAATTTGAGATAATTCTGCTTTAATTTGAAATTTAGAATTTTAGATCAGAGTCCCCAAGCACTTTCATTCTATTCAGGACATATCAAAAATACTTGTACAAACTTTAGGAGTGGGTTACTCACACTAAAACAAGTTCATATAAACATATGTATGCAAATCCGTCATTTTTGTGTTAAGTTTGAAGAAAATTTACAGTAGATGGTGCTGTGTTGCCATATAGACTAAATCACATTTGTCATTGTGTACATTTCTGGTTAGTCTGTTTTCAACATTTAATATGTTTAGTAGTCTGTATAAACATGGCAGGATATTCATATCATGAGCAGGCAGATATGATTTCTACGAATGGTAATGGACACAACGCTGTATTAGATTGCTTTTCTGAGAGTATCCACGGCACCACAAATTATGAATCGAAGAAGACCAAGATCTGCTTGTATGACTGACAATGAAGGACACATCCTACAGGCTGTCAGAGACAATCCAGGTATCAGCATACACCAAGTGGTCCTAGCATGTCATACATCTCATAGTACCGTATGGAGGGTACTTCAAGAACAATTGTTGTATCCATATCATTTACATGTGCAGGGTTTTTTGCCCTCGAATCACTCACCACGTAAGAACTTTTGTCTATGGTTTTTTGCACAAGCTGCTGATTTACTGTTTGCCTTTACAGTCTTTTTTACAAATGAGGCAACATTTTAAATGGAATAACAAATTTACACAACCAACATTTATGAGCAGATTGGAATCCCCATGGTACAATACAGGCTAGACACCAGTATCAGCTCATGATTAATATGTGGGCTAGAACTGTAGGTAACAGATGGGTAGGTCTCCAAGCTTGCTTTACAGAAGCTGTCTACAGGGACTTTTATTACAAAATACTCTTCCAGACTTGCTAGAGGATGTACCCCTGCTAATACAAAGATGCATGTGGTTCATGCATGATAGGGTTCCAGTATATTCTAGTCACATTTTCAAGATGCACTGGCTGGTATTTACCATGAACAAAGGATAGGTAGCGGAGGACTGGTTCCATGGTCTGCATGTTCCCTCAACCTTAATCCTTCAGATTTTTATCTGTGGGACCACCTAAAACAAATGGTTTATGCAGCAGACATTAATAATGTAGAAACACACTCTTTCAACATGTCATGGGGGCCTGTGAAAACATTTCATACCACGTGGGAGTATTTGAAAGGGTCCACCAATGACCTGATGAGTGAATGCGTGTGTAGAAGCAAGCAGAGGATATTTTGAAAACTTGTTATGAGTTTCTGTGTTTTGGATATGTTTATATGGACATTTTACCTTGTCTTAACCCTCTAGGGCCATTCGTATCATATTTGATACAGTATGAAAACAAGCCTTGAAAGAAATATTTTCCTGAAAAATTTTTTAAGAGAAATATTTTATAAATTTCAAATGAAAGCAGTACTGACTGCTCAGTCAATGAATACCAAATGTTTCCTTATAGGGAAATACCAAATCAAATATGATACAAATGGCCCTAGAGGGTTAATGGTAGGAAGCTCCCCCAAAATTTGTAAAAGTATTTTGATATATTGTGTGTGAAATTTATTTGCGTGAATATTTTTTTTAAAATATATCGGTTGTTAATTCACTTAATAAATTTCCAGAACTTTCCACTATATATATTAGTTAAACAGTACATTATAATTTCCATTAATTGTCTGGATGATATCAATCTTCTGGCAGGAACTGAACCTGCATACTCCCAGCACCAGGGAGATGCCGTCGTTATATCAGATATGTCTTACCAATCGACCACAAAAGATTTCATGATAGATAGGAGTATGCAGGTTCAATTCCTGCCGGAAGATACATATTTTACAAATGATTAAAGTGAGTGGAAATTTGAATGTACTGTTTAACTAATATATATATATTCAGTTAGATAGGTGTAAGTTTGTGACCCTGGGTTTCATGTTTTTGCGATTGTCATATATATATATATATATATATATATATATAAAATAAACAGACTTTCCACTCAAATATGAGTACTCATTGAAAAATAATATGTATGCAGAATGTAGAATTAATACCAATAAAAAGTTTGTCACCTATCTGATTGATGTTATCTTCAGCATCCAAACTTCAGAGTTTAATAGACAGACCCTCCAGGAATCACATTGTCCACTCATTAGAGGGCATCAAGTTTGCACTATATTGCTCTCATCATCTAGATGAGAACAATAGTCCAAATATGAATAGCATAAATAATGATATATATATATGTCATAAAAATATAAATAACACATACAAGGTGTTTGGGCTAATGTTTTTATTTTGTACCAATTGGTATGGGATATCTGTAAACAGTGAACAGCATTGTGATACTCCTAAAATGGTAGTGACTTGGTATCAACGTTATCTGACATGGATGAGTGGAAGCCACCTTAATATTGGAAAATGGTGTCCTGTATCATAATGATTTGTGATGAGCATTAAGATTCTGCAATCATGAGAGCTGCTCACTGCTTTTTGAACAAAATTAAAACATTAAGATGTGAAAAGGCAAGCTGCAACAAAGACTTTGAGGCCATGGCTTGTAGGAAAGAACACAACAGACATTCTGGATGCCTTTGTACACCAGAATTCATCCAAGAATTGCAGGAAAGATATGGAAGACCCAAGCAATGAAATGTGGATTTTGGCACATAAATGAGTGCTACAATTTCCACCATGAAGCTGACTTTGAATGAGGACCTCTGCTACCAGTTATCTAAAAAGTGTAAAGTTCAACCATCTGGCAAAGGCAAAGAAACTCTGGAAAAAGATGAAATATCCTGTTGAACAAGGGACAATCTGGTTGTTCTCTGATGAAGAGAATTTTTGTCAACTACAGCTGCACAACACTCAGAACAAGAGATGGCTTGCCTATAATTCATATGACATTCCTTGCATCATGAATACCATGTTTTCGCAAACTGATCATTTTTGGGTGTCTAGTGAAAGTGTTGTCATGCCACCTCACATCTTTGAACAGGGTCTCAGGCTCAATTTGGACGGCTATGTGGAATTGCAGAATACCATGGTCAAGGCTTTGCTGGAGAGGGTTGCTGCTGAGAGATCATGTGTAACAGCAAGATTCATCTCCCTGCTACACTTCCAGAAAGTGTTTGTCAGATAATCTCCAATTATAATCCGATCAATTATTGTGTGTGGAGCACAGTTGAGAAAGACACCAACTGCAATGCCTGTAACACCAAGGCCCAGCTGATCAATAAGATTAAGGAAGTGTTTAAGGCTCTCAATAAGAACACAGTGAAAGACTAATGTGCCACATTATGGAGTTGGATTAAGGCCATTCTAAATACTAAGGGTGGCTTCTTTAAGTGAATTGTTTTTTGATTATGATAACCTATATGTCACTTTTCTATTTTTTCAATAAACTAACTTTTGCTTAGATATTCACTATTTTTTTTGGGGGGGGGGGGTAAAATTTAGTCCAAACACCCTGTATACTAGTGTTGGCTGAAATGTTCATAGGCTGACCAAGATATAAATAGACACACAGTTGATATAGTTGCATGTTTTTTTTTTAATCTACTAACTTGTGCGCCCACTGACATTTATAATTTTGTTAGCCTATGAACTTTTCAGCTGACCCTTGTACATTAAATTACAAGCAATACCATTCCCAACCTCAGAATTTTGCCAAAGTTCAAATCTTATTTCTAATCAGCATTTCCTTTTATAAAAAGAAAAACAAATTTTCTTTGAAAATTCTTATTAAAAAAGTATACAAAATTCATACAAAAGCACAAAACATTGTCCAACATTAGAATAAAACTTTTTTGCATGCATAAAAAATGCCAAACTGTACAATCATTATACAATTGATCATAAAAACATTTATTCATTGTATATTTTTAATAAATTTATTTATAAACAGTTTTGTAAAATGTAAATAATACTTGTCTGCATCCCAGTTGAAATATGAGGGTGCTGATAATATTTCATACATGATATTATTTAAAAATGGAGTTAACCATAGAGCGGATGGAATATTGGGTTGTGTTATTTCTGACCATGTTCCCAATACACCAAGCTGTTTCCATCACAGCAAAATCCATTTGAAAGTCCATCAGAAAAGAAAAAAAAAACAAAAAAAAAAAAAATGGCAGTCACAAATCTTTTACATGCAATTGCACACTTTAAGAAAGTCACTTTCGTTCCTTTTGCACTTAAAAAAAAAAAAAAAAAAAAAAAAAAAAAAAAAAGACACACCAAAAAAAAAATTTTCTCCTGTTGATTCTGTGGCGGAGAAACCTGAAAGAAAGAAATCTACCAACAGGCAAATTCTACTGTTTATGAAAATATAAGAACTGCTTGTGTGTATGTGTGGAGACAAAAAAAAAATTTTTCATTCTTTTCTTTTCATATATTATTTTTTCACAGTCTTGTTTTTAGGCAGTAGGATTCAGACTATCTTAGTTTTGAACGCAAGATGGATCAGTGGAAGGAAGCTTGTTAGTTTGGTTGGGTTTAATTACATTTGTGATTGTTGCGGCTGAAGTTCTATGGAACAGCAAACATTGGTGAGACAAAAAAAATCTTTAAGAGGCAGTTGGCATGGAATACTGGATTCTTCTCATTGCAAAGATTTTTATTTTATTTTTTAACATAAAAAAATGAGCAGTTAGATTTAGTGGGTGCTGAAAAGCTTTTGACTTGATTCATTTTCCATGATCCTTTTTTTTGGGGGAGGGGGTGCATTTTGGACCAGGCCAATAAACCTTCTAGTACCACTTCATAAGAGTGTAAAACTATCTCAAAGAAAACAAAAGAAAAAAGCAGAAAATATGGAGTTAAGAAAGCACTAAAATTGAGGACATTTCATTGAGGTCTCTTATATTTCCATTTCTAGATTACAGTGTTTCTTATCAGTGCTAAAAAAAAAAAAAAAGTTTATTCAGTCACAAATTAAAAAATATAAAGGTGGGGAGATGAGCAGTAAGGACTTTTGTACACACCTAATAATTTTTAAAGAGTTTTTTTTTTTTTTTTTCCCATCCTATTGTCACTTTTTGTTTCATAAAATTCTGGATGAAATACCATCTGGAGGATATTCAACAGAAAATTGAGGTAAAAAAAAAAGCCCTGTTGCTTTTCTATAAATACTTTCATGGTAATTGTTTGAGTGAAGTACCAGATTGGCGTTGTGGTGCATTGGATATCGACTCGGAACGAGAAATCGGGAAGCCGAGTTCGAATTCCAGATGAATTCATTGCATTCACTTACACACAAATACCCTTGGGAAAGGTATTAATCCACCTATTCCTTCCAGTTATGGGTTAAATAACAGGACAGATTTGGTTCTATAGCCTTGGCTGGCAACCAGTCTACCGCAGAAAGCAATGGCAACCTCATAGCTCTTTTGAGACATGATCGCCCAAGCGTGTATCACGTATGGCACTTAAACTGACTGACTAGATTGGCAGAAAGGTCTCATCAATTCACAGTTGAATTGACAAGATGTAACCCTAAATTTTATGCTAAATTTCTTTACTCGCACTTTTTGTTTGTGGAACTTACTTTTTGGTTTCCAGCCAACTTTGATCTTCCAAAACTTAAATTTATTGTCAATCACTAACTACAGTCTTGATTAGTCTTTTATTCTCTTCACTATCTAAAGTTTCTTTTTTTTTTTTATTCTTCCACACTCAATATAAATCATTTATTGAAAACTAGTCTTAAAAGTAAGTTAAATCCAATATGAACATCTCAAAGAAACTTCCTCAATCTTGGAGAAGAGAAGTTAATAGTCTTTTCTCTTAGAAAAGACCACAATCAGTATTTCACTTGTTCAAGAAGTTGACTCAACAAATGTTGAATGTAATTATGAAGAGGATCAATTAATGGTTAAAACAATGGAATGAAGTTTCTAGGTTCTACGGTTTTCTATCTTCAATTCCAATTATTTGAATTGACTACTTAATCCTAGACATTATTTTAAAAATTGTGTTTTGTATAAAAAGGTAAACTACATTGGAACTAAAGAAACATAATATGAAACCACTTTTATGATTTAAGAGGAGAAAAGTTCACTGTTCTTAAATGCTAGTAATAGTGAGGTATATTCATCTCAGCTCAGCTCAGCTCATAACACACCAAGAGTTAAATTTTAGTTTTAAAGCATGGAGCAAGATAAAAATATAAGAAGTTAAATAAATAAATCAAAACCCTGGATGCAATTCATGATGACTGCCAAAACCAAGCTGAACAGCTGTAGTTCATATTTTTAGGCTTTTTTTTTTTTTTTAAAGGTAAGACAATACCAAGTTTTAAAAAGTTTTGGGGGTTTAAAAAAAAAATTTACAGAAGCCAAAATTAATAGTAAAAGAATATATTAATATCTAACAGATAATCAATTAAAAAGAGCCATATTTTTTTTTTAAGAATCCAGAATCTTTATAATAAATAGAGAAACAATATCAAACTTATATAAGACAAGTTAATAGTATAAATAAACTCTTAAATAAAAGAATCAGATTATGGCAGATGCATCTCCTGATAATAACCAGTGCCATTGGTGGATCATTGGAGATGCCCCAACAACCCACAAGCTAAAGGCAACTCCTGTTAAATGTATTGTACAAAAGTGCCCTAAATACACATCCTGATGACAGCCAATGCTGTTAGTGAGCCATCAGAGATACCCCAACAACCCATAGATTAAAGAACTACTGTACAGTACATGGTACTGCACAGTGTAGTTTCAGCAGGCATTGGCTTATAATGATCAGTACAAAAGCTAATCTTTATAGATTTTTTTAAACAATGAATAAATTCATATTTAATGAAGGTTTTTTTTTTAATCCATTTTTTTTAACAGTGTCACCTATTTGATGTTAAGGGATCAAGAAAATATGCAATCTACCTTTCACTTTTCTTTCTGTCTACTCTTCACACTTCATTCTATTCATCATGATATATTCAAATTAAAGAACATGTGAATCACTAACAGGAACTAGGAAAATTTAAAGTTACACAAACACACTGACTTGTAAAGAAAACACTCATCAAAATGTGGTTAAATCATACAAGATACGCACCAATATGTTCACATGTCATTTCGGTCCAGAGCTCAAATAATACTTTTTAAATTGGTCAATTTAAAGATAAACCAATTTATTCTGAGGTAGTGCTACTTTTAACTCAGGCTGAATACTAGAACTACAAATTTGCTAAATTTTAAAAAAATTTGGTATTTAAATCTGATAGTCTTAATATTTGTCAAATTTTTCATATTTACTAGCAAAATTACTATAGCAAAATACCAAGGAGGTAAGGTTAGAACAGTATTTTTCTTTACACATTTTAAATAATTTTTTTAGAGGAAGGAATAATTCATTTATGCTTCATCTATCTCAAAGTAAAATTAGTGTCTAATTAAAATAAAAGAATATCACAGTAAATGAAATCTGTCCTTGATATTATATCCTTTTCCTCAAGAAAGGAATGAAAATGGAAACTCTTAAAAGATTCAGTTCCCTATATTGCTATCAGTGACACCAAGTCATCTACTATGCAAAAGGTTACTTGATAAAAACACCACAAAGTGATTGGAACATACAAACTTAAACACATTTTCCCAATGCAAATTAAAAACAGGCAAATGAACAGGACTGCTTTCAAATATTCGTCACCCAAAATTAAAAAAAGGTTCTATTTGCATTTTTTGTAGTTTTGAGATATTTGACTACAAAATTTGGCTAACCATAACTTTTTCATAAATTGATAGAAACATTTTATAAATTTTTTTGGATTAAAAAAAAAGACTTTTGTACAAAATTATAGCAGTCATAAATGGCCTTGAAAAGAAAACATACCACAGACCATAACTAAAAAAAAATTTTAAAAAAATGGCAGGTAAAACCCATTTTTTTTTTTTTAAAATCTCAGGTGATAAATTATCCTTCTGTTAGAGTTTACACTGTTTCCAGAAGGATTTTCAGTAAATAGCATGATTTAGAGTTGTGTTATCTAATCCTAGCCATGATTGGAATTTCTGAGTTTCCTGGAAGGATTTTATGTGAAGAGCCCAATTTGGGGTAATTTCATTAAAAATATTAACTAACTTTCTTTCTCACCAACTTCCTTCCTTCAAAACTAGACTATTTTTAACATCAAGAATTAAAAAGCCATTTTTTTCAAAGTCAAAAGAATTCAGGCTTTTCAACTACTGTTTACTTTACAAAACTTCTGAAAAATTTGGCAATGAATTGTTTCTTTCAAGCATTGTAGGAAATTTCAAGATTCATTCTGTAAGCAATACAACTGTCTCATCATTTTAAGATTAAAAAAATTATCTCGGCTGAGGGAAATGGCAAAAAAAAAAAAAAAAAAAAAAAAAACATTTTTAGAGGCAATGAGAAACATAGCTCATTTTCTTCATTATCATACTTTTCCTACAATGTTTCAAAGTTCCTCATCTAAAAATTAAAGTTGTTATTTACTACAAAGGACAGGAATTTCGGTCATTTCACTTTAATTGTTTAGCTGTAAATGATTGAAATTTCTGCCAGAGTTAGTGAGCTAAAAAGGAAATCAATTGGCCACTGGAAGAGTTGAAACCCATCATTAAATCACAGTCAAACAATCTATTTTCTTTTCCAATACTTAATAAGCAACATAACCAAGAAATCCTATGCTACAACCAATATATAAACTTAAATCTATTAAACAAAACTTAATGACAATTAGGCTTTTGAAAATGTCTCAAATTCTAGTTAACTCAAAGTAGAACCTAAAACATGTGATGTGTTATTCCTGCCAATTTTGAAATTAAAGACAAAATAAAAAATAAATAAAACAACAAAAATATTATCTAATTTATAAGAGTACAAACTAACAAGTCATACAAGTATTGCATTATCCTCATTTGAAATAAATCCAAACCAGTAATTCCAAGATTTTAAGAATAAATTTCTCTATATTGAAACTAAATGATATGAATAAATACAGGTCTCCTCAGATATTATGCAACTAAATGCAAGCTTTAATATGCATTTAAGATAAAAGTTATAGGCATCAAGAAAACTTAATTTTTATACAAACAATACTAACCTTTATTTGAAAGAGTATCCGTTCATTGAAATAAGCTTGTAAGAAAGGTTAAATAATCCTGTCCATTATAATAAAGACTGCTGTGTGTGTATGTGTGTGTGTGGTGGTGGTGGTGGTGGACTCTTATCAAACAATAAATGAGGGTCAGCAGTGGATAGTGCTCTTTGTTTTACACTTATGCATGGGATTTCTGTCCTGCATGCACTTCTATTGAACTATTTGCCAGTCAACTACCAGTCAACCTGCACTAAGATTTGTTTAAAGTGGTCAGTTGCTTGTGTGGCACAAAGTGCACTCTCTCCATCAAAACAATATGGTCCATACAGGTGTACTGTGTGCCATGCGTTAGGTGTTTGTAATGATCACATGTTATATTATCAGTTTCATCTCTCTGGAGCCTTAAATACATTGGGTAGTGCATGGTGGACCATACAATATACATACGGGGTTTTGATGTCAGAATTTGCTGTCTCTGGTACAAGGGCTGGTGCCTTGAGAGTGCCCATGATGACAGCTCAGGCTTTGAAAAGCCCCAACACACACACACACATATATATATATATATATATATATATATATATATATATATATTGTAACTAAGTTGTAGAACTCGTAGGTTTTTTAACCTGTTGTTCATGCATTTACTTTTATAAAGAGTGCTTGATACAAATGTAGAGCGTTATACTGTAATAGTTGTTACAATGGTTTATAAATTAATAGTATATATATCCCTCCTGTGACACTCATGGAGAGACAACAGTGAGGCAGCATAAGTTCAGTTCATTCTCTTTACTACTAGTTATGAAAGCTCTGGCCACAAGTTTGCGCTTGAACAGTGATTTATTTTATTTTTTTGCAATAATTGCCATTGAGTAGTGAAGAAAAAATATATATTCTATTATAATAAAGACCCTTGTGTATTTATTTATGTACTAGGAGAGGATAACCTGTGAGGTAAAAGCTAAATATTTTGCTGCCATTTTTGATGGCAGGGGTACACTTTTTTTTTTTTTAAATTATTTTCTAGTTTTTACAATTTTTTGAAAATGGCTTATTTCCTAGCATTAAGCATATATATATATATATATATATATATATAAAATTGTACTTGTTGCGGCATTCACCCAGGATTGGTTTAGCCAGCTTTGTCAAATTTGCCACATCCCAAACAAAAGCTGACCAAGCTCAATGGTCAAATGCAATAATTGAGTCATTAAGACCTAATCAATCGTAGTTCCAACACAGAGTCCCGAATATACATAGACCCAAGAATAGTTCAACATTCTGGTTGTCAACAAAAAGCATAGCCAAACCACCAAAGTTGCCTTGTGAATTTTGCAGAGATAGCGGATGGGAGTGTTCTATATATATATATATATATATATATATATATATATGAATAAATTTGAAATTAAATATAGAGTTCTATAAATATGAACTGTTAATAAGTTCATGAGTTTACCATTTTAGTTTTACAAATTTATAAGTGAATTTTAAATCTTATCAAGTATTAAGAGTATGTTTAGCATGGTACAAGGAAAAAAAAAAATCACTCCAGAATAAAACATCTCAGTATTCTTCAGTTGTAACTGCAAGCACCATGAAATGCCCAGACTCTCTCCTAAGAGGCCCAAAATTGTTTCCTAGTGTGAAAAGGCTATCATAACTACTCATCTAACACAAAGCCAAGTCATCCAGCATATAACAACCATCAGAACCTTTCCTCCAAGTGCAATAGTCATATATTTCCTCTGAGTGCAAGTCATATAATGAGCCAAGCTATCCAGCATATCATAACAACAACAATGCCCTGAACCTTTTCTCCAAGTGTAACAGTCATATAAGTTAGAGACAAATAGTCCTGAGTAAAGTTTTATACACTCAAAGATTCACACCAGAAAAAAATATTGTTTATCAATTTACTCACAAACTAATAAACCAAATTTAGCACATCTATAATGTCAATAAAGTTACTAAATCTATTATGTTAGTCAAAAAGTAATCTTGATAATGAATTTAAATAATAATAAATAACAGAATTATCAGTGATTTTGCTATACCCTCAATTTTTATTATTTATTATATTAGTTTTAGGATTCTCATAGAGAAACATCTGCAATATCAGAGTGTCATGTTTCCCAGATCTGTTGATTTCATAAAAGTGTTTGATCTTGTATGGCATGATGGTTTTTGGCATATCCTTAGGAAATTCAATGTAGAAAACAGAATTATCCAAGTCATCCAGGCTTTTTATAATGATGGCACCAGCACAGTTTTTTTGGTAAAACAAACAGGAACATTTTCTCTTTGGATAACTGTTTGTGTGAAATAGGGATGCATACTTTCACCCACATTGTTCAACCAATTTCTGGAGCAAATCATGCAAAAAAACCCTGAACAATCATTGATACTTCAACCTCTATCGATAGTAGATCCTTCTGTAACCTATGTTTTGCAGACGATCTTGACCTTGTAGCAGGTAATAAAAGCAAGCTCTAGAACTTTACAAACAAACTTTTTTGAAAGAGCAGGAGTGGTCAGCTCTAAAGTAATGGTGAATAGCAAAAAGTAACACCTGTGTCAACATTACTATGAACAGGAATTTACTAGAAATATCTAGTTTTAAATACTTGGTAGCAGAAATTCGCAAACGGATTGCCGCAGCTATGGCTTGTGATGGCTAAATTGGCAAGAATACAGTGGTGCAAAATCAGCTTTCAAACAAAGTGCAGATTGTATAAATCACAGGAATCTCCATTCTTCTATATGGATGTGAAACGTGGACACTGTTGGCAGAAACACAAAGGAGAGGTGTTTGACAACAAGTGCATGTTGGCATTTTCCATTCTGAATGTAAAACCAATGAGTATGTGTGGAAGAGGGTTAAAGTTTTATGGGTCACCAGGAACCTCTTCTCACCTCCATCAAAACAGAGAAAAATTATGTTGTCTGGACATGTTATAAGACATGACAGCCTGTCCAAGACCATCAAGGCACCATTGAAGGTGGACATATGAGAGGACTTCAACACAAGAACTGATTTGACAATGTCAAATTGTGAACAAGTATGACTACACTAGAATGGCTGATGGCTGCCATTGATAGACTGTTTTGGAGGAGAGTCATTATTGCTTCTGTATTCAGATTCCCCCCTACGATTATAAAATTTAAGGGGATGAGTGAGTGATACTAGTTTTATTATTATTATTTATTATATTAGTTTACACACATAATAACAAAAATGATTGTTTTATTTAAGTAATTTCATTGGTTACAGTTTCTGCATGAGTAATCTAATTTTTTTTATTTAATCTATGCAGTTAACTGTATCATCAACATATAACAAAGAATTTTGCTTTTAAAAACATTAAACAAACTATCATTTCTGAAAAGAAAGCTAACACAAAACAATAGAAATATTTAAAAAAAAAAAAATATATTAGCAGGTTGATTTCTCCAATTTACTGATGTGATATTTATTGACATTGAGTAATGTCTCCCATTACCATAAAATCAGAATATTTCATTAGTAAGAAGGGAATATCAGGTTGGATGACTGACAAATAAATCAAGTCACTTCGTTTTCTATGTTAAAAATAGATTTAAAAGAATGAAAATAGAAGTATTTTTTTAAAGAATCTAAGTGCTTCAAAAATATAAAGAACACTTGCTATCAAGTGGCCAGTAATGGAATTAAAAAGATTACAAAACCTTTTATCTATCTTGCCTGGTTGTGCATTCAGTTCTTCTGACTACTTGAGATTTAACAAATGCTTATCATAGCAATATAATTCTAATTCAGTTTTACTATTTATTTTAAGACATTGGTTCCAAAAATACTAAAGAAACAAAGGAACTAAGCAATAAAAGTGTTCTTGTGTTCTTTCTGTCAGTTGTCTAGATGCGTATCAAGAGAAGACCACATTAGATGAGAAAAAAGAAATTTAATGAGGAGTAATTGAAACCAATTTTCAAAATTATTATCCGTATATATAAAATGCATTGTGTGTGTGTTTGTATATGGATCAAACATAGATCTAATATGGTTTGTAATCTGGCAGAATGACAGGATAAAGAACAAATAGGAAACATTAATCAATATAAGAGGTTTCACTTTTATTTAATCTTCATCAGAGAATGAGATATAGAGAAAAAAAAACAGAAGAAAGAATTTTTTGTATTTTTATTTTTTTGTCATTTAATTTTCATTGGTTAATTAGGTTTCACATGCATTTGACTTGTTAAGCAATGTTAGTATAATTTCTGGCATTCCAAAATCAAAAAGAGACAACACATTTTTGAAGCTCCAATAATGATGAAACTTCAATAAAAGTGAAGCATGATAAATTGATAAACATTTTCCATTTGTTCTTTATATAAATATATATATATATATATATAATGTTTGTAATGATAATAGCAATAGTGTTACTAATGATAACAAAAATTTACTATCATGCAGAATTGATTTAAAAACTAAATCCCAATGTCAAACAGACAGATCTACTATAATAATAAAATGGAATTAAGAAATAGAAGCACAACTCCCAGTTTCACACTTTGGCAATCACAAGCAAAAAAAACGACATTTGTGTTTATATGTCTCCTTAATTCATCATTACTACTTTATTTATATGTGTGCGTGTGTGTGTGTGTGTGTGTGTGTGTGTGTGTGTGTGTGTGTGTTTTGCATTTACTACTTTTCATCAAGTACACATATAATACACATTGATCTCAAGCATCATGGAAACAAAAGTGCTGATCCATACATAAATAATCCGGTCATATTTGAGGAGTACTCTGCTAGGTAATCATTAAAATTCAGTTTCAATTTTGGGTGAAATTATTATTTTCATCTAAATTATCTACTTTATATAACTATAAAAACATCTAACTTCTGTGAAAACATTATCATAAGAAATAATTTTTTTTTAAAAAAATGGCTTTTTCTCAAAAGAGTATAAAATGACAAAAATATAAAACAGATTTTCTTTTTCCAAAAAAATAATTTAACTTATCAAACAAGTTATAAAACTAACACTGACAAAGGGAGGTCACTCACCAATGTTTCCTGTTAAGGAAAAAAAAATTGGATTAGGTTTTTTTTTGTCTTTTTTTTTTTAATTTTTTTAGTCTTTTTTGTTTTTTTTTTGTTTTTTTTAAACAGAAACCATCCAGAAGCCAAAGTAAATCCTGGGGATGGTGAGAAGTTTTATAGGTTCATGCTTTTCCTAGAGGTATCAGCATTAAATAACACTAGTAGCCAATTACAGGATCAGAAATGTCCTCTTGGTACTGTTTGCCAACATCATAACCACTAGGTTATCAAGACTTCTCTTAAATTATTCAGTTTTATTTTGTAATGTACTTAAAAACAAAAAATTCAGACAGCCTCAATCCCTGTATTTTATATCTTCCATGTCAGTGGGAGGAAGAAAAATGTAAAATAAACATAAGAGAAGGAGTTTGGGTGGATTTCCCACCTGAAAGAGCAAGGCACTATGACCAGAATGAAAGGGATAGACATCAGCAGACAGGGGCAGCACTGGTACTTGTATTAATTGTAGTAGTAGCAACAGTAGCAGCAATAATGGCTGGTGGTGATATTATGGCAGCTGCAGGCTACTCTCTGTATTGTCATTATTAAGGGGGAGGGTATAAATTAGTAGTCCCACATACAGTTGGCCTTCTGCACTGCATAATATTCAAAAATGCGGCATTTACGACATGTCTTGATACCACACCGGTAGCTGACTATATGTCCAAGAGAATCCCTCCCGCGACAGTATTTGAGGCCACAAGGGTACCAACCCACACAGATCTCATACTGGCAACAACAAGGTTTACTCAAGTCAGTAATGTCCCGGCAGTGGGAATATTTGGATGGGATATACTGTGTAGTTGAAGACCTCAATGTGTTATAGTCCTTGCCAAGGGCTGAAAAACAAAGCAGAAACAAATTTAAACTTGGTGCATACAAAGCTTAATGATTATATCGTTAATCTAGATCTAAAGTCAAGGAGAAAGAAACTGCAAGAAATACAGTCAACACTCATTCTTTGGGTAATATGCATATGCGGTAAAAAAAAAAAGAGGGTTGACTGTAGTAGTAGAATAGACAATCCTCTTTCTGTTTTGACAATATGGATCTCAAGTGCAAGAAAAGAAAGAGGGTTACCTGCAATGGTAATAATAATACAGTCAACCTTCTCACTTGATAATCTGGGTCCCATGAGCAGCAAAGAGAGAGGGTTAAATGTTGTAGTTATAGTAATAATAAAGTCAAACATATCTCTCGACAATATGAGTACCAAGTGCAGCAAAGGAGAGAGAGAATTGACTAAAATTAAAATTATTAGCTATTTATTTTGGACATTCGTACTTTTCTTTTGTTCAAGAAAATATTTTGAAATTTTATAGATGACATTTTTCCACTTAATTCTTGATGGAAAACAAAGCAAAATACTGAAGATGATTAACAAAAATAAGAGAATTAATTTCTAACTTAATATTGATTAAATACTTATGTCTTTTCAATTTTTTATTTTGTATAATCTAATATATATTCAAGTAAACGTTTACTGGAATTTGCTACTGAATAACTACATTTATATACAAAAATATTTATGCCTAGTGGATTTATGACTGCTAAAACAAAAGGGATTTCTTAAAGTCATGTTATGTTGCTTTTGCTTGAAATCTATTTTTCTTCTGATGTGAGGTTACAAGTTTTGTCAACTCAATATTTGAAGAGAACTTTCACTGAAACGGTTAGATAAACATTAAAGGACAAAACAAGCCCAATTCAAAACCAAAATAAAGAATCATTATCTATTATAGTCAGATTATTACTTATAAAAGCCACAGCACTTCAGTGATTCATATAATTAAAATATGTCAGTTGTTAATCTATTTCATAAATCTCCAGAACTTTTTGTAACATTGTTTACATTAAGATACACTTTCAGAGCAGAGATGAATATTACAATAAACCAGGAATTTGTGTTTATAAGGCTTCATTTAGACTACGAAATCATTTGTGGTCAAGTGGTCTAAGACGAATCAGATCAACTGATGGTTGTTAGGGGTCACAGGTTTGAATCCTGCCAAATGACATTTTCCTAACAAAACTTTTCAAAAATATTAAGGTCAGTAGATATGTATATAAGTGTACTCTTTAATTAAAAACAGTATCTACTCAAATACAAGTATCTATCAAAAAAGAAAAATATAATATCCAGCAATGGGAAGCAAGCTCCTAATTATAACTGTTGCTTCCTTCCTAGATATGCCATGGTTGTAAAATATCACTTAGTTCATTTAAATATTTCTTAACATTGAACTAAATATAACATTTGACAATCAGTCAAGGTTGAATTAATGGAGAGTTAGGTTGCCAGATCAGTTTACTACTGAAAAATTAAATTTGAAATTTAGGATTACTTTTCTAAATTATTAGACATTTAAAAAATCATGACAAAATAATAAATAAAATCAAGAACACAACTCTCACACAGATGACAGTACAGCAAGCTAATACAAGTAGGAAGGGATTCAATATGGGTTCTTACACACACACACACACACACACACAATGCCGGCACAAGAGAGTCAAGCAGAAGCTTTTAGCTTTTGAGAAACCTAAATGATTCTCAATTCAATTATGGAACTATATTAGTATAAAGAAAAAAAAAAAGCATTTTGAAAGCATATCCAGATACAAACAAAAATATATAAAACAAGAGAAGAGTAAACATACAAAACATTTCTCACCATAAAGTGGTGGATCAAAAAATATAACAAAAAAAAACCAAAGTGTTTTTAAAGTGCTAATAAAATTTTGTCCTCCACCTCATATTATTTAACTGTATTAAAGTTATTTTTATTAAGAGTAATATTAAAACCAACTTCTTTCACATTTTTAATTAAGAAATAGGGGTTCAGGTCTAGAAAACCTAGTTGGCAGTAAAGAGTCGAAATTACCAAAAAGAGAGCTTTACATTTTGCATTTAACTCAATTAGACTGGGGAAAGTATTTTCAGTGCCAAAAAACGGATTCAATACCGGAAAAAAAAAGTCTAGATCATGATTTTCTGATAAATACAAGTTATATCAAAACTAATATTTGACTCCCAATATTTGATTTTAAATGTGTGTAATGAACATTTTAATCTATGATGGGAACCAAGTATGTTTTAAATATTTTCTTGAAACCCATTTTCAATTTTTTACAGATTTAAGTTGTTTTAATATTTGGAAATTTACACTAAAGAGTACAATTGTCTCAGGCATTTTTTGTTAGCATTATTCAAAGTGTGTGTGAGGGTGGGGGGTGGTGGCATTTGAGAGAATTATGTTGCAGTTCCTCAAAATTTACTCAATATAGATCATTTTTTTCAAGAGTGTCAAGTTAAAGCCGTCACTTCATTTCAACAAGATTCCAATGATTTGTTTACTTCTGAGACAAGTTAGTATTTACATTACAGACTGTTGATCTCATCTTTATTGCTAGGTTTACAATGTTTCAGCCATTGTACACTCTGGCCTTCTTCAGGTGCTAGGGAATCTTTAACTGGAGTATATCATTCCCATTCTATGTGCAATGCTACTTCCAAATGTCCTCGAGGACACATGGACCAGTGGATATAGACATTGGTTAGTTCCAGTAACCCGATCCAAAGAGTGATGAGTTCAATATCTAACTACATAGAGAATTCAGTTAAAGGAAGATAACTACATGGTATCCGGAAGTAGCATCGCATATGGAATGAGACTGGTATATTGAAGTGATCAAAATAATGAGTTTGGTTAAAAATTCCTCACAACTGAAGAAGGCTAGTGTGTACAATGGCTGAAACGTTGTAAACAGGGCAATAAAGATGAGGACAACAGTCTAAACAGTAAATAAAATAAGATTCTAATGACAAAAAGTAGCAGAACTTGACGGCTTTCTAACATTTGTTTGACATGTTCCTGCTTTGTTACACAACTAACTTCTTCACTGATACTTATTTTCGGGTTATTAAATAATAGCAGTTATAATATTATAGAGTGCATTTAATGACCAGAAGAATTTTGATAGCTTAAAAGTCCAGGCTCTTGCAATGTTTTATCTGAAATTATTCCAACTCTACAACCCATTTCTTGGAAACTACAAAATTGCAGTTGCATAATTTGAATAATGACATGAACAATAATAAAAATATTGCAAGAGAAATATGTTTATTGCTCAATACACGGTTCAGTTCAGGTTTGAACTATAGGATTACTAGCAGTATAGCCTGGCGTTGCTCAGGTGTAATGAAAGCTTTAAAACTAATCCATGGTCCTGGAGCTCAGACTCCGCCTAAAGAATATTTATGTGAAGTTTGGTGAGAATCGGATAAAAATTGTGGATTTATATAAAGGACATACAGACAGATAAACAGACACACACACACACAAACATCTTGCCTTTTATAATATATAAAAATCGATTTTGTGCACTATTGTAAGAACTGCAACCTTGAAACTTCTGAATATCGTTTCTTATGTCTTTGTCTATGAGTGTATCAAATTTGATTAAAATCGGACCACTCCTTCTATAACCCAATTTTTTCGATTATTGATTTTTGATATTTATCGGGGGTACCTCGACACAAAACCTAGCTAAGAACACTTGTAGATGCTTATAGTACACCTGTGTAAATTTTCAAGAAAATTGGTTCAGCTGTTTCGGAGTATATAGGTAACGGACACACACACACACACAAAAAGTTTCATTTATAAATAAGTTTAGATGTTACAAAATAAACATTTACCATGTCAAATGTACTTTTTCATCATTATTGATATGATGCACCTCTGTACACAAGCCCACAATAAAACAAAACAAATATACACTCTTAGGTGTATTACTTCATTAGTAATGGAAATGAATGCAAAATACTCACAGCGTGAGAGGATCCGTAAATCTGCATCTCTGGCATATATTTTGTCATGAGCTTCTCGACAAATATTATAAATATATGGACTGATCACATGTGATTTCTCTAGATGGACCACATGATCCTGTTCATGAGTTTCTCTACCTTTGTCATCCTCAGGAGTACGAATAGCAGTGGGATTTTTCTAAAAATAAAAAAAAACAGAGGAAAAGTCAACTTTATTTATTTCCTGTTTTCATTCAGTTAGTTTTATTTGTTGAAGAAAGATCAATATTCCAAGGGTTGTTTGAACTGCTGAACATGTTGCTTTGCTGTTCCTACAATGTTTTATTGGCCGATCTATTTTATGGCTTTCTTCAGGTATACAAACTACAAGGAAGAGGATCATTTTTGGGGAATCTCTCGCTCTCAGAACGTGAAAATTATCCAAAATGAAATTTTATTTTATATGTTGTAATGTCATGGTCATTCATGTGTTAAAGCATGAAAAAAAAAAAAAACTTTTTTTTTTGGAGGGGGCATAAACATTTTAGAACATTACTACAGTATTCATAGCTGATTCTATTAATTGATGGCTTAAGATTTTAATGAATATTGCCACTATAAAAGTCTATACATTCAACTGTTCAATTTCTCACAAAATTTTACTTTTAAAATTAAAGTTATTTTAGTGAAAAAAAAATACCCATTTATGCTACATTTTCCATTGATAATCATAATATCGAGCTGGTAAAATAAAGACGTCTACTTCAAAAATACAATGAAAAAACAATAATCCTATAGAGTGGCATCATTATATATTAGAAACTGTTTTATAAAAGTTTTTGATGAAAAAAATTATTTATAAAAAGAAAGCACAAATAGTTTTATGTAAGTTGATTACCATATCAGCTATTTTTTTTTTTACAAGAAGTGTTTTAGCAAGTTTTAATTTTTATATAATTAATCAGAAAAGTAATGATAAAGAAAAAACTTACTTTTATGCAAAGGTGGGTGATTTTTATTCTTTTGTTTTTCATTTTTATTAAGGATTTCTAGATTTAACATACAAGTATATATTTGATTCTCTTGAACAAAAGTGTTAGAAAGCAAAAAAATTGACACACTGCTTCAGTGAATGCATAATTAAAGTTTCCTTATCTTTTAATTTTGATTAATAATCATCCTTTTCAATTAGTAATCTAAAACACATCATCACATACAATAATATCTTTTTATATATTTTTTTCTAGTTGATATTTCCAATGCAGAGACATCTTTTATCTGTTTTAATCCCAACTTATGGTCAAAATAATTCACAAATGCTTAAAACTTTATTCTAAGCAGAAGACCAGAGATAATATTTTGATCTAAGGCATAGGTGCTGAGCAATACATAAATAATCCTGTCATTTTTTATGGGTACTCTGCTAGTGGATTTATAATTCTTGATGACTGTGCCATTAATTTTCTTCATACATTGTATAACATGATTGTATAATTAAGATTTTTGTAAATAAATTAATCAGAACAAATTGAATTAGAAAGGAAAGAATTGTAGTTGTATTTTCTTTGCCATTTTTTTAGCAAAACTGAAGTAACATATATCACATTATTTTTTTAATAGAGTTATAAAGCTGAGATATAGTAACAATCCTTCATAATCAGGTATTTGCAAATACAAAGTAATTTTAAGAAAATATATTCTTTCTGATATAATATAAGCTATTATATGTCTCATTTAAATGCCATTTAAATTCTATTTGGAATAAGGGTCAGAAGATGAATAAGAAACAAAATAGTTTAAATAAATTGTTTTAAACTTTTACATCTTCAATTTGTTATAAATTCAATTCATTTTTAGACAATTTTTTTTTTTTTGTTGTTGTTGTTGAGAGGAACAATTGTCATTATAGTTTTAATTAATTTAAACATTGTCTATAATCACATCTGTAACAATGTTAACTATGTATCTTCCAACATTCTTTATAGACCCATTTCGGGCTTGAAAGACTTAACATCATGAGGAAAATAACAATAAAAAACTCATATTTCCTTTCAGCCAAACATGGACGTCCGAAGATAATCAGAAAATACAAGACCAAAACATTGTTTCCATAATCATATCTATAACAAATAACAATGAGAACAATAATTTGAATGAAGATGAAAATTTGGAGCAATTGTCAATATCAAAACCAAAGTAAGAATAAATTGAATATAAAGAATTTATTTAATTTTCATTTAAATATATTCAATAAAGTTAAAAGAAATGTTAAATCAATATTTGTTATAAACTAATAATCTACAGATAAAATACAATTTTAATGCATAATTATTGATGTAAAATTAAACAACTTTCAGCAACCAGATATTCAATATAAAAATCATTTTTGGTAGATTTATATCTATATAGGTCACATAGCATAAAGTAATATCTCATTTGATTATTAAAGCACTGGTTTCTTTTTTCTTTCTTTTTTTTTAATGTACTAATTCAATGCAAGTAAATAATTGTTTTAAAGATTTTTTTATTTTATATCAGCTCTAACAAAAATACTCATTCAACAGATTTTACTTTCCAAGTTTTCTGCTATGACTACTAATATATTAATTCCTGTATAGATTGGCTAATTAAAATATATATATTTCAAAAATTCTAATTAATTACTCTTATTTGAGATGTACATTGTCATGAGATTATTACATGACTGAGATCGAAATAAAATGTTCACATAAAATCAATGGTGGGACTAACTACTCACTTGTCGTAACTTGGACATAGCATCTGATGAAATGAACTCATTTTTGATATAACGCATAACAAAGCATTGGACTTGATGTTGGCTTTGGCCTTGCTCCTCCTCGGGTAAAATAATGGTGCGGAAAATTTGGACTTCCTAAAAAACATATATATAAAATAAAATCAGAGAACATAGACTGAACAAATTAGGAAATGAAAGATGTATAGCAATAACTTGAATTTATGCCAACAGTTAGTAACTTTGATGAAATTTTTTGTGTCCAATAAATAGCAAAAAAATAGGCTTGGTTACAAAAAAAAAAAAAAAAAATTAAATGATTTTCAAAAGTAAAGCTATCCTTACATTTAAATTGAAACATAAATGACAATGGTTAAATTATAATCAACATTAAGGCAAAAGGAGTGTGAATGTTTTCCATTGTTTAATGAAAATGTTTGTTTTCTAATCATGTTGATTAAATAATAACAGAACCATAAATGTGTTTTGCTGGAAATATCAATTTTTTTTTTTTAAATGCCATGTTCCTTTAGGACATGTGTGATAATGAATCTCCACAGATTATTTTGCATTATTTTCTGGGAATTTCCACATTTTCTTGGAAAGATAGTACATTAGGTTTTATGTTACTGTTTTCTCTTAGAATTGACTGCCATCTAAGGTGAAAGAGCTTAGTCTACCTTGCTATTTAACAGCTGGAGGAGAGACAAGATGTATTAATAAGTCTTTACCCAAAAGGCATTGATACAAAAGTGAATTCAATAGAGTAGCCCAGACTTTAAACTCAACTCACTTATTCTATGTAAATATCTATTACACTACCCATACTATTCTGGAGTTATTAACAAGTATATTTTTACAGTGAATAATGTTATAGTTTGGGTAAAGCGAACTTTACAATATCTTTCTATTCATAAGATCACACTATTTTTGGCAAGCTCTTACATCAGATGACTTTTAAAAAGCAATAAAGAACAGGAGGACTGTTCCTGCAAATCACTTCAAGTTGGGCAAAACAAGAACAGAATTTAACTCATTTACTGTGGATGGCAGAAATTATTATCATTGCACTTCCATAGCTCAATTGTGAATGACAATTGTCTGCTGCAGTAAATGGATTGATAAAAAAAGGAAAAAAAAGGAAAAAAAAAAGAAAATTAAAAGAAATGAAATGCATTCTGAAAATAAAAGAAAAAATACTTTTTGACATATACACAAAAATATTTAACCAAGTAAAAATGTTCAAAATGTATCCCTATTGAGCCCTTATTTTTGGTATATTGAGAAAATATATTTCCATCTGCCAATACAAAACACACACAATTTTATTTTACTAAAACATTGCTATTTTGTGTATTTTATTAACACCATGTAGGAGGTAAGGTGGACAATGGATAGTGGCTTGGATTGAGGAATCAGAAAGCCAAGTTAGAGTTCCAGTCTAGTTCATTACATTCACTTACATGCCAATACCTTTTGGAAAGATATGAATTAATCTCTTCTCCCCAAGCTATGTATAAATAGCAGAATAAACCAAGGTCAGTAGCCTTGATTGTTGACTCGTCTAGGAGAAGGAAAATTGAGTTCAAACTGGCCAGAAGATGGTAGGGCTACCTTGCCCAAGAAACATCACTGCTCACTGCAACACATGTGGTACTCCTATAGCACTAATGGGTTATGGGTCTTGTGATCTTGAATAATTTTAAATAAATTAAGTGTTTTAAGAATTATTAAAAGATGTAATCTCAATCCTTACCACAAAAATTGACACTTATAAGAAACAATTCAAAGACAACAGCATCGCTTCCTGTAATTATTTCAAAATGTGTGCATTGCCTGCAATGATTTTGATTCAGAAATTTTTCAAAAGTACTTAATTGAAAAATTTCTGAATCAAAATCATTACTCATATCACTTGAAAAGTGACAAAAGCTTAAATGTCAAATTCAAAACATTTTCAAACTATATGGGTAGAGGATAGCATGTGATGTAATGGTTATCAAGCTGGCCCTGATACTCATCACAACTGACTAGTAAATTCAATCCTTACAGAGGACCCCATACTGGTACCTTTGTACCAAAACTAAGCTATTCTTAGTAAATAATTATATCATATGAACTTTTTTGCCATGTCTCTCTCAGAAGTAGGTGACCATAGCTTCTACTTAATGTTTGTAAATTATACATTGCCATGATTGATCTTTGGATAGATAGAGTAGTTTCCTGTTGCCTTCTCTACAGTTTTGTCCTTTTCTTAGACTGGTTGCCTACCAAGGCTAGAGAGCAGAGACTTCCCTGCAATTTAAAGCTTAGCTGGGAGTAGGATAGTAGAATTCATGGCTTTCTCCAAAGGTATTTGTGCAAAGTGAACACAACAGCCTTGGTTAGCATTTGAATTTGTCCTGCCAATTCCATTTTCATCACATAACTGCCATGCACATCCTTATCAAATAGACACTGAATAATAAGAAAGAAATCATCTTTGGTTTCCATACTAAAAAAAAAAAAAAAAAAAAAAAAAAATTTCTACATTTTTTTTTTTAATCATATCACCCCAAGCAAGGCGGTAACGCCACTGATGCGCAGGGGGCTACGTAAAAGTAAGATTGGAAAAGAGAAAACCGGAAACCACATCCTAAACAGGAAACAAGGGATGAGCCTCTACACCTCCTAAAGTTTAAAGTTTAAAGTAAAATGGATCAAATAAGAGTAACTGCATATGATACCAAATTAAGCCAATAAGAATCAGTGTGAATCGTGCTACATACTCTCCCTGCTTACAATGAAGTGAAATAACAAAAAGCAGTATTTTATACTTTGTGTGTGTGTGCACACAAGTTGAAAAAAACCTTTTAGTGACACGTTCTATTCCAGAAAAGAACTTCTTTGGACTAATAATAGTTTTATTGATGGAACATAATTCTCTAAGGAGAAAGCACTTTGAGGGCTTAATAACAGCAACAATATTAACAACTATAAACGCATGCCAAAAACATTGTCAACTTTCACTGAATCAATTCTTAACGAATCTAACAAATTTATCTGAAACAAATAGTATATACATAAAGATATTCCCAAATCAACATAAAAAAAAAACAAAAAAAAAAAAAAAAAAAAAAAAAAAAAAAAAAAAAAAAAAAAAAAAAACAATGTCTACTAGACACACACACACAATTACAAATATACATTACCATCTGATGCCCACATAGACAAACTATAATTTTTATAAACTTGCATATGCATAGCAATTTTTTTTTCCAGGTTGACTTGAAATCTGTTAATTTCTTGAAAATTTGAATGGATGTGTTATCTCATTGATTTTGGAACACCACAAATTATACTAACATTGGTTTAAAGGAGTCTAAAGCATGTGATTGACCGATAAAAATCAAACAACATAAAAGCAAAATTATCAGAATTTCTATATTTGTTTATATTTCTGAGATAAAGTATTGTAATTATTTATACTCTTTACATTGTTCAGACTGTTATCCTCATCTTCATTGCCATATTCATAATGTTTCAGCCATTGAACCCTCCAGCCTTCTTCTCAAGGACACATGGCCCAGTGGATAAAAGCATTGGTTGAATCCAGTGACTTGACCCAAAGAGTAGTGAGCTACAGCAGAAGTGAATAAAATCTTTGATAGTTGAATTAAAGGAAGACAACTGATATCGAGACATCTGTAAGAGGCATGGCTTATGGAACTAGAATAATCTATCCCAGTGGATGAAAAAGGGTTCAGTTCAAAATTCCCATCACCTGAAGAAGACCAGAGCATGCAACAACCAAAAAATGAATATGGCAATCAAGATGAGCACAACTATCTGAGCAATGTAAATAGTATAAATAATTATCAGAATTTCTTTCTTTTTCTTCATATTTCAGTCTCTGATGAACCTTTAATAAAAGCACACACACATACACATTGTTTTTGTGTGTGTGTGTGTGTGTGTGTGTGTGTGTGTGTGTGTAAGTAAAGTAGAGGAAAAATACTATAAGCATTATATAAGACTGATGCCGTTAATAAAACTAATTAGCCTGAAGAAGTGAAATGCATCACTAAGTGCATCAAATGCATCACTAAATGCATCACTAAGAGCTTTTTCCAGGGTGTTATTCACTTATCCAATCGTAGTCAGAGATAAATATACATCAATATCAGATGTAAACATTCTATTGAAGGATAACAGTCTTAAGTGAATTAATGTATAGAACTAAATGCTGGCTGTCCACAATCTATCTGTTCAGAGGGTAATGGCAGTCAGTCAATTACTGATGATCTGTTATCAATTTTCTACTCATATATGGTTTACTATTTAAAAATAGACAGAGTTGATTGACATTAATAAAAGTACTCACATTTCAAGTGTTAAAATTTAATGACCGAACAAATATATTAACTATAATAATTAAATATAATTTAATGAATTCCAGTTACCATACTTAAGTCATTTTTAAAAAAATATTTAGAAAAATAATAATATTCAACTAATGATTCATGTATTGGAGGTGTAAAGAAACATTCTTTTCAGTTATAGTTGTGAGAGAATTGGTAAGTACAGTCGCTGCCATAATATAAGGAATAGAAACAACAACAAACAAATATGTGTATTACTTAAAAAGTAATGCATAATTAGAAATGAAATTTTTACCGAATGAAGATTAGAATGTAATGCATAAATATTATACAAAGTTACAAAAATTTACTTAGTAGTATTTTTTTTAAAATAAAGATTAAATGGAACAAAGGAAATAAGCTACTGGACAAAAGTTAAGGAACGATGTTAATAATTTGCATAAACTTTTAATTTATATTGTTAAAAAACTTGATGGAGCTTTTCAACAATAAGTAAAAATTCATTTATCATTAAGACTTTATTTCTAAGCAATATTGCAAATTCTACATGCAAAACGCTCTCTTTTGAAGAAAAAAAAAAAAGTCAATTTCAGAAATTTCTGATATTGTTCACAGGTCTTGTGTCATTCATCCTGTAATTAGCAGGTATAAAACCAATAAAATGTTAGATGCAAAACCAACAACCGGCAAACCTCCAAAAATATCACAAAGAGAAGATTGAAAAATTGTTAGAATATCTACAAAAAAACGTTTTGAAACTGCTACATCAATTGCCCGTAAAATTAATGAAGACACGGTTGCTTGCAGGTTAAAAAAATGCAGGATTGCATGCCCGTATTCCAGCTTCGAAGCCTCTCATTTCAAAGCTAAACCAAAAAGCACGCCTGGAGTATGCAAGAGAACATGTTTGAACTGACACACAATGAGATACAGTTCATTTCAGTGACGAGTCTAAGATTACTATATTTGGTTCTGAGAGCAAAACTTACGTACGCCATAGAACAGGTGAAAGACTGTCTTCTCAATGTGTCAAGAAAATCGTTAAGTTTGGTGGCAGCAGTGTGATGGTGTGGGGAATGATTTCATCTGCAGGAGTTGGCCCTATCATCTGCATACATGGCAATCAATGCTGAGATTTACAAAAGGCTTCTTCAGCAGCATGTGGTACCAAGATTATACCATAATCTTTATGAATCTCTAATTTTCATGCAGGACAATACACCTTGCCACAAGGCACAGAAGGTTATGGTTTTATTTGAAGAAGAAGAAATTGCTCTCATGAAGTGGTCAGCCTAGAGTCCCGACCAAAATCCAATAGAAAATGTTTAGAAGATAATTGGAGAAAGGGCTCCGAAAAGAAACCCATAAAACCAGGATCACCTATGGGAGTTATTGAAAGACAAATGGGAGGAGTTACTACTGATTTTTGAAAGAAATTAATTAGATCATGTGGTTGATGATGCAGAGAAGTCATTGAAAATAAGGGGATGTTTACCAAATATTAAATTTTGTTGATATTTTTTTTTCACAATTAAGTATTAACAAGATCATTCCTTAACTTTTGTCCAGTAGCTTATTTCTTTTGTTGCATTTAATCTTTATTTAAAAAAAAAAACAAAAAAAAAAACAATTCTGTAAATTTTTGTAACTTTGTATAATATTTATGCATTACACCCTAATCTTTATTTGGTAAAAATTTCATTGCTAATCATGCATTACTTTTTAAGTAATACACATATTTGTGTTGTTGTTTCCGTTCCTTATATTATGGCTGCTACTGTAGACTAATATATTTTGATCAGTTGGGTTTGTCAGAATGATTCCCACTTCTATTTTGAAATATTTTATGAGCATTTTATTTCAAAGTAGAAGAGTGGACCATTCTGACAAACAAATCAAAATATATTCTATCCACCAACTCTATCACAACTATAATTGAAAAAAAACTTTATCTATAAACTTAACATAAAATTTGTTATAACCACTTCTAAAACAATAAATGACTTAATACAAAACAATAAGCTAAAACTTGTAGGAATTTACTATCACCTGTAACAATTGTCACAAGGTATACAGAAGAGAAGCCTCAAAGAATTTAAATAAAAGATTATGTGAACACAAAAAGGATTTGTTGCTCAGAGTAAGGAGTCTGACAATAATTTTCATTTAAAAAAAATGTTACTTAAATTAAAGGAGAAAACAGTTTACTCAAACAAAAATGTATAGAAAGTGCTTTAATCACAAGATCATCCATTAATACAAAAGGATCTAGACAAGTGGTTGTTCAGGATAACTTTCATTTCACAATTTGATAGAAAATGTGTACAAAGACACCGTAGCTTTTCAGCTTGTGGAGAAGATCTGTCAAAAACTTTTGAGATATCAAATGCTACAGTTTGGAACTCACGATTTTTATCTAGGGCATGATAGACTATTTCCGCAATTATCATCAGTACATCAGCAGTTGACCTAGAGAAACGAAAGCAGTACTGCTTGTCTGAGAAAAGGCCCAGTGATGAGAGATGATGAACGAATTCAGCATTAATTAGGACCTCTAGGAGTTTCCCAAAAGGTAGAAGGATAACAGGCCAATAGTTAAAAGGGTTGGATGGCTCATCAGAGTTCTTAAAAACTGTAACAACAAACAATAACTTCCAGCAGGCAAGAAAGCACTAGGCAGTGAGACATTTATCATACAGTTTAGAGAGAACAGTAGCCTATTCAGGAGCACACTTGACTATTACAGGGATACCATTGGATCCATGTGCTTTGTGGGGATCTAGTTTAGGTGATAGCAGAAACATGGAAGGGGTTATATACATATCACAACAGAGACTTTGTTCTAAGTGGGAAGATGCTCCAGATGAGTTAACAGAAGAGTTTGAGGAGAATTTAAGGACAAAGCATTCAGCTTTATCAGCAGAGGATGTTAACACCTAATTGATTGAAGTGGGGGGATAGAGACTTTGCACTCATTTAATACCCTATTACAGAGTTGCCAGTAACCATGCGTGTCAAAGTTGTTAGAGGTTATGCAGTGCCTCATTCTCTTGGCAAACAGAGACTTAGCTTCTTTGAGGACACACTCACATTTATTACAAGCAGTAACAAATAAGAACTTTTTGTGACAAAATCTATCACTGGTATAACTGAAAATAGTGGTTCCTATGTGCTATAGCGGCCAAGCATGCTTCTGTGAACCATGAACAGGATTGAAGTTTCAGTTGATATTTCTGAGACGGGATGAAAGCATCCATGCCAGGTTTAACCAAAGAAAAAAACCTCAGTGCCACAACTTTCTACTGGAAGGTTGAAGATGCCAAGCCATGGAGCATCACAAAGAAAATCAGAGGTGAGTTCTGATCAGTATACTGTTAATAGAAAGATGTCTTATGGATAGGGGGTCCCTGTTTAATAGATGACTAGAACAAAATACCAATAGCGACCACAGAGTTGCCAGAGTTAGCAAGAGGACAGTTTAAATTGCAAAGCTTGGCAATAGCAAAGAGAGGAGGTAAGAAATAAATAAAGTAGAAAAGCATGTTGCTCGGTTTGGCTAGGGAAACAAGTGGGGAAGTCCACCATTTGAGTAAAGGATTGGGCAATGGAAAAATTTAATGTCTGAATACCCACAACATTTAGAGTGTTTCAGCCACTTGTCATGTCATTAAAGTTACCAAAGATAATGATGTTTGCAGATAGAAATTAAAATGCTTCCATTTTCAATGCAAAGAATAACAGTAAAGAAGAGTTGATTTCACTGGTGCCCCCTAGGTACGAATTTGCACGAGATACTAGATTAGCAACTAGGTCCCGCCCTTTTACAGTGAAACCGATGAAATGTAACCGCAATTTCTACTCCAACAGCTTCTTTTCTCGCACTTCCCGCCTGTGGAATTCCCTTCCACATACTTGCTTCTCCGACAGCTACAATCTCCAGGAGTTTAAATGTAAGGTCAATAGACACCTAACACACTAACTCGCACACATTCTCTCAAACACTCTTCCTATGTACCTCCTTACTCATCTATCACCCTCCTTCTGACATTTCCTATATCTAATTGCTCTCTCAGCACCTCCCCCTATGTAACCCTCTGCGCTATAGTGACAGTGGAATGCCTTGCTTGGGGTGAAATGATTTTAAAAAAATATGAATGTAAAATCTGATTTTGTAACATGCATATGTATTTGATTATAACCTGAAGTGACCTAAACATGTAGCACAATGTCAATATCATCCAAGGTGCACAACTAATTTCCTTCTATTTCTAAAACCATGCTGAATTATCCATTTTGCTCGACCAATAAAGTTACACAATAATTGAATAATACGCTTCTGATAGAATTCCTGAATTATCCTCATTACATGCTGTGAAAGAGCAAGCACTATAAGAAATTTAAATCTCTCAGTTAAACCTGATTAGAGATTTATCAAAGGATTATCAGAATTTCCCAAATCTAACAGACTTCATTAAAAGTGAGGATTATTTAACCTTCATAGAATAAACAATTTCTTGGTCTTTAGATTGAATAAGGGAATCTACAGTTGATGCTAAGTATAATAAATACACATTTATTCTTACACACCACAATTACATTGACAGTGGAGCACACCCCAGGCATATTCATATACAGAGTCTAGTATTCTTAGGCTTATAAAAAGAATGTGCAGTCTGATGACTAGTATACACTTATTTTTTATACAGATAATTATATTTAATATAATGTACTGAAGACCTAGGATGAGGGGGCAACCCCTCTCCGGCATATTCATATATATAGTCTAGTATTTCTTGGGGTTAGATAAGTAATGTACATTGTGGTGGTAGGTATATTTTAGACACATTTATACTTACAAAGTAGTGCAGTTCAAGAAAGAATTTTGCTGATTTCCAGTAGCCCTGAATTAAAAGAGGTGCTATGTCATCAATTGATAGTCTACCTATTGTTTATTGATATAAAAATATAAAATCTCTAATTATATACACACACACACACACACACACACACAAAGGGTTGTCCAGAAAGTTCATACCAATGTTTAGTCATTCATGTTAGAACATGTCAAATATATTGACAGATATAATATGATTATATTTCCAATTAGAGCACATTTCAAACTATCTCTTGAGAAAGAAAGTTTAAAATTACTTAATTTTTATCAATTTTACATCCCTATGAAAATGGAAGACAAGATAAGATGCTTTTTTATTACTGTAAAGGCAAAAATGTCTCACAACCAACAAAAAAAAGATACATGTGTACGTTAAAGGTTCTTTAGCTGACGGATGTGGTTTGCTAAGTTTAGAATTGGCGATTATAGCCTTATTGATGAAAAACGATCAGGCAGATCCCCCCACTACAGATGAAGACCAAATTAAGATATTGATTGAGAATAACCCACATTACACAATCTAGGAATAGGTAGAAACACTAAATTTATCAAAATCCCTCCTCCATGAGCACTTATTAAAACCTAGATGCTCAAATCAGATGTTTGAGTAGCACATGATCTGAATGAAAATCTTTTTGATTGCATTTTTATCTTTAATTTGCTGTATAAACACAATGAAAATGCATACTTTTTTTTTTAAAACAAATTGCAACAGATAATGAGAATGAATCATTTTCAGTGAAAAAGATCCTGGGATAAGCAATATGAGCCAACTTTAGCCACCCCAAAAGTAGATCTCCATCCTAAAAAAATCATGCTCTGGATCTGGTGGAATCGGAAAGGAATCCTGTAACATTAGCTTCTGCTAGCTAACCAGTCAATTGATTCTGAAAAGTAGTTCTTGCAACTGGATGAATTAAATGCAGCAGTTCAAGAAAACCACCCAGAATTGGTGAACAGGAAAGGTGTTGTTTTCCATCAGAATAATGCCAGACCTCACGTTTCTTTGGTGACCCAGCAAAAATTGTTGCAGCTTGACCGGTATGTGTTACTCTAACTGCCATGTTCACCAGACATTGCTATTTTGGATTTTCATGTCCTTACTAAATAATCTCAATGGTAAAAATTTTAATTATTTGGATGGCATAAGTTTTTTGCCAAGAAACCAGCAAAATTCTGGGAAAATAGAATCTTTGAAGGAAAAATACCACAAAATAGTTCATATTTAGTTGAATAAATATTTAATGGCATAATTTTGTAATGTGTTGCAATTTCCCTTAAAAAAAAAAAAAAA
This sequence comes from Ascarosepion bandense, assembly GCA_037127315.1. Lineage (NCBI taxonomy): Eukaryota > Metazoa > Mollusca > Cephalopoda > Sepiida > Sepiidae > Ascarosepion > Ascarosepion bandense. The sequence continues at coordinate 85,718 of JBBBDQ010001771.1, forward strand.
AAAAAAAAAAAAAATCAGTATGCACTTTCTGGACAATCCTCTCTCTCTCCACACATGTATATCTAAACTTATTTATAAATGGAACTTTGTCTCTGTGTGTATCCATTACCTATAGACTCCGAAACGGCTGAACTGATTTTCTTGAAAATTTACTCAGTTGTACTATAAACGTCTGCGAGTGTTCTTAGCTAGGTTTCATGTCGAGGTACCCCCAATAAATATCGAAAATCGATAATCGAAAAAATCAGGTTATAGAAAGAGTGGTCCGATTTTAATCAAATTTGATACACTCATAGACAAAGACATAAGAAATGATATTCAGAAGTTTCAACGTTGCAGTTCTTACAATAGTGCAGAAAATCAATAATATATATATATATATATATATATATATATATATATATATATAAATAAATAAAAGGCAAGATGTTTGTGTGTGTGTCTGTTTATCTGTCTGTATGTCTTTTATACAAATCCACAATTTTTATCCGATTCTCACCAAACTTCACACAAATATTCCTTAGGCTGAGTCTGAGCTCCAGGACCATGTATTAGTTTTAAAGATTTCATTACACCTGAGCAACGCCGGGCTATATATATATATATATATATATATATATATATATACACACACACACACACACACATACATACATACATACATACACACGCCATTGAAAAGTTAAAGGTTTTTCTCTCGGAAAAAGTATTCTTTATAAAATTTAATAGCATGGTATTTATTGTTTTTAGTATCTTACAAAAATAAAATAATAAAAAACCTTATACTCATTTCCAGTTTTAATTTTAAATACTTTTTGAAAAGATAAAAAAAAAATTATAAATTAATATTTTTTATACTATAAATGTAATCTTTTTAATGTCATGTTCTTTCAGAATGCAAACCACATAGCTCTCCACAGCTTCCTTTTCTTTAATAATAGTGAATTGTCATGTCTTCTTGGAAAAAAAATAGAAAGTTTCCTGTTATTAGTATACATTTATTATTACCATTGCTGTTGTAGTAATAATAATGTCAACACAACTATTAGTTATAAGAAGTAAGCTTCAAAAGTCTACACATTTCTTCAAGGTTTGAATTGATGCAAGAAAAAAGAAATCTTTACTAGATGAGCCACAACATTCCTCTCTTCTGCAGGCCATATGAGATGCAATGTATTTTATTATAAATAACACAGCTGAGCCAAATGTAACAATCTTTCAAACTATAGAATCATTGGAGATAAAGTTTCCAGAGATAAAACTACCAAAATTGCAACTAATAGTACAAAGTTAGTAAAGAGAAGAATGCTCCCATTTCAGGACTTAGCAAAGGTAGAGATAATTCAATTCTCAGTCGGAGATTATTGTGATGCATCAAATCAGATGAGAGTGGGTGCAGCAGCACAATGAGTTATTTACAGACCTCATAAAGACTCGCACATTTCAGTTTGTTCAATAGAGCTTTAGGAATACTAGACGATCAATAGCAAGACTGATAACCGCACCCATTATTGGCAATGGAAAGTTATTTGATGTTATGGATGCAGTTACCAGCACTTACTTATATTTATTTCATAGCTTGGGGAAAACATCAGAATAAATTCTATTAAATGGAAGCAACTTTTACAGGAAATGCAAGTATCTATTGTGTGGGATATGATCAGGAAATTACTGGAGCATGGCACAATATGAATATACAAATCTTCTCAAATAAATATACCAAAAAAAATAAAAATTCAGACTTTATTCATTTTGGGACATCCTATACAAAGTGGAAAGTACTAAGCAAACTGTAACGTCCTTTCAGACCAAGTCTGTCTGTCTGTCTGTGTCTGAAAATGCTCTGAAGATTAACATTAAATTTTCTTTTTCTCACTTTTGTCAATCTACTTTTTACACTTCAAAGCTAAAGATAATAAAAAAGAAGAGGGGGGATGAAACTGGTTTACTCCTATTAGACGCTCAGCACTGACACAAGGTCATTTATAAAGAGTGAACTTTCAATAGTTTGTGAAATCAATATGATAGAGAAATTGTATACTTTCTGGGATGATACTAAAATAAAACAATAGAGGAAAAGGTAAAAAAACAATATTTCTTAAAAGAAAAGAAAAAAAATACAATTGAAATTAGATTCAAGGAAAACAATGTATGCAACCAAATGGTAAATTTTTTCGTCCTGTGATTAAAAAAAAAAAAAAAAAAGAAGCTATTGAACATCAACAGTCAACATGTAAAATTTCATGACAAATAGTCAAACAGTTTTGTTTACTTTTTTTTGTACTACAGGTAGATCAATAGAAAAAATATTCAAAGCCAGACTCTATACTTTGATACCAAGTAAAAGACAAGAGAAAGGAATTTTTAACAGTTTATTCTTTTTATGTACACAATAAATTTAATTAAAACAATTTATATAAAAGGAAAAGAATTGATAAAAAACTATTTTTAATTTCATCAAATTCATGAAAGATTCATTCAACTTCAGTGACCATAATCTTAAATTTACTTTAAATTTTAGCAAAACTTTAGCTATTTAATCTAATTAAAAATTAACTTAGCATTATAATCAGTTAAAATCACTCCAAACAATTCAATTAAAAAGAAATAAAATTGAGGTGTAAATATTTACGTAATCAGAAGAAAGCATGTTATTTTTGATGAGGAAATTCTCCCTCAGTACATGAGAGAAATCCACCTTTTATAGAATATTTTATCAGACTTCTAGATACCTCCAAAGAAATAACAGATTTAAAATGTAAATTTTTTCTGGAAGCTTTTATTTTAGTTTTAATTTCAAGCTAATAGATTAAATTTAATATCTCCAATAAGCAAAATCCACTTTTCTGATATTTTATTTGAGGAATTTAAAGTTTTAATTAACCTGATTTAAAAAAAATATTACTTTTAGTTTCATCACAGAAATCGATTTTTTAAAATGGAGGTAAGAGTTTTGATTAGCTCTATTCACAGATTGACAGCTGGAAGTTTATCTAAGTTTTTTTTCAGAGGTGGGGGTTATATCTGCAAAAATTACTTGAGCACCTATTTTTACCTACCCAGTTTTCTGATAATGTTGTGTATAGATGTATGTATTTACAAAAATACACACAAAAAAAACATTCAAAATTCTTTATAAAATATGGGGGAGGGTCTCTGAATTGTAGTAAGACTTTCCATTTATGATTATAACTAGTTTTCTTGCTTATAATATTAGTCTTGTTTTGACATCTATAAAAAATACTCTGAAGATTGACTCCAATGAGTTTTAGACTCACTAGAGTTCTTTATTTAAATGTCTAGACTAGTTCATTTTGTCACTAGGGGTGTGTTTACTCCACAGCAGATTAGTAAATTTTTTTTATTTTTTTTTATTTAATAACAATATCACCTAACCAGTACAAATTAATACAAAATTGTAAGAGACTTAAAACTACAAATTATTCTAATTAAATTTTTGAAAAATAACAACAATTCATGTAAAAATAACAACAATTCATCCAAAAATGTTTTTAAGACAACAGTGTTCATAATATATATTATCCATAAAAGCAATTAAAAGCTTTTCTAATTAAATAACCTCAGTTATTTTGCATTTTTATTTTATGATTCAGAACAGATTTTCAGTAACTTGGGGTCCTGTTTTATGGGGGGAAAAAAAAGGGAATTTAAATTCACCAAAGACTTCTTCATATAATATAAACATTCAATTAAGTACCATACATGATACATGCTTGGGCGATCATGTTTCAAAAGAGACATGACTGACTAGGCAGAAGATTTTCCTGAACTATGTTGCCATTACATTCTAGAGGAGACTGTTTGCCAACCAGGGCTATAGAACCCAATCTGTCCTGCTATTTAACACATAGTTGGAAGAAGAGATGGATCCCAAGGGTATCTGCATGTAAATGAATGCAACAAATCCCACTGAAATTCAAACTCGACTGATTTATTGTTCTGAGCCTATATCCACTGCACCACAGGGCACAACCAATATAAATATTAAGCAATACAAAATTGAATTTCTCAAAATTCAAACTCGACTGATTTATTGTTCTGAGCCTATATCCACTGCACCACAGGGCACAACCAATATAAACACAAATACAAAATTGAATTTCTCAAAATTCAAACTCGACTGATTTATTGTTCTGAGCCTATATCCACTGCACCACAGGGCACAACCAATATAAATATTAAGCAATACAAAATTGAATTTCTCAAAATTCAAACTCGACTGATTTATTGTTCTGAGCCTATATCCACTGCACCACAGGGCACAACCAATATAAATATTAAGCAATACAAAATTGAATTTCTCAAAATTCAAACTCGACTGATTTATTGTTCTGAGCCTATATCCACTGCACCACAGGGCACAACCAATATAAACACAAATACAAAATTGAATTTCTCAAAATTCAAACTCGACTGATTTATTGTTCTGAGCCTATATCCACTGCACCACAGGGCACAACCAATATAAATATTAAGCAATACAAAATTGAATTTCTCAAAATTCAAACTCGACTGATTTATTGTTCTGAGCCTATATCCACTGCACCACAGGGCACAACCAATATAAACACAAATACAAAATTGAATTTCTCAAAATTTCATGAAATCAAATAAGTGTGGGGTAACCAATGTAAAGTTTTTTCAGAAATTTTTTTAAAAAGGAGATATTTCTAAAATAATTTCATTTATTTGCGAAAAAATCCTGAAAGTTTTATTAAAATCTGACAATTATTTGATACTTGCAAGAATTTAGAAATCAATGTTTTTCAACATACAAATGATGTTAAAATGTCTTATAATTTAGGGTCTCCAACTAACAAACAATTTTTAACCAAAATTTTGAATGTTCTAAAATAAAACAAAAAATATGATTTAATTATCACAAAATCCTTTGGTCTTTTCTCTTAATAATAAAGATTTTGATGATAAAACTTTGTTTTAATAAATTTGGGATATTTTTCATCATGTATGCTCATTTCTTAGCAAATCTTTGGTACTACCTAGATTTATATATATATAGTTAAGCCAATAAGTCTCTAATGGTAGAAAGGGTATTTTTTTTTTACTCTACATATTTTTTAAAATAATTTCCTTCCTTTTCAATGCACTTAATCCAACAATTCTCTATTAAGCACGTAGATCAAACAATATACAGTGAAAAATTACTGATGAAAAGTAGGCTAATAACTGCGTCAGACTAGACTTACTGATCCATCCGTGCACGTGGATATCAAGATCATTCTGATAAAAATAACCAACAAAATCAGTTCTAATCAGCTTCATTTCAAGTCAAGAAGTAACCAACCTTAAGTGAATATTTGATGCCTATTTTTGCAAGTCATACATATTTTTTTTTTTTTTATAAATCATATCGCCCCAAGCAAGGCATTTTATTGCCACTGTTTTGCAGGGGGTTACATAGAAGGAAAGAAATGAGAAAGAGTGACAGGTGATTGGGGATGTCAGGAATTGGGTAAGAGAAGGATGAGAATACTAAAAAAAGTGGAGTGGACGGAGAAAGGAGCATGAGAGAGAAGGTGCAGGTTAGTGAGATAGGAAATGACTATTGACTTTACATTTAAATTCTTGGAGATTGTAGCTGTCAGGGAAGCAAGCAAACAGAAGGAAATTTCTCGTCTATAAAATATATCCGCAATATTATAACATGACAAATTTTTAATTTTATACTCAATTCATAAAAGCAACAATCTCTTATTATGCATGACAAATGCTGGAGGATTTTTAAAAAAGCTGCTTACTGAGAAAGATAATCCCATAAAACACAGTAATAATACAATGCAATTAACATTTGCAAACACAAGCTAAGTAGTTGGGTCAGTAAATTGAAACAAGTAGCATGTCTAAGATTCTTCCATAACAATATTGTACATAGAATTTTTACTATTAGTTCTAGTCAAAATAATTTATATTTGTTTACAACTATCATTGCTTTTCTTTTTTAGATCATGATATCAGATTTAGCAAAATAGTGATTACAATAATTTATGAGTAAATTTTATATCTTTACAAGTAGAGAATATTGCAATATAAGTTATCAAAAAAACTATATTGTTCATAGATTATTGCATATAACATAATATGGGATGCAGATACTGTTGTCAGTTATCTACAAATATTATTATTTAAAAATTTCTTAGTTAACCTTCCAGACACAATGGAAAATGGAATTAGATAAAATTTTAACCAGTTATAATGATTAAATTTGAAACATTCTGCTGAATAAAATAAGTTAAGCTTTACTTTCATTATACAATCCAGTCTTCACTGTAACACATATGAGCTTGTGTCAGGCTTATGTAAGATTTACATAAATAACTAAACACAAATCCTTTTTACTTAGGGTGTGTGTGTATATATATATATATATATATATATATATATATAAAAACATCAAGAGTAAATAAAACAATTTAGATCTTATTCAAAACTGAAATGAACCAAGGTCTTTAATGATGCATAAGTTAATCACGTAATTTTGAATATCAAGTATTCAGGAAGTGATTTACTGATGGCAAGACAATAGTCATTGTAAGAAAGTAGTATTTAGACACTTGCAAAATATACTTTTTCCAATGCATATATTTAAGTCTAAACAGGTGATACATTTTGATATAAAATTACTATTAAAAAAAAAAAAAATACATATTTTCAAACATACAATGCATGATAAAATACAACCACAATTAATGATGCCCAGTTCACACTCCACCAACGTCTACTGAACGGGTGAAGAGGCTTATCCCTTGTTTGCTGTTTAGAATGTGGTTTCCGGCTTTCTCTTTTCCAATCTTTTCACTCCTTACATAGCCCCCTGCACATCAGTGGCATTACCACCTTGCTCGGGGTGATATGATTTAAAAAAAAGAGTATTCAGTCATGGTTAAAATTTTATCATAAAAAATCTTATTTAAGAAGAAATGGAGGATTAGATCTTTTAGCATCTACATAAAAGCTTTAGGACTCTTCTAACGATGATTCATGAGGACATAATGCCATCACAGTCATCATTTACGATTTTACCTTATAAAGAACTTGACATCATTAAAGTAAAGAAGATCTCAACTAAACAAAAGCATGATGTCATTAAATAAAATAATTAACGCTTGAGCTACAGGGGTATTTTTAAGACATTATATATCCCTTTTGACGCTATTGAATTGATTTTTCTGAAGTGGAAGAAGTTTGGTACCACGAAAAGACCATCCTTGCTGTACAGGAAATTTCTTCATAAACATTTTGTAGAATCAGTCAGTTAAGTGCCATATGTGATACCTTTTAACCGAGTCAAAAATCCAATGCTATCTCAAAAAAAAAAAAGCTAACATTATTTCAGAGCAGGGATTTGTTGTTTTTTTTTTTGTTTTTTTGTTTTTTTTTTTTTTTTTTTTTTTTTTTTTTTTTTTTTTTTTTTTTTTTTACAGCTTATAAACCCTTTGAAGGTCATTAAAAGCCAAATTAGATTGTTAAAAAAAAAAAATTGTTGGATGGGTGGGGGATAATGATTTAGCGATACAAGTCTTACTAATTAGCCCATAACTAGGGGAGAGAAAAGATGGGTTCACACCTTTCCCAAGAGTATTTATGCATAAGTAAAAATAATGAACTCAACTGGAATTGGAATTTGGTTTTCTGATTGACAATTTCAAGCTATTATCCATTACAACACACACACATCCAAGCTTAAAGCACTTGGTATTCCCATCACCCATCGCAGTACTGACAAGACTGAAATGATGTTTCAACATAATGCAACCGTACACCTGGTTAAATACAAGTTACAAAATAAGTAATGAAATGCAGAAGAATTTCATACTTATAGAAAATACATTTTGTAAAAAAAAGGAAGGAACTGAGATTTTCTGATTAAGTTCACTTGAGATCATTTACAGACACTATAATAATTTTTGGAAGAACATTCTTTGGTTAGTAAAATACTTTTGATTACAAAGTTCATAATGCATAAAGAAAAGACAAATGTGTTTCTGACTGGAGAAATACCATTTCTACAGAAAAACATGGAGATGGAAGTATCATGGCTTGGTGGAGGAATCTCTTTCAGTGGTAGAGGGAACATGTGATTGAAGGAACTATAAATGGAGTGATGTATTGAGTATTTGGGACTATTTTCTTTAGTGCAACAGTTGAAGCTTGAAGAGTGCTGGATATTTTAACAAGATCCAATATATATATATATATATATATATATATATATATATACATACACACACACACAAATTATAAATTCCAAAATTATGAAATTTTTGTTCAAAACAAAGCAAAAGCCATTCAACCAAATTTTAATTCAACTGAAAATTTATGACAAAACTCAAAAGATTGAATTTATCAGAGGTACTACAGAATCACTAATGGCCTGAAGGTTAATTGCAAAGAAAGAGTTAAGTAAAGATTTCAGAACAATGCTGTGAAGCATTACTAAGAAAAAAAAATTACTAAGCAGCAACTGCAAACAAGGACCATTTTATTCTACACTGTACAATTGAAAATATTTTCTTTTTTTCCCTGAATTCTTGATTTTATATTAGAATAGCTGATTTGTGTAAATTTAAAGATATATTAAATAAATATTTTCGAAATATCAAAATACTTCCTTCCAACCCTTCTGCATGTTAGGGTGCATGCATAATATATATGTAAGATTCTACCCAGAAATCCAAGAAAATTAACAACCGAATTGTTCATCCTAACACCCAGATTTTACATTCTTCTTCAAAGTACTCTCTAACTTTTTGTTTGCACACTGGCTAGCAAAAGGTAGCAAAGTCCATATTACATTTAATTCCAACTTCAAATTTCCCAAATTATAAATGGATAGATGGATTCTCCCATCAAGAATGGCAGATAAATTACAAGTTTTTACTAAACAACCTGCACAAGTGAACTGCTTAAAGAGATCAATCGCCCGCACCCTGCAATCCATCATCACACCATGTCCTGAATTAGTACATTGTGTGACAGATGACATTACAATCACAGATCTTTTTCCATGGAGTTGTATATATGGCCATTGGCTCCTATAAGAAGCTCATCCGCCTCTTACCAACCCTGTACAGGTTGGTTTGGATTTAGATGTTTATGGCCATATTACATTATCTTCTCTCCACCTAGCTATAGGCAAATAAATATCAGGACAAGTTGGAGCCAACCAGTCTAGGAGAATAAATATATATCTCTCACTCACTCACACACACAAGTATGTATGAAGAATTGTGTGCGCCAAAGAAAAATTGTTGTGATGTGGGATCTGGCAAGAAAACACTTAACTGAGTCAGTTGTGAAAGTAGTATTCAATATTCAGCTAGACAAGTTCAATAGTATTATCCTCTTTACTTTTCTAAACAATTACCCAAGACTACTTGTTATGAACGGATCAGTCCATTTATGAGAGTAAGGCAGGTAAAGTGGCTTTTGCAATAGAAACAATTCAAAAGCAATTTATATTCCAAATTTTATGATTCCATTTAAGATGCTACTTCCTAACAGATATGAAACTAAAAGAGTATATGTGAGATGCAGATGCCACTGTGACCAAAGAACTAATGCACAAGGAAATTATGGTTGATTCTACCATCAAACTAAAGTTCTCAACCTAATTAAACTCTCTGTAATTATTCTAATGTTTTGTTACACATTTTTTTTAATAAACTGTATTCAAATTTGACTAAATCTTAAACAACTCTACTATTGATGCCAGTGTGACTTAAGCAACTAAATGTAAATAGTTTAAAATTAAACGAAAAGTTTGTAAATACATTATTTCATAGTCTTCAAGGATTCTATCAGTTCTACTAATTTGGTTATATTGGAATGTCTTTTCTATTTATCATACACAAGTAAAAACAATTTAAGTAGCTTGAATTATAATTCTTGCGCAAAAATTCAACAACCCAAGTACTAGTCAAAATCTTAAGTTGCTTTAAAGAAAAAAAAAAAATTGTGTTTGGACAGATTTTTGGGAAGTGGGTCAGCTACGTACCGCCCCCCTAAACATTTCCTGCAAATTCTTTGTGAACCTGCTCCAATTAAAAAGAATTTTCAGAGCTGATCACCAAACTACTGCTAAAACATCTTATAAATGTTAACAGCCCATTGAGACTTATCAAAAGTAAAGTCAGATGAGTATCCATGTTTCTTTCATTATTCCAGTTCAGATCAAAGGAAAAAAAATAAATAGCTCAGATCAAAAAATACTATTTGCTTACACCCCCCACAACCACCACCGCCACCACATGCACTTAATGGCATTAGAATAGCAAGTTGGCTGACTGTCTTTACTTCTCCACCAATCAGTCATGTCTGTCTTTTCAGTGAAAACACGGAATTAATATATCACTACCAGACAGTTTTAGAAAGCATTCAGCTTCTCTTTTCACTATGCAAGATGCCAGCCAAATTGGACAAGGTCTTGATGGAACCATTTTAATCCTGCAATCTCAGCTATCCACTCCTGAAAACCGTCAACAGACTTGCTCCATTTCCACATCTTCATTTAAAGAGAGTATTTTTGCTGTCAATCAATCATAGACAAAGAGCAAAAACATCTTGACCAATACGTACATCATGTACATATTGATTTATCTATAAACAATTCTATATTATAGCAAGGACATGTACACAAGCAAATTCTGAAGTTTAATTATAGCAATAGTAGAAATATAGGATCATTAAAAGCCCCCAGTATTAATAACAATCCAGAAACAGTTTTTAATTTTCTCTTATCTTTTGCTATATATATATATATATATATATATATATATATATATATAGATATTACTATATTTTATTATTACCATTACTATTATTATTATGTTCTATTATTACATTTTACCATTACTATTTTTACTATTACTGTTATTACTATCTTTTACTATATATATATATATATAGTCATCCACAGACAGATCTGTTTCACTGTATCACAGCTCATCAGTACGATTAGACTCCAATTGCTTTTAACCCAGGATTGAAACCAGACCGAATTGGTGTCAGTTGGCAACTCTACCTCTGAGCTATGGGTGCTCAGTAGAAGGAGGCAGACTTTTTAGTGTGTATATTATCATTATAAACACCCAATAGCTGAGAGTGTTCTAATTCATTGCTGAATGGAACAATGTGTAGATGCCAGAGCAGCTACTGTTTTTCAAAGTCTACCATTCTTCCAGAGTGCTCAATCAGGGTGTGTTAACGTGTGTGTGTATATATATATATATATATATATATATATATATATATACTAGCAGTATAGCCCGGCATTGCTCGGGTGTAATGAAAGCTTAAAAAACTAATCCATGGTCCCGGAACTCAGACTCTTTGGACGTTGGCACGAAAGACTAAAAAGCAATAGTTGTTTCCAGTTAAAGCGAAACTGTAGACTGAAAGAAAAATAAATGGATGTAAGTCAAATTTTGATTTCCTGGTATCGATATCAAATAAGTTTTTGTCGTTCGTAAACTGAATTTTGAAAGCTAAATAAGTCCTCTGAGTAAATGCTATCATGGCTGAGACTACAATTATACCTACTTAGAGCCAAACCTGAAGCAAAAACTAAAAAAAAAAAAAAAAAAAAAAATACAGACATACAGGCAGATCTGAATATCGTTTCTTATGTCTTCGTCTATGAGTGTATCAAATTTGATTAAAATTGGACCACTCCTTCTATAATCCGATTTTTTCGATTTTTGATATTTATCAGGGGGTACCTCAACACAAAACCTTGCTAAAAACACTTGCAGACGCTTATCGTACAACTGTGTAAATTATCAAGAAAATCGGTTCAGCCATTTCAGAGTCTATAGGTAATGGATACACACACACGAAGTTCCATTTATAAATAAGTTATATATATATATATATATATATATATATATATATATATATAGTTATTGCAAATCGCCTGAAGACACCACTCATGGTAGAAACCTAGGGCATGTAATAACTTGTTTATATATATATATATATATATGAGAGAGAGAGAGAAAGAGAGAATTATAATAAGATATCAAAACGTGAGAAAACTAAACATATACTCCTATTTTCAAATAAGAGTCTTTCTTCAAAAAATTAAAAAAGAATATTTGTGACTGAATATCTGGGAAGAGGAATTTACATTTAGAGTAATGTCTCTATTGTTGTTGTCATTATTACAATATTTTGACTTAGAAGATTTAAACATTAGTGATTTGTGAGTTCAATTCCTTGGCTAGATAGTACAGACTCTGTAGAAACAGAGCCAGCAATAAATGAGCAGTACAAAAATGAGAACGAGAAAAAACAAGATGTCCTTAAACACATACAACTGAAGGAGAACAACATACTTTCAAAAATAAATTAAATAAAGGATTCAGTTCAAAGTTTCCTGAAAATTACCCAGATTGACAAACATTTGAAGAAGGATGGCCAAAACAGTGACAATAATAAGATGAGGACATTAGTCCTAAAGTAAATAATTAAAGAATACTATACAAATTAAAATTTGGCAAATTTGCCATTAGCCAATTTTAACATTTTTACTCTTTCATCAAATTTATTAGATCTAGACTTTTCTAGTAAAATAAATACTCTAAAAACATGAAGCAAATCTTTTGTCTTTTTTTCTGAGCATTTTCTTTATTTCACAAGGAAATATACCCTAGACTGGAATAGTTTCAGGTCATAAGATTAAGTGACTACGAGAGCTAATGGTCTGAACTGCCATATTGCAGTCTCTTTATAAGTATTGTACAGAAATATCTTCTATGAAAAGATGTTTATTTTTGTTCAAAGTGTCATCAGTGAATATTGTGAAAAAGTCATTCTTACAGAGTTAACAAGTATTTTGATGTTTCCCAATGTACATTTTTAATTTATTCCAAATCATTCCACATACCACAAATAAATAAGAAACAAAACAATTTTTAGCTGAATAATCTCTCTACCTTCACTCTCATTAAATGTTTCAAAATTGAGCAGATGAAAACTTATTTGAAAGTTAACTGAGTGCCAAAATTCAAAGAGTCAGCTCACTACCACAGTTACAGACTTTCTTTACAGAATGTTGACTTGTTTAAGAGATGCACATCTGTTTTTTTTTTCTGGGGTGGGGGGCAAATCCCTAGTTGTTTTACCTAATAACCTTTTATAAAGACAATCTAAATTGGATGTTATTTGATATATTGTAAAGTTATATATACATATGTGTGTGTGACTTCCACTTCCCTATTTGTGTAAATTCTTGCATATTGAAGAAACTGGTTAAAGTGTCTTATGTACTATATATATATATATATATATATATATATATATATATATATAGATAGATATGACAGTATATGTGTATAACTACATTGTACAATGTATATAACTTAATACAGGGCCCCCACTTTGTGTGTGTATTGGTGGACACTTATGTATATGCATGTTGGCATTATTCTTGTATATACACATAAACCTGGTCTTCATAGGTTGGTATATGAATGCAGAAAGGTGAGCATGTATAGATAAGAAATTTATATCTAGATTTTGTGAACGTATATACATATATATATATATATATATATGTACATGTTTGTGTGCATACATGTGAGGTCTGTCAGTATACCTGCATAAATGTTAATATTAATTATATATATATATGCCTGGTCTTCATAGGTGTGTATGTGAGAGTGTGAACACAATATTTATATGTGGATATAGATGGATGTGTCTATATATATATATATATATATATATATATATATATATACATACACACACCTTAGATAATTTTGATATGTAAGGATATATGTGTATACATATTTGTGCTTGTGAGTGGGCATGTAATGGATTTATGGTCACTCATTCTTCCCAATGAACTCTTTCTCACCTAGCCTTAGTGACCCTTACGGGATAAGACTAAAGATTTCTATTCAGGGTTATATTACTTCATTTTCACTTCATTTAAAAAAAATTTGGATATTCTGGGAAAATATTTATACCAAGTAAAAAGTGGTCAGATGAAATGAACTATTTAGTTCATTGAAATGGATTATAATTTATAACAACTTTAGTTGATGTGTTGACTTTTCTTTTACATATATAATCATATTGCTCTGAATAACATCCATTGAGCACTCTATATAGATCTATCACTTAATATTTTATATTAAATAGATCTTTTTTGATTATCCTCAACGTTCACAGACTTGACATCACTATCTACGCACACACATATATATATATATATATATATATATATATATATATAAAATCACTGCATTTGATTTCTGTTATATACTGATTTCCTTCTAGAGATCTAAAGTAAGGGATGACATCTGCCACTTAACATTTTTGTAAAAATAAATAAAATCCAAGAACACAGATTTTACATAGATAAAGCCCTTCATAAAGTGTGTGCTGTGCTTGTGAGAACAATTTTGTTTTTTTTTAAAGCATGGGCTGCCATGGAATCCCTTCAATGTGTCCTATAACTTTTTCCAATTAAGCCACAACTGGAATTATTAATGTCTTCATGTGCCAAATTTTTCAGATTTTCATTTCAAGATTCTTGTATTTTGATAGAAGATCTTTGAAGATACATTACAGTCTGCAAGAACTGCTATATCAGTAAAAAAGCACATTTTCTTTTTGTACTCTTTGATCCTCAATGTCTGGGCAATTAGCTTTGATTGTTCTGTGTGTATTGTGAAGCCACAAAAAATTATTACTGGTCTTGTGTCTGTAACTGGGTCTGTGTGGTGTTCATACCAATTTCTTACAGACTTTCCAGTGCAGATATTGGCACAACCTGTCATACAGTTTTATATTTGGTGAATGCTAATACCAGGCAACTTGATACAAGATGGTCAATTGTTTCTATATATTCATCACAAAAACTGCATTTGGGGTCAACACAATTTTCAGTATGTTTGCTTGACAATTTCTACTTAACAAGCCTTGGTCCCGTATAACAAAAATAAAACCTTCGGTTTCAGCTTTTAAATCTGTACTATACAACAACTGACGGGTATGGGTTTCGCCTACATCAGATTGATTTAGTTGCTCAACTCATGGAACAAATATTAGAAATTCAAAGGAAAACTATGGCTATTTAGAGAGACAAAGCCCCTAAAAGCGACACAAATATCTAACACAAAAAAAAAAAAACCTTACCAACCTGTCATTTAACCCAATGCAATTAACAATGATTGGGCATTATCCCTTGATGCTGGGATATGGTATAAGGAGATGTATAAACTTACCAACCCAGTCAAAAAATGCAAAGAATTGAGAATGACATGCCCACCTGAAGTCAACAGGCTCCTTTTCAACCTTATAGTGCCTGAAACCTTAAATTTGGCTACAGATGAAAGTCTTTTGTCAGGCATCATAGTAAAGGTTTTGCACAATAAATTTATCAGTAGACTTTTCATTCCACACATCAAGTGGAAGGTGTGTCAATCACTCATTTTTTTAGCAAAGCTACAAGCTCAAGCCAAATTTTGCTCATTCACAGATTGTGGTTATTGAGTCAATTACTCAGATGACATGATAGCTGGGCAGATGATTGTGGAACTTGCCAACAAGAAGCACCAGAGTAGAGTTTTGGCAGAGGCTGCCAACCTCATTACACTCAAGCAAAAGTTTGACTGACTCCTAAGCTTAGAAACAACAGACAAGTCAGCTGCACAGTTACTGAATGATGTTAGCCTGCCAACCTTCTACCTACAGATATCTGGCCAACCCCAAAAAACTAATGTACCCACTTCTTTGCCAAATAAGAATCCTTGTGTGAATTGGGAGAAGACATTCTGCCCAGGTGGATCAATTAGTAGGAGAGGTTGCCCAGCAGCTAAACTGGTATTTCATTATTATGAGATTTTGGGTCATGTAAAAAGGGTATGCCAGAAATATACTAAAATTGGAAAGGAATGATTCCTTCACTTTCTCAAATGCTAGTCTGAAAGTTCCCTCCAGCCCCCACACACACCATCTGCTATGTTGGCAGATCAAAACAGAACTGTAGAACCAGTTTGATACTGCCCAGTGATGTGCTTCAACTTGCATGGAAAAAAAAGCAATTTGAAGATGTCCCAGATCTACTGTCATCACTGATAATATAAGAGACTATAACCCATGTTTCATTTGAACATACCCAGACTGTACAATTAGACACAGTAGTCATTAAATCCTTGCGTTCAACAAAACAGGGGCTCAAACTTGTTCAAGTAGACCAGAGATATTAAAACTACTCAGGTGCCCAGATGAGTATCTCATGCCAATTAGACATCAAATATGAGGCATCAAATACAACCAACTTCTTATAAAAGGTATATTCTTCATCAGTCAGTTAAGTGCCATACGTGAAACATGCTTGGGCGATTATGTCTTGAAAGAGACATGACTGACTGGGCAGAAGATTATCTCGCAGTAAGTTGCCATTGCTTTCTGCGGCAGACTGGTTGCCAGCCAAGGCTATAGAACCCAATCTGTCCTGTTATTTAACCCATAACTGGAAGAAAGAGACGGATTAATACCTTTCCCAAGGGTAGTTGCGCGTAAGTGAATGCAATGAATTCAACTGGAATTCGAAGTCGGCTCCCCGATTTCTCGTTCCAAGCCGATATCCACTGCACCACAACGTTCATACAGGTAAGAATTAGCTCAAGGGTGACATGACATGTGACAAACAACAAGTCTTGTTTTTACTAATCAGAATTTGCCCTGAAGGACCTACATCTTGTCACCTGATTTCCCAGCCCAGACATAGAAGCACAACTCGTTGAAGGGTGCAGAAGAAAATGCCCTATGCACATGCTCACACAGAAAACCCATTCCAGCAATGCCTAGAACCATCCTGTTCCTTCCGATTTAAAGTAACAGACACCTACTGAAATGATGGATACATGACTATTTTAAGTCCAGCGCATTTAATAAATGCCCACACCAGCCTTTATAGACCATGACAGGAAAGCTATTGACCATTACCTTCATCTCTGATGCAATATCATCAGCAGTCCACACACTAATCCCTGTCTTTCACCATTAGAAAATTAAAGTGAAGTAACCTCAATAGAGACATCACATCGGGTATAATTGAAATGCTGTTGCCAGTGGTGCTCAAGGAAGGTAGTTGCACCCAAAAAAAGATAGATCCCCAGATGCATAGTGGACTTACAAGAACCGAACCCCGCCTCCATTGGGAAACCCATCACACCTAGTCTTCATTTAATCTCATCTCCATGGTTCTTGCTCAGACAAGAGGAATAGATATGGATGTATGAAAATGCTTACTGTTTTTCCCAGCTGTACAAGATACTACATTTATCACTGAATGAGACTGGTACAGATATCTCCATGCTCCCCCAGAGATTACACATGTCCGGAGATGGATATACCCATTGGTATGAGGATATTACAGTGAACATGGTATGAAAAATTCATGGCATATACAATAACCTCCTTTGGAACAATTTTATAGTCTTCATCTGGCACACAATGGAATATATAACCTACTGTAGGAAGAATGGGATTGTGTCCAACCCTGACAAATTCTATTTTGTAGTGAATGAGGTAGAGTCTGCCAGGTTTTTAACCAATGATTTGAAACCAACACAGAAAATGACTGAGAGCATTCTTCACTTTCCTACAACCACAAGTATCACAGGCATAGAGTTCTGCTTTGGACTGATGTATCAGGTATCATATGCATTCTTGCAAGCTGAGGTAATGGCCCCACCTTCCAGAAATTGCTGTGCTCGAAGAACCAAAAATTTTATTGGGGGGAAAAACACTTGATTAACTTTTTGAGGATTCAAAACAAGTAATCACAAGGAAAATTGAGTATAAAGTCAAGATATTCAAGATCAATAAACCAACATGCCTTTAAATGGATTACAGTAAAATAAAAATCAGATATTTTCTTTCTCAAAAACACTGTAATCGCCCTGGTGAAGCAAACTCAAATTGCGGTGATGGTCACTGGAAAATTATTTTGGCCAGATCCCAATTTACAATGATGAAGAATATTGCTAGGCACCAGTTTAAGGTGAAGCCCTGGCTCTTGTCTATGGATTAGAATGATGTTGGATGTTTATATTAGGATGCATAGATTTGCTAGTAACAATCAACCATTCATAAAAGTTTTTTTTCAGATTGGGCCCTCAAGAAGATAAAGAAACCACATCTTTAATTTTAAGGAATGCACACTTATGTACAAATTGAGTATTAAACATCTCGCTGGAAAACTTAATATTCTAGCTGACTTCACCTCCAGGTACTCAACATGGATCCCATCAGAGGACTTAACAGAATACCCTCTGCATATATACAACAGAAGTGTAGATGATCATTCTACGAGGTGATGCAGTCAAACCAATAAACAGCACAATCAAGACTTCATTCATATCCACATATGAGCATGACCCCAGATTGAGGGTTATCACATGGGATAGGATCATTGCTGCAACAGACATTGATAAAGAATGTCAGGCTTTGATGAAATATATACTGGTTGATTTTCCTAAATCATGTCATGACCTCCAGTCAATAATATTTCACTTTTGGCCCATGTGCCAATCAAGGAGAATAAAATACACCTTGACAACTTTGTGTGGAAGTACTTGAATCCCTACATTCTGCACAGCAGGATATAAATAACATGCTAGCAAATGAGAGACACCTTTTTTTTCCAGTTTCCAGCAGATCAGAGCCCAATGCTAGATATGTAACTATCGTCCTATCACAGCCCAAGGAGCCCTTGATACCACCGTCTAACCCTGAATTCCCATTCCAACAAACTGCGACTAACTTTTTCAACTTACACAGTAGAAATTATGTTATATACAGATTGTTACATTGGTTGAGTGAAGTGGTTCTAATGCCATCTGGAAAGGCCAGAGAAGTATGCAACACCCAGAGGACTTTGTTCTGCATATAAAGTGCACCTGAAGAACTTTCTTCCAATGGAGGACCACCTTTTGATTCCCAAGAATACAACTCATTCTTTATGAATTAGGAAATATAGAAATATACTTTGTCAGCTTACTACCCACAATGCAGCTCATGCTTTGCTGACAATGCAACACTCCTATCCAGGATCTTGGCATATTTCCTGCAATGATTTTATACAGTCCAAACAAATACCAGATACATAAATTGGTGAACTGAGAGAGGCAGCAATGGCTAAAAGGCACATGCAAAATGAGCACTTTTACAATGAACATTGTTGCTCACTTCAGGAATTACAAATAGGCGATTCTGTTTAGATCCAGAACCAAGATGGCCCTTACACTCATCAATGGTTAAAAACAGGTAGAAATGTAGAGATACTTGGTAACCGAAAATATCATGTGTGGGTGAATGGAAGCAATCCGGTAACTATGCAACTGTTACTTCCTCTGTAAGATCCACCCAGTTATTGACGTCCTACATCATTCTACTCAGGGAGAAAGTCCCTCGATCTCATAACACCCCAATTTACAGCCAGTTCAAGATAACGCAAAAAGTGCATCAACTATATCTAGGCAAGAACCATATGATACTTCTGTATGTCCTGGGGTCTGCTCACAGCAACCCAATCTCTATGGTGATTGACACAGATTATAATCCCTTAACACCCAAAGTACAACAAACCAAATACAGCGAGTAATGAACCAGAACAAATGGAAATTGATGACACTATGTATTCAGTAGGCCAAATACAAAATAATAATGAACACCAACATCGAATGACACCAGCTCCAAATCAACATCTGTGTCAAATGACGCAAGCACCTCAAACTATCCCTACAAATGCAAGGACAATCACACACACACACATTCTGGAGCAAACCTTCAACTGACCACATCACTGTCCTGTGGTCAGAGAAAGGAGTGGGAATGTAGAGTAGAAAAAAGAAGGTTTTATTATATAATGGGGAAATCCCACAGACAAAGAGAAGTTACCGTGTCCAGTGTTATATAAACAGCTGACTGGCCTGAGGCCAAGTGTATTTTTGTATTTGTATCTCGTCAGTACAAGAATAAAGTAATTGAGAATTACTACTACCATTGCTATTGTGGTTATTTTACAATCTTCAAGCTTTTCAACCATGACAAGATAAAGTTCTCAACTTGCTCTTATCAGACTTGCATTCCAATCATCCAGGATCTTTAATGATATTTTACGATACTTGTTGATTATTTTTGCAATTTCCAACATTGTTTTAGCATTTGCAATCTTTAAAGTTTATAAACATTTTTTGTCCATCAAATTGGCCTTACAAACCATATTTTAGCTTCAAACTCACAATATGGTTATAAATGGCTGCTGTTTGTATACATCTATGTTATTTAGCAAATATATCTAAGTATTTTATATATCAAAACATGAAATCACTTGTAGTGTGTGTGTGTGTGAGAGAGTATATGTATGAGTGCATGACAATAGATTAATAGGTCAATAGCCTAATGATAAAAATATTAATTTTATCACAATCTTTCTTGTCAATGTACTTAATTCAATAGTGCATATTACAAATATATGTACAATAAAAATCTCAGTTCAAAAATCAGCTAATAATGATGTCAGGCTAAAAACTTACTGATTCATCATTATACAGTAACTGTTAAAATTATTGGTAGAGTTAAGTAAGAAATAGTTTTATGAGTATTTATTGTACTTGTATACAAGAGCAAAAATGTTATCAGTTTTGAAACATTTTTGAGATTAGGAACACTAATAAATATTCACCAGGTTAGCTGAATTGTTAAACTAGGAGGGGAGACACAAATTGATACAATTCAATGTCTAATAAACAAAAGTGAGAGGTTAGATTTTTTTTGTTTTGTTTTTTTTGCAAATTAGTATGGGATTAATTGATTTGTTATAGATTTTGAATGACATGAGATCATGGGTTTAACTGTTTTCTTTTAATTTTTAAAGATATTTGTAGTCCTGTAGGTTGGTTTGGGAAAATAACAATTCTTTCAAGAATAGAAATATTGGAAAAAAATCCCAGGTGCAGATTTATAAACACACACAAACACCAAATCAGTGCTAATACAATTGTTATGATGGTTTCTTATTCCACCTTACTGCCAACAACTATCAGAATTTTTTTTATTGCCTTTAATCATTAAACTAAATAAATTTTAAAATATTTGTTTAATAAATCCTACCTAGGATATCACAGATTACATCAACAGTTAATCATAAAATAATTTTGAACTGTGAGATTGTCAAATGAAAAATACTGTAATAAACTTTCTTTCTAAATTTATTATTTTATAGAAAATATCTTCCTTTAAAATTATCAGTTCAACCACAAAGTAACCAAATCTCCGATCACTCTTTTCCCAATCAAATGACCAAACACATGACTTTGGTGACAAATGAATCTCATGATAACAACTGACTATTGAATCAGTCCTAAAAACATGGGGGGTGGCTAGTATGTATTGGTGACATGCTTCAATTAATTTATTTTGTGATTTTTCATAGACAGATAGAATTTCAATACTATGACAATAATTACTCTATAAATACCAAAAGATATCATTGACTTTGGTCAGTCTTGGAGAAGGAGAAAAATTTCGTTCTCATGATGACCATGTGCATGTAACACTGATGCCAATATACTGACAATATTTCACATTTTTTACTAATTTTATTGCATTCAGTTTCCCTGAAAATAATCAAAACCAGATATTAGTAAAAATGCATCTACCATAAAATCTCATTATAATCATACCAGAGTATACAGGATGTAGATGGGTTCACATCTGTAGACAGATCAATTTAAGTTTCAGTTACTGCTACCATAAAACAGAAATTTCTTTTGTTTTTTTTAAACAAAGAAATTCTATCTGAAAAAAGTCACAGATTTTTCTACCATGCAAATAAAAATGACTGTCTCTCAGGTATCAATCTTATTTTGCTATTTTTCAGTGCATCAAATTAATGCAAATTTTATTAAGGCTTTCAAAACCAACATTTTAAACATATATATAACGCACACGCTTTTAAAATGTAACTTTAAAACCTTAATAAAATGTTGTACACCCACAGATTATTAAATCCAAATTTATGTCACTTCATTCTGATTAAGGCTGCAAATAATTTGCTCTGAAAATTGGCAAATAGAGATATGTTCTAAATTAAAAAAAAAAAACACTTAGTGTGAGTAGATAACAGTTTTTGGCTAAGCCTTATCTCTCTTGCCAGGAACAGGCTTGCCAACTTAATTGGCTGCACTCCATCCCAACATACCCCAAACCTATTTACACCAACCTAGTTTCTATGGTTACCAGACTTTTACCAAAACTGGGTTCCACACTTCATGATTCATGCACTTGACTCTTTACTTCCTAATTTTTGTCTGAAGAAACAAAAACATTCTGTACTCCTCTCAAACACTTCAGCACTGCGTTCACAAGATGATCAAATAAGCAAATTCAACAAATTTTTTAAACAACAATATTGAAATTAATTTTATCTTTGCACAATGTTTCTTAATTATTATGTAAGCACTTGTCATTGTATCTTACAAAATGTTGGTTAAAATATTTTTAAAGAATTAATATAAAAAATTATCAATTAGAAATAGTTGTATTACTCGTCATAAAAGTCCATTAAAGTGTTTAAAATAGAATTCACTCACAATATAGTAAATGGGATATAGTAAAAAGCTCTAAACAAAAAAGTGTTGTGAAATATATTTTCACACTATGGTAAAATAGTAAAAACTTATTCAATTTTTTCTAACTGTTTTTGCTTTAGAATATTATTTAAATTTCTTTTCACTAAACTTTATAAAACTGAACCTTGAAGTAAATCATATACCAACAAATCAACAGTACAGAATTAATTTAATCAAGATGATAAAAAAGTTGTTTTAATCCTAACCCCAATTACTTGAAATTAATCCAATAAACATTTAAAAAAAAAAAAAAATTTTTTTTAATCATATTCATACCAAATTCTGCATTTCATAAGCTCTTCATTGGCCATTAAAATGGATTTCATCTTTATTTTAAAATCAGATGGTCATAGCACAATCAAAGGATATATGTCATATTTACTAATATGATAGCTACCTTTATGTTTAGTTATTATATAGAATAATACTTTCTTTTTATTTTTTTTTTTGCAATATGTCACTGTGAATGAACATTATTTGCAAACATTTGGCTCTATAAATGCTTTTTTCCTGATTTAAGAAAACAAATCTTTAAAGTACGTTAATTTTTTTATATGTATTATTGTCATTATCTAACACAAGAGTTTAAGCATGTATTTTTCTTTATCAGTCAGTCAGTTAAGTACCATACATGATACACACTTCAGCGATCATGTTTTGAAAGAGACATGACTGACTGGGCAGAAGATTTTCCCACAGTAGATTGCCATTACTTTCTGTAGTAGAGAGGTTACCAACCAAGGCTACAGAACCCAATCTGTCCTGTTATTTGACCCATAGCTGGAGGGAAGAGACAAATTAATACCTTTCCCAAAGGTATCTGCATGTAAGTAAATGTACATAGTTAAATTTGTAAATATTCCATCAATGCTACATTAGTAATCATCAAAGTATATTTGGCTTTGTTAGTTTTTCTTGACAAAGACATTCAACCAGAAGCTTTCAGATGTGGAAAGCAGATGTTTTAACATTTGTAGGCTACAAATTTAGTCAGGGGGCAAAATCAGAAATTAAAAAAAACTTCATGAAAGTTTGCAACCTAATGCTTCAAAATCTCTATTTACCAGCAATACAAACTAACCCCTTACTGATCACTCAGTAGACAAAAATCAGAATTGCAAACTATTGCAATATCATTGAATAAGGAATAAATATCATTGCAATATTGGCCAATTATTGCAATGATATTCATAGTTGGCAGCAGGCTAAGATTTTCTCTTCAATAAATTTGTTCAGTCACAGGATTTTTTTCTCTACACATAACTGAAATTTTTTCAATAACTTTGAAAAGGACAACCTAATGGTTTTCTTTTCATTTCAGCAAACTGCTGTTCTCCTTACCACTGATTTTTCTAGAGGTATGTTTTGAATGTCTTATTTGAAACCCAATCTTGAAGTGCTGTGTCCTTTATCAAATGAAGACCAAATAACAAAAATCTACTATACTATCTGCTTTACTTTTGACAAAATAAGAATTGACTGCATCATCCAATAAATCATAGATCTTAGATCATTTGGAACAATGTTCATCTCTAGTCGACAAGAAACTTCAATGATAATGATTTTCATCCATTTTTTTTTTTTTTTTGAGAAGAAGACACATTTTTTTAATGTTCACCCAATGCAAGGCCCAAGAGCCACTCAAGAGGGTTACTGTATAGAGCTGTATTAGCATATAAAAGAGCAAAAATAACAAGAAAGATAGCTAATTCTAGACTTGAAAAAAAATCAAGATTTAATTAGTGAATAAAATTTCAGAGTTCAAGCTGAGACATTAGTAGTATACAGCTGAAGTAGACATTACAAGGGACTGGAAACCCAATCCACACACAAGCAAACAAATTAAACTAATGAAATAAAAACTAGATTTTTTTAACTTTACACAATGAGTACAAATTAAATTAATTTAATATTTTTTTCTTTTTCCCTTATTTAAAACATGTTCATTTGACTTTATCAAGGTTGCTTAAAATATTTTAAAAACAGCAATTGCTTGCAGTGTAATAGAACTTTTAAAAGCCTTTCTGGTTTTAAGAGTTACTGCTGAGTCTCGGTTACTCAGCAGCAACAAATTCATAATTATGCTGTAGAGATGGATATCCTCATAATCAAGTAATCAGGAGAAAATGAAAAAAAAAAATTCAAGCACCTAATTCATTTTCCATAGATTTTTAATACATAGTATTTTGAAGTAATTTTTAGAAGAACAGTAAGTTTTTGTCTTAAGAAATACAAATAACAGTATTAACTTAAAATAAAAGTAGCTACACACTGATTAGAAGAAATTTTGCTTTTTTTAACAAGATATATGTAATCTATCTACAAATGTCTTATATTTTTCTCTATTCTATTTGTTTATTCTATTAACTAAGTTTTGCTAAATTACTTGCAAAAAGTAATGGTTCACAAATCCAACTTATCCTGAACTATGACAAATAACATTGGTTTGTAAAATAAAAAGTCACTAGGAGTATATAGGTTCACCTATTGTCCGGTCCATACACCTTCCCAGTTGTTTGAACAGGAGTAAAGGTTTATATCTCATTTCTTTCAAGACTTGTTAAAAAAACATTTATCATCTGAATATAAATAGTCAACAGCTCTCCATACATCCATTTTCTTTATTATCTCTGAATTACCATGCCTCCTTGGGAAAGATAGTGAAGTGGTTTCCTGTTGTCTTCTCTACAGACTCCATTTCTTTATCATCTCTGAATTGCCATGACTTCTTAGGAAAGATAATGAAGTGGTTTCCTAGTGTCTTCTCTACAATTTTGACTTCAGACATGTCCTTCTCCTAAACTGGCTGCCATCCAAGGATAGAGCTCACTCTTACTATTTAACCCATATATATGTGAAGAAGAAATGGATTCATGCCTTCACTAAGGAAGCTAGTGCAAAGTTGACTAAGCCATAACTTGAACCCTGCTTGCCAATTCCATTTTCCATGTTAACAACTGTTTCTCTGGTCTATACTTAGCTTCTCAATTAGGTTAAGACTTAATCATAATGTTTTCAGCGTTAGAATTTGTATTCAACTTTCCTTTTGATTATTATTTATTTAGGCTGCTTCGCTTTGCATTCATGTGAACAACAAATTTTTCTCTTGATAAAGAAGATACTTATTTAAATATTTTCTATCATGTTGTTTATTTTTAATATTGCAACTGAATTTATGAGAAAATTTTGGAATTAAATTATGTTCCAAATATATCAGCTTTAATGCATAATTTAGCTTAGATAAAAGGTGTAAAAAAAAAAAATTAAAAAATAAAAAAAAACATATCATTACACTTTAACCTATTTGAATAAGTGTGCTCATCTTGGTTGTTATAGTCACAATGTCTTCACCATTGTACACTCTAATCTTCTTTTGATGTTTGTCATGTGTCATATTTAACAACTTGACGCTTTCAAACCAAACTCTTCATTCAATCCACAATGATAACTTGTTTCTTTTCTGCTCTAACAGGCTTGAAAATATTTCATATCAGATTTTAATTATAATAATTCAAATATATAATTAACTCTTAATTATATCTTCATGTGCTTCTGTTTTTTTTTTTTTGTATTTCTAGTACATTATAAATTAATTTTATGTATCATGTTATCTGATAGAAGTTCTTTCCTTGGGTTGGGCAGTTTAAAATAACTTAAATACTTGCCTAAATACGTTGTGGCGCAGTGGATATCAGCTCGGAATGAGAAATCGGGGAGCTGAGTTCAAATTCCAGTTGAATTCCTTGCATTCACTTACACGCAAATACCCTTGGGAAAGGTATTAATCCATCTCTTCCCTCCAGTTATGGGTTAAATAATAGGACAGATTGGGTTCTATAGCCTTGGTCGGCAACCAGTCTACCACAGAAAGCAATGGCAACCTACCGCAGGATAATCTTCTGCCCAGTCAGTCATGTTTCTTTCGAGACATGATCACCCAAGCGTGTATCACGTATGGCACTTAACTGACTGACTGTCTGTATATTTGACTATTTTCATTATTTTTCCACCCAATTTAATATCTAACATTTAACATAAAATGAAACAGAAGTAAACAAATTGAAAAATAGCTATTAAAAAAAAAATAAATAAATAAAAAGCGCATTAAGATTTATTTTCAAATGTATCACAAACAATGCTGATTTTACAATTGCTATTGACTGAGCCTATCTTAATTTGGCTCAACGCCACAAGTATTGAGATCCAGCTAGAAATGAACACACTACTCAAGAGTCAACCAGACTGGCTCACTAATCATGACTCCATGTTAAGGTAGTCATCTTAATTTTATAATTGCCAAAAATTGTTCTTAAATATATTCATGATAAATAACAAATAATAACAAAATTGCAATAATTACAAAAATGAAGCTTATACAATGTTGCATTAAAAAAAAAAAAAAAAGTTACTAACAAAATTGCTATGCCATAAAACAAACAACCCAGAGTAATTATCCTGATAATAACAAGTTAATCTCAAATAAACCAAATGGTTTCATCACTAGTTAAGTTAAATTCTTCAAATTTTCAATCAGAATAACATTTGAGCAGCTGACTCAGTTACCAACAGAGCTTTTTGACCATGCAATGTTTAACTAACATTCTTATGTATTGAGGAGGTAGTGGGGACACAAGTCAATCCCAAGAACCAAGCATGAATACCCAGTTAGTACAGCAGTAAAATAATTAAAAATAATAATAAGTGATTTCAAAGTTTTAACAAAATTTAAGCACTCAAATACCATGGGGAACATCAATTAGAAAAAAAAAAAAAAAAAAAAAAGAATTTGAAGGAAGAATACATGTAGTAGGCACTAGATAAATTAACTTGTTATTATCAGGATACCATCAACATTTGAGTTTTTCAGAAGATTCCCTCTACCAGTTTTAATTTTTTGTCAAATCTGTAATGCATATCTCAACTTTTACTAAGTTGTAACTTAGTAACTTTTCCTTTTTATTAAAATAAAAGTAGACAGGCTCTTCTATCACCCAATCCAGATTCCTTCCCCATCTTTTATCTCTTACACAAGAGTAGCACCTCATCCCTTGTTTCCTGTTTAGGAAGGGGTTCCCGAGTTACTTTTCTCTCCTCAGGCTTTGATAGTGGTGATGTTACAAGTTTTTTTTTTGTGATATATGTTGATGGTAACTATGTCTCTTAATACTGTGGGTACCAGGCTGGCAGCTCTCTGGTTGCTGCTTCTCTACTGGTAGTTAAGAACCCAAACTTTTGAATAGCATTGAGAGGCTGCTCTAATCAACAGTCGAATAATCAGGGATCTTGCAGTGCCATGTCATGTATGGATGGGTGTCTTTGAGATCACACCATGCTGCAGTTCCCTTCCAGCACAGGTTAAATTTGACAACCAACTACTCCCCTACTATAGGGAAATAATTCACCATGACTATAAGCAATCAAAGATAAAACTAAACCAGCCCACAAAAGAACACCTGAACCACTCAACTTTTCTTTTTCAACTGTTACGAGGATGCATTTATATATAAAAATAACAATGCCTAAAAAGTTGTAGTAAGGGATTCTATTGAGTCCTACGCGTTATTCCAAAAAGGTTTTAATTCATAGAGTAGTCATAAAAATAAGGAAATTAGAAATAGAATGTTTGGAAGGCACTAGAATGATCAAGAAAATTCTAGTAAATTCGAGAGAATTTGAAAGGTTCTAGAAATATGCAAATTAGGTGTTAGCCCCTATAAAAATAGGTTTGGGGCAGAGAGTAGTCAGTCGATAACAGGATGGGCTGGCATTATCAGCTCCGGTTTTGATTCAAGGATTTATATCCAACTGAAAGAATCTCATAAGTTGTTGACAAACTAAAATTTGAGAGTTGTTAACAGGATATGCTGACCTTATCAGCTCCAGTTTTGATTCAAGGATTTATATTCAGCCGAAAGTCTCTCTTAGTAAAGTTGACGACAAACTAAAACCTGAAAGAGTTGTTAACTGACCTTATCAACTCCAGTTCTGATTCAAGGATTTATATACAGCCGAAAGAACCTTATAGAAAAGTCGTACTGACTAAAATTTGAAAGAGTTGATAACAGGATGGGCTGACCTAATCAGCTCTGACTTTGATTCAAGGATTTATATACAGCCAAAAGAATCTCATAGAAAGTTGTTGACAAACTAAAACCTGAAAGAGTTGTTACCAAGGTATGCTAACGTTAACAACTCCAGCTATGATTCAAGGATTTATATCCAGCCGAAAGGATCTTAGAGAAAAGTCCAACCAACTAAAACCTGAAAGAGAACCTCCTGGAACGAAAAGGGTAAATATATATTTATGACTCTTTCATTGATCAAACAAATAATTAGTCTTTACATACACATTTAACGATTTCCAAAAAGTATAGCACTTAACTTCTTCGCCAACTTAACTGAGTAAAGATATTTGAGACTTTACCTTCCCCTTCTCTCTTCGTAGCACTCACCAGTAGTAAACTTTATGTTTCTTGTTTTTAATGCAACAAAAATTGTAATTTGTAAATATTTTATCTGGTGTGTTTTGACAATTCTACTTCTGCAGCTTCTTTTCTTGCACTTCCCGCCCATAGAACTCGCTTCTTATTCTTGCTTTCCTGATGGCTACAGCCTCCAGGAATTAAATGCAAGGTCAATACTCATCTCTTAACCACCCTGTATATCCTTTTCTTTCTCTCCACTTCTGTAACTGTCATCACACTGGTTCGTACTTCTCTTCACTTCTAATCTTTTTACTCTTATGTAGCCCCCTGCACATCAGTGGCATTACCGCCTTGCTCAGGGTGATATGATTTAAAAAAAAAAAAAAAAAAAAAGGAAAAATTAAATATTTGTCTGTGATTTATCTCTGAGTTCTGTTCAATCATTTTTTTTTCTTTTGTTACACTTGGGGGCTCGTCCAGAATTAAAACGTAACAAAATTGGGGGCTCGTCCGGGATAACCCCTAACAAAATTGGCGGCTCGTCCATCTCTATCATAACAAAATTGGGGGCTTGCCCGGTAATTAACTTGTAACACCAACATCCATGATATTCATACCAACTTTTGTAATGTGAAATTGTTCCTCTTCGAAAAGTCCCCAGACATCATAGCTCTCTGTGAAACTGATCTAAACTCTGCAATCTCTTCCTCTGATTTCTTGATTCCTAGCTACCTTCTGCTTTTTAGGAAGGATTCTAATATCCAAATGCAGGGCCTGAGAATTTATGTCTGTGAACATCTCCCACTGGCTAGGGAACTCTCTTGAATCTCCAGACCATTCTTACATGTGTATCTCTCTACTAAACTCAGTCATCTATCGCTTCTTTCTCTATCCTTTTTCTTCCTCTCATGACTGTTGTGTGCTAGATAGTATTTCTGAAAATATAGACAAGGCCATTTTCCTCCACTCATTTGCATGTAAGTTTGTGTTCAGTGACTTTAATGCCTATCATGCCAAGTGGCTTAAACACACTGCCACTGATCTTGCTTGCATCCAAACCAGGAACTTTTCAATCACTCAATCTCTCACGCAAGTGGTGAACTTCTTATATGTTTCCCCAGTAACTCTAAAGGACACATTTCTCTTCTAGATCTCTTCGTTACCACTATCCAGGACTCATGTCATGCTATGTAGTTCTGCCCTCTTTGCAACTGATCATGCGGTCATGTCTGTAAAATCTTTTCCCACTCCCCACCAGCCAAGAACCTTCTACCAACAGGACATGTTCCTATTATCAACATGTAGATTGGGACTCATTCCGTGATTTCCTTCAATGATGACCATTGGAATGAAGTTTTTACTCTCCTTGTTCAAAAAATGCACTTTTGAGATCTCCTACTGGGTGAAAGCCAGTATTGATGCTTTCATTCCAGCAAGGAAATTCCAAGTTAAATCTTGTTTACCACCCAAATGCTCACAGGATTGACATCTGATTACAACACATGCCTTTTTGCCTCTGCTCATAATGAACACAAACGTTTCCTAAATGAAGCAAAGTTATTGTTTGCTGAGAGAATGAAACAATGCATAGCATCTCGCAAATCTGATTCTAAAGATCACTGGCAGCTCTGCAAGAGTGTGCTGAACAACAGCATACCCTCAATCCCTCCTTTATTCAATTAATTCGAAGTCCTCACATCTACAACAGACAAGGTTGAATGATTTGCTCGCAAATTCTTTTCCAACTCCACACTTGACTCATCCAGAGTACCCACACCTGATTTCTCACCTAGAACAAACGCCCAACTGAATGATACATGCATAACCCCCATCACTGATTTCTGACACAATAAGGCAATCCTAACCATTATCCTGAAGAAATGTGCCCCTGAGCTAGCTCCAGCCCTTTCCAAACTCTACAATTATTATGCCTCTGCTCCTAGCTAATTGGAAATCCTTATCTGTAGTTCCTATTTTTAAGAACTATGATAAACACTTCGACCCCTATAAGACGCTTCCTGCTTTTTGGCAAATTATTTGAGGCTCTAATCAATACTGAAGTGGATAAGCATCTCACTTCTCATGGTCTACTCTCTTTCAAACAATAAGGCTTCTGCTTCACCAGGTCTACCACTGACATGCTAAATGCCATCACTGAATAGGTATACCAGGCTCTTGATAATAATGGTGAAGCTTGATCTGTGACTCTAGATATCTGGAAAGCACTTGACAGAGTTTGGCATGCTGGCCTTCTATACAAGCTCCAGGGCTATGGTATTACTGGATGACTTTTTGATTTAATCCAATCATTACTATCAAAATCCTGAAATGAAGGTTGTTTTGAATGGGCATACTTCCAGATTATTTCACATGGATACAGGTCTCCCTCAAGACTATCCTAGGTCATACGCTGTTTCTGATCTGCATCAATGATCTTCCTTCGCATAAATTCCCGAGTAAGGAATGCTGATGATGCCACCATTTATTCCTGTCTTGAAAGGAAATCCACCAAGGCTGACAAAGTAAACTTAGCTGCTGCTCTTGAAACAAACCTCCAATCAGTGGTTAACTGGGCAGAAAATGGCTTTCAAATTTTAATGCCTCCAAAACAAAACTGTTCTTTTTTAACCACTATAGACAAACTTCCCTTCCCACCATCAACATGGCTGATACTAATCTGGAAAGCAACACACTGCACCTCTTTGGCCTCACTTTTTTCAACTGGAACAACTATATCAAATAGCTGCATCTACTGCTAGGAAAGTTGGATCACTGTGACATGTTAAAAAGCTTCTCATCCAAATTCATCTTTGATACTTATAAATCTACCATTTGTTGGTGCATTGAATACTGTTGCCATATCTGGTCAGGGGATCCTGCTATTCATCTCGAGGTTCAAGGAAAGATTTGCAATGTAATCAATTCTAACTTGGCATCTCAACTTCAGTCACTATTTCTCTGGCATGACTTGGTTTCCACTCTGTCTTTTCTACAAATATTTTCATGGCAACTGCTTTGACAAGGTCTTTTCCCTGGTGCCCCAACCACTTTAATTTAAACATGTTACTAGATTGGTATTGAGGTCCCCACCTTTTACCATTGTAATAGCTAAATGTAACCACCATTTCCACTCCAAATTATTTTTCTCAAACTTATCGCCTGTGAAACTTCCTTCTCTTTACTTGCTTCTCTGACAGCTGCAATCTCTAAAAATTTAAATGCAATGTCAACTATCATTTATCTTCTTGAATCCTGTTCATTTTTCATCCTTTCTTCAATACACCCTGTACCCAGTCTTTTCTCTCACTCTAAGTCTTAAAAAAAAAAAAAAAAAGTGCACATACTAATTGCAAATAAAACATCCATCTCAATGCATTTACATAAAATGTTTGTGAACTTTCACAACATGTAACTAAAGGAGAGAAAATGTTAAACTGCGAATATAAGTCGTCATATGTTTACATATACACGAGTGGGAGTGGATTAAGTTTGTGACCCATTTGCCACCCATTCCATGAACGATAGCAATATCAATTGAATGACACAGATTAATAAGCCTGCAAACCTACTTTTCTTAATTGATCATAAAAGTTAACTACATTTAACTGTTAAGGTTTTATGGTAAAGATATTTAAAAAGCAAAGGCAAGGGTGTTTGATAATTATTTTCTGCAAAGCCCTTTTTCCAGAGTAAGGCACTGAAAAAAAAAAAAAAAAAAAAAAAAAAAAAGACAAACGTTGTGAAAAAGAAAAAGAAAAAGAAAAAAAAAAAAGAAACCAGTCAAACACTTCTCTAGGTTATACAGTATCTGTCTATATGCCTACAAAATATCACTGAAGGCTGGTTTCATTGAGGGATTTCTAAGATATTCTAACAGTAAACATGAATATGAGAGAATCCATAACTATTTACATTTACTACAATAAGCAAATATAATCACAGTGATAAAGATAAATATCACTGAGAAGTTTGACTTTATATTAAAAAAATAAATAAATAATTACAACACATTAGGTACCTGGCAAATCAAATGTGCATGCACATAGTACTTATTCAAGTATTACTCTCATTATTTTTGGTATTATGGTAACAAGCTCAGGTGCTTATTGATAAGAATAAACTCCAAGATATATGACCTTACTGTTTAAGCAAAACTTGAAAAATTAGTACTATGATTAAATAAATGTATTCAGTTCAATATGTCAATGTTAAAAATAAGATAAGGAATCAAAAAACAGATTTCTAAGAAAAAGTATGATGTAGAAGTCATAGTAACTATTAGTGAAAGTAACATGTCATTAAATTTTAGATGCTATTAGTTAATGAAGACCCTTATGATTGTTTAGTAGAGAAGTAATAGAATGATCAAAGAATAAAATGTAAATGATGGGAAGGTGAGTTTTTTTTAGGGCAAAATAAAACCAAACACTAGTATTCAATTAAAAAAAAAAAAAAAAAAAAAAAAGAATCAACCATCAACTATACCCAAATGGATCAATTTTTTATTCACATGATCTTTAACATGTGCGTCATAGTGCAATGGATATTGGCTCGGAATGGAAAATCAGTTTGATTTCCAGTTGAATTCATTGCATTCACTTACACAGAAATACACTTAGGAAAGGATCTATCTCTCTTCCTTCCAACTATGGAAGGACAGATTGGGTTCTATAGCCTTGGCTTGCAACCTTGGTTTGCTACCACAAGAAGAAATGACAGCCTACTGTGGGAAAATCTACCTAGTCAGTTGTGAATTGAAAGAGACATGATCACTCAAGCAAGTATCACATATAGCACTTAACTGACAGATCTTTAACATGATTTGATAAAGTGATAATAAACATCCATAATTATCTACTAACAAGTTAACTAATCTTTTGTGAATATACATAATATAAATAAATGTATTAATTTCTGGTCCATCTCATTTAAATAGCATTGTGTTCTCATAAAGATGATACACAAGACATTCCTTCACACAAATCCTCATTCCAAATCTTTTCTGCTAAAACAAGCCCAAAATAAGTATCAGCATGATAGAACATAAATATATGACTAAATTTAAGAAAAATAAAAGTTCAATAACTTTTGTTAATAGATCTTCCAATTATGGCAATCATTAAAAAAAATTACTTAAAAGGTTATTTTTTTTCTCTCCTATCAACAGTAGCCTAAATTGGATAGGACAAATGTGAGTTATGCTCTATAAACCCAAATATAAGAAAAGGAAGAGGTTCCATTTTGTTCAATGTTTAAACATTGCTTTCAAAAGGTTTGGTGAGTTATATATATATATATATATGTACACACACACACACACACACACACACACACACACAAATGAATAAGAACAAAGAAAATAATTACAAAATTCAAAACCTTAATTTAAAACAGTGCACAATATAAAATTAGAGCAATGATTATTATTACTTTAGGACATGTGCAAACTACAAAAAACTACTACAAGATAGTACATTTTGTTTTGACACTGAAAAGACATATTTGCCCTGTATACCATCAAACAAACCTTTACTGTTACAAGATTTTATTTATTTGAGCCTAGAAAAAGTTATAAACACAAGATTGTGTGAAGTTGAAACCTTATAACAAACATAACCAATCTGACACTTGAAATACAAAAGCAGACTTTTATCTCTTTAGACTGCCTCTCCAACACTTGAACCATACCAAGAATTCATATTGCAGTTTTTGATGTCAATAGTTTTCTCTAGTATTTTTTTTATGTAAATGGTTTTCTCTATTTTACCAGAGTTCATATTGCAATTTTTTTATGTTAATGGTTTTCACAGTATTTTTTTTTTTTTACCAGAGCTCATATTGCAATTTTTTGACACTAATGATTTTCTCTGATACTCCGTATTACTGGTTCCTATATTGTATTTATCTCTATGCTTGGTCAGCTTAGATTTTGTAGCCTAGCATATGTGCTGATTTCTTAAGTTTATGTAATTTCCAATTGCATTCGATATTTATTATTTCAACTTCCTCCAATGTGGGCAGCGAATATAGGCATTGGTTAGTTTCAGTGACTTGAAAGTTGTGAGTTCACTACCAGGCTATAGCAGTGGTGAACAAGTAACTTAGAGAGTCAGGTTAGAGGGAGATAACTCATGACTAACAAAAGAGGATTCACACAAAGAATGGGAATGATATACCCCAGTGATTGTAATAAAGGGTTCAGTTCAAAATTCCTAGCACCTGAAGAAGGCCGGAGTGTACAACAGCCAAAACATCGTACAAATGGCAACAAAGATGAGGACAATAGTCCGAATAATGTAAATAAATACTACCTCATCCCAGAAATATAAACAAATACTGAAGGATCAGTTTTAAAAACCTTGCAAAAATATAAATCTGTGATACATTATTTTTTGAAAATTAGCAAATTTAATGTTAAATTAATCTGATTTACACAAGTATTACTTATAGCATGAAATTTAGAATAAAACTGTTTCTTAAACACCGAGTTCAGATTTCTGATCTTTACATTGTGTTGACAGATGCGAGATAAGGTAAGTGTATGGCATGATGGCAATCACAATTGACATAATTGTACAAATTTTTTTCTGTAAGAAACCCTGAAACGCATGACCTTTTAATTTACACATAGAAATCACCATACAAAAAAACTTCAAATACACAAAAAAAAAAAAAAAAGTTAAGTATTTTTAAAATATGAAGTCACGATTTGTATTAAACTTTTTAATTTTCAATTAGTAAATATAATCTTCGATTAATAAGTTTTTAAACTAACCCCAACAAAAATCTTTGAAGTATTTTAAAAATATTTTTGAAACTTTAAATTATCAAAATTAAAAAGAATTAAAAAAAAAATGAAAACAATTCTTTAAAAATTTCATTATTAAAAAAGATTTTGTTTTCTTCAGACTATAATGTCCTTAATTTATATTATTTATTATAGCAGTTAAAATCGTGTTTACTAAACAATGTCATAGTTACTGCATTTAAAATTTATTATTGGGAGCAGATTTTCGGAAATAAGGGCAAAATTTAAAAAAATAATAGATGATTTTACATTCCCCAATGAGTCTTGCATTTAATAAAACCAATTTTCGCAATAAAATTTAATTTCTTAAAATTTCATGAATTTTTACGTGGAGGTGGGTAACATGTAAAAAAAAAAACTTTTTTAAATATATATATATTTTTTTACCAAGATTTTTTTTTTTAAATAATAATTTCAAAAATAATTTCATTCATTTGTGAATAAGTCCTGAAAGTTTCATTAAAATCCGACAATTATTTGATTTTTGCAAGAATGTCCAAATTAAATGAAATGTGTTTCTCACCGGAAAAAACTGAGTTACGTTTTCCATTGTAAACTTAAACTCTCGTAACGATTTGATTACCAGCGAACAAAAATCAAAACAAGATTTTTTTACCCAAATTTCGAAAGGGATTTTAAAAAATACTTTAATCTTTCCTAAAATATTTGGATGGAAAAAGTTCGTTTTTGGGGTT
Organism: Ascarosepion bandense; assembly: GCA_037127315.1. NCBI lineage: Eukaryota > Metazoa > Mollusca > Cephalopoda > Sepiida > Sepiidae > Ascarosepion > Ascarosepion bandense. The sequence goes on from JBBBDQ010001771.1 coordinate 122,340, forward strand.
TTTTTTAAGCCTTTTTTATTCATACTATGCTGTTTTGTTTTGTTTTTTTCAGCGATTTAGTGGAGGTGCCCCCCTGCCTATACACACAAACACACACGTGCACGCGCGTGAAACAGATCATGACATGGCCACGTCTCTCCATCACAATTTAACTTTTGAAAATCATAGATAGAACTGTGAAACCGGTAAAGTTACTCTAAAAGTATTCTTAGACACCTCTGCTGCATTTTCAATTTCCTTTTCTTAAACATACTTTTTATCTTCTTCATAAATTTTCTTGAATAAATTTTTATGAACTTTAAGACGTGAATAGCTCTTTCTAATGACTATAAAATTTCAGTAGTGTACAAATCCAGTTGTTAAATAAAAATTAAATCGATTTGGTCAGTGTCTAGCATTGACCTATCGTGGTCATATCCATGTATCCATGTTGTTCTCGACCCCTTTAGTAATTGAAGTTCAAAGTAATTAAAAAAAAACAATAGCGTAAATCAGTAAACCCGTTTTTTAAAGCGATTAATGAAATTATCTTTTAAATTAAAAAATGTAAGACTTTAAAAAAATATTTAAATACTTTTTTCTTTTTTTTAACTATTGCGATACATTTTCTGGGGATGCTTATATTGTGTAAAAAAAAAATGCAGATGAAAAAAAGTAAAATAAATAAAAAGAAAATCTAGTAACTCCTTTTCAAAACACATGTCATACACACCACCTCAAACCTAAAAAAAAATGCCTTCTTTAGCAAAAAACTAAAAAATTCTCTTTTACTAGTCTCATCATTCAAGTTTGTTTCCGATAATAAAAAAACAAACTATTATTACGCAAACTTGTGAAGTTTTGACTAATTTTTTTTTAAAGTACGAGAGAAGCAAGAAATATTTGTTAAAGAATCGCATATCATCATACACATGATTAATTACCAACGTAAACAATTTTTTTTTCTTGCTGCACAGAAAATGGCTTAGGAATTAAAATGGGCTTCAATTTCAACAAATAGTCTTCTGGCTTGCTAGTAAGTTAAAAAATAAAATTAGAAAGAAATCAATAGTGTTTTATATTTTAACTTTTTTAAGTTTATAATATTTGTTATTGGTTTTTCTCATTAACGACACAGTTCTGGTTTTTGTTTCTAAAACCAACCTAAAAATTAAAACGTGATCTTTGAATAATCAGACTTTCACGTAAATATCGAACAAATAATTTGCGGGAAAAATAAAGCAATAAAAACGCGCCTAATAAACAACAGAGTCAGAGTGAACGAAAAAAATCATCTTCTTTAAAATAATTTTAATTTATTATAAATTACAGAGAGCACAACAAGTAAGGAATAATGCTAACTTTTCTTTTTTTTAACTGATCGGCGTTTTTTCTAATTTTATTTTTTCTGACTGTTGTATTGAGTGTTGAGTCAGCGATCTTTTTCTGATCATTGGAAAAAAATGGAATAACACACAAAAAGTGTGACTAATGCTGGCGATAAATTTTATTTACTTACACTTGAATTCAACCAGGAAAATCAACAACATATCACTTAAAAACCATAAACAATATAGACAACAATCGAATCAGCATAAAAAGAAACCTAAGAATAGGGTCAACAATTAATTTAAAATAATGGCCACAGGCAAAATTTTAAAAAACTACCAATGCTTAAGAATGTGTTCATTTTTTATGACTTTAAATTGGCCAAATGTTGAGGATTTATTCGAAATTTAAGCTTAAGGAAGCATCAATAGTAGTAACGCTAGCAGTAAGTAATAAAAAACTGAAGGAAAAATTAACCTACATCGTTTTTAGCTGAATAAGTAAACAAGGAGTGAGAGAAAAAAAAAGAACATTTCTAGATTGTCAAAAAAAACAAAAAAAAAACTAACTGCAACATGCATTTAGCTAAATATAAAATTTTTAGAATAAATTCTAAAAAACAAGAGATAAGTAAATTTTCTCATTCAAATCAGGAACACAGTAGTAGTAATGGACAACTGAAAATTGTTAGGACAATTAATGTCCAACCAAAAGTAAAAAAACCATTACACTTTGTTAATTTATATTAATAACAATAGGTTTGTCGTGAAAATAAAGTAAAATCAAAAAGAATTTTTACGGCCAACGAAAAAAAAAAATATATATATATATAGATATATATATATATATATATATAAATTTAAAGTCGTTCATTGAGTGCGTGTGTATGCCCAACAACAATCAGCATAACGAACGATTTCGACAAAAGCGGGTAAACGTCCAACTAAACTTAAGAAGGGCAAGTCAGTATTGGGACAAGACGAAGACAGGTAGCTAGCAAATAGATGTTAACAAAAAAAAACAAACTAGGAATATTTTTGTTTTTGTTTCTCACCGATCGAAAATCAATGAACTGGGAGACGTGTGTTCCATCAATCTTGACGAAATGCATGGCCACTGTGTCTGCGGCCGTGTCGGCATCGATAGACTCGACCTGGACATCTCCACCTTTGTTCTTAACATTCACTACCAGCTCGGAGGTGACGGCAGTGAACAACAATGCAAGCAACACAGTACACGTCGGATCCCAGCTCTTCTTCTTGCGTATCATGATGTCAGTCGAAGGAAGAAAAAGTCTGTAGACGTGTCAAAAATTCCAAGGAAAATAAAGACGTCCGTCTGCAGCCATTTTGCAGCCTGACGTCAACATGTGACGATGAGCGCGCGCCGTTGATGCCCCGACCAGTGCACACATCGGCCCTCACCTGAATAACGCATTAAAAAAAGGTTACTTGTCATTGCGTTTCCATCCACTCATCGGAATACTAACAACTTTACGACATAAAGTTATTGTTTATAACCTTTTATTTTTATATTCTTGCTTAATAGTAGAAACAGATAACAATTCCTTGCAAGAAATGAAACAACTGAACAAACAAAAAATCTCTTATGATAATTTAAAATGTTTATTAATTCAATAAAAAAGTAAGTCAATATAAGTAGTAAAAAGTTTCTAATTAAAAAAAAATAGTTGGAAATCTTTTTCAACCCTATTAAAAATAATAGCATTCGTAAAAAAAAAAATTTAAAAAAAAACAAGCAATGTGTAAAAAGTGTGATAAAACGTTTTAAATCAGTCTTTCAAAACAGGAACAACTTTTACAAGTATAACAGTAAAAAATTCACAAGTGAAACTAAATAGGAAATAAACTTACAGAGTACAATGGCTCAATAGTCGCCATTTTATTGCACTGGTAGTGGTAGCTCCTATACGGACATTTCAGAGTGTCTGGGTGTCAATCTGAGAGCAGTGTAGAGGATATGGAAAGAGTTGGATGAGTCTAATAGTGATTATGAAGGTGGTGGATTTTGTAAGATTTTATTGCATAGAAAATCCGAGCTTACACACACCTATACCTTTTCATGAGTCAATAAATAAAACATATACATTCATACATTGACTAATAATAAAAACCCTTTCATAAGATAGTTGGTTCACCAAATTTTACTATGTGCTGACATCTGCAAAAACAAAATAAATACAACCTCTTATTTATCAGCCAATCAGGAGCAAGGAAAAAAATCTTGAAAATTGATCTGATCCTATTTTTCAGAAATGCATTAAATGCATGAGCTTTTCTTTTTTCCAGCAAAGCGTCATAGATCATCAACCAGACATCTCATCCAAGTGACATGTTTTTTTCTTTTTCACACTCTCTCACTCTCTCTTTCACACCACACTAATTGATTCTCCCCTTTCCTCATTACTTGCCCGGTAACAAAAAAGAAAGAGAAGCAAAGACATTATTTCCATTTTCATTCACAGTCTGGACAAACTTTTAACCAACTACAACTGTGCACACATCAGTGACTTCAGATGTTTTTCCTTCACAAATCCATTTCATCCGGCTTTAAGAAAAATGAACTCTTAAACAAACACATTCAAAAGAAAAACTTTATACAGAACTTTCAAACATATGTGTTATTTCAAAACAACAAAATGGATGTCATTCTTCTTGTCAAATAAATTTATTAAATTTATTTATTTAATAAATTTATAAAATTACTAATAAAACAACAACTTTTAGCCAAAATTCAACTTTAATCATCAGCATAGTCATCTTCTGGGTTATACAATGATTCCAACAGTTCAATGCTTTTTTGTAGAATGATATGTTTTTGGCCTCAAAATACGCTTCAATTACCAATATCACTTCTTTACTGGAGTCAAATCTCTTTCCCTGGAGAATTCTGAGATCTGATGTTTGTGTCTTTAGTCACTTTGGACGACTTTCACCTGCTGCTGTCCACTCACCTGACTGACAATTTGACTCTGGAATAAAGTGGTGAATCCATGTTTCATCCATTGTCACATATTTATGCAAAAACCCCTTCTTGTTACGCTGAAACAATTGCAAATAACGCTCTGAATTGTTGACGCATTGATGCTTTTGATTGACTGTGAGCAAACATGGCACCCACTCTGAACACAGCTTTCTCATTAACAAATATTCATGCAAAATGTCAAATACACTACCTTCTGATATGTTCAACTCCTCTGCTATCTCCCGCAACTTCAAGTTACAATTGGCCAAAACGAGTTTGTGGATTTTTTCAGTGTTTTCCAGGACAATTGCTGATTTTGGGTGACCTGAGCGTTCAGCATCATTTGTGTCTGTACAACCACATTTAAAGTCAGCATACCACCTCTTAACCATTGTTTCTGATGAAGCAAAGTCCAAATAACACTTATCAAGCCATTGCTTTCCTTGAACAATAATTTTTCCCCATCAGAAAGCAATGTTTATCAACACACGTAATTCAGATTTTTCCATTGTTTTGAAAATTTGCAACAGTAGCTTTACTTAAATAACTGTAATTTGTAAACTAATAATCTGATTCAACCCAAATTTTGTCCCATGCCATTTAAAGGTTAGTACTTCATAAAATTCATATGGATTTTTTATTAGTGGCACCATCTATATGCTAGGCCTGGGACTTATTGAGTGATGTGTTACACTTATTAATACAATTTTTTTCAAATTTTTTATTCTTTCAAATGTGGTGGCTCAGTTACATTTGACACAAGGCTATTTTGCAAGCATAGCTGGTGCTCACTACATAATGGTAACAACACATATAATAGTGATCACACATAGAGCATGCATGTAAATATTCTGATGTCTACATAAATGACTTACAACTACCAAACATTCACAAACCTTCTGATATTTGGAACAGACATAAATGTGTTTAAAAAAACAGAAAAACCTAGTAATTTACTATACAAGCCCAAACCATGCAAACAATTTTTGATTGACTTTAAGAAACATACAATCACTAATTCTTTTACAATATGGTAACAGCAGAACCAAAAGAATCTATATTGAACATACCTGTGTATAATCCAACAAAAGTTCAAGCTTGGTTCTCTCAACTGAACACCATTTTTTGAGCCAAGAAAATTACTCTGCAAATTTCTCATTATGCCTATGTCATTGAGAAATTATCACTGTTGTTGCAACTGAAGTGGTTGATTTACTTGACAAAATGCCTGATGATAAACCTTATGATACATTGAAGATTGCAATAATCAGAAGGATTGGAAAATCAGAAGAAAAAAAATTACATAACCTTTTCAATAACTTGACGCTAGAAGAAATGAAACTGTTACGTAAAATGTAAATATTGCTGGGAGACAGTACCATGTTTGAAGCTATTTTGAAGAAGCTGTGAATGGATAAACTATATAGTCACACACATCAAATCATAATACCATTTCCCAATTGGAAGTTCAAAAGACTCATTGAAATAGCCAACAAATTACACAATAATAGTAACCAGGAACACAGCACTTATGATGCTACTGCAACACTGGTGTCAACAAATACAGTATCTAAATTAAAAAATGAAATTGCAGAACTCAGAATACAAATCAGTCATTAATCAAAATCCAGGAGCAAAGCTGTTTTCAAGCACATGAACACATACAAAACAAATCCTCACATAGGACCCCTTATACCAGATCACACTCAAGGGATAAAAAACTATGAGGCACGTTGGTATCATTACAAATTTGGTATAAATCCTTGCAAATGCATCAAGCCTTGTTCTTTTAATTCACACAGCATGACATGTCTGTTAAACAATTCAACCAGCAACAAGTAAAGGAAACAATGTCTGCTGGTATCCAAAACAAAGTTAATCTATTTTACATTTGTGATAGCAATAGCAGATGATCATTTTTAATCAACACAAAAGTACAGATCAGTGTCATTCCAACTAGCCAACAAGAAACATTCATGCCATCTATATTTACATTACAAGCAGTAAACAACTCGAAAATATTTCACAATCATTAAAAATAATGTTAAAGACACCATCAGTATTGACAGATTGAAGCCAACTTATACAGACATTTCTCCTAATGATAATTCACTAGAGAAATTATTACCTCTTTCAAAGACTTTAGAAAACAGTAAAACACCAACCAATTCACTGGAAGTGACCACAAAATCTAGCAGAAAAGCACACTGGCCTAAACATTTTAAAAATTATATCAGATTTTCATAAACATTTTCGATATTCTTCAATCTTAAGGGAGAAGGGTATTGTCAAATTTTGTAAGATTTGGTTGCACAGAAAAACTGAGCTTACACACACCTAAACCTTTTTTATAAGCCAAAAAAAAGCATATATACTCATACATTGACTAATGAAAAAGACCCTTTCATAAGACAGTTCACTAAATTTTACCATGTACTGACATCTTTGAAAACAAAATAAATACAACCTGTTATTTATCAGCCAATCAGAAGCAAGGAAAAAAAATCTTAAAAGTTGATCCAATCATATTTTTCACAAATGCTTAAAAATGGATGATCTTTCCTTTTTTCTGCAGAGAGTCACAGGTTGTCAACCAAACGTCTGATCTAGGCGACATACTTTTTCACACTCTCTCACTTCTTTCTCACAGCACTAATTGATTCTCTCCTTTTCTCATTATTTATCAGTAACAAAAAAGAAAGAAGAACAAAGACAGCATTCCTGTTTTCATTCACAGTCAGCACAAACTTTTGCCTATTACAATTGTACACACATCAGTGACATCAGATTTGTTTTTTCTTCATAAATCCATTTCATCTGACTTTAATAAAAATGATCTCTTAAACACACATTAAAAAGAAAAAACTTTATGCAGAACTTTCAAACATATGTGTCATTTCAAAACAACAAAATGGATGTCATTCTTCTTGTTAAATAAATTTACACTTATTAATACAAATGAGAACCTTTCATTTTTTGTTTAAATTTTGATTCTTTTAAATGTTGTGGTTCATTTACATTTGACACAAGACCATTTCACAAATGTAGTCAATACTCACTACATAATGGTGACCATGCACATAATAGTGACCACACATAGAACACAAACTTTTTGATATTCCAACCGTCACTACAAAGGTACAGCACCTCAGAAAACTCATTTTGATCATTCTGATATGAAAAGAACTCTCGAATTTGTTGATAAGGGTGTCAGAATCAATATGGAGGACTGCATCAAGAATCTTGAGGAAGTAAGGGGCAAGAGGATGACTGCTAGAGACTCTATGTCTGACATCATGACTGCATCATGCCACACAAGCAGGAGAACCCAAACATGACTGTGAGACAATTTCTACAATCACATCACCCCTTACATCTGGCCACCTAACTCCCCACACTGCAACCCCCTTTATTATTATATGTGGGGCATAATTGAGCAAGAGAAAAAAAAATTTCTTGTCATGCCAAAGATGAACTGAAGGCAAGTATTATGGCAGCATTCACCAACTTAAACAAGGAGACTGTCTGGAAGAGATGGCAGGAGATTCTGAAATCCTCTTAAGGCCGTGGTTGAAGTCAATGGCGATTTTATTGAATAAATTTACTCTTTAGTATTTCAAGATATTTTTCTGTAATTTTGGTAAATGTATCTGTTAAAAAGACATGTCATTGTTATTTTCATTTTTGTATAATTCAAGAGACAATTTATCTATCGCACCCTATACAAGTTTTTGTTGTTGTGAGTTCACAAATTTTTTGTTAAATTCGAGCCCTTTCTTTCGATCACATTCCTTTCAACCTGTCCCCTATGTACTTCTCTTCTCCTGCCACCTGTTCTTATAAATTCCAAAGGGTATATGAGATCCTAACTTTTTCATCTGGGCTGAGACAGAAAATTTAATAAGCCATAATTGACCATATTTGTCATTTTTTATAATTATTATTATTTTAGTTTTTTCACCAAATAATTGTTGAATTTTAGAAATAATAAAAATTAATATCTACACCAAAAAAGAAAACTCCATGACATGTTTAGGATTCAAATGACTGGATTCATCTACTATGTCCCAGACAAGGACATATTCTTTAAAGGGGAAACAGCAAGTCTTGGGTTTTTCCAAATTGAAGACTGTAAGCTGGAATTTCTTTCTATACCTGTGAAAGATATATTCCCAAAAGAAAACAGCACCATGGACTTGCAAACTGAAATATTTGCTGGAGGAGACAGATTTAGCCTCAGCCCAGGCTTCTTGGTTCAAGCTAAAAAAAACAGGCTGCTACAAACAAAGTAAATGACTAGTTACTCTCATCACTATATGATGTGATATCGCTAAGTGGCCATCAGACGCACTATGTGACTTATCTCCACCAAGGGGAGATAATAAACTTCTATATCCCTACAACATTATTTACCTTCATACATGTTTTTTTTTTATTGATTAATTCATTTTCTACAGCTTATCAAACCCTTTGCAGGTTATTTAAAGTCAGAAAATATTTTTAGATTGTAAGAATTTGTTTTGAGATAATAATGATTTAGTGATACAAATCTTACTAATTAACCCATAGCTGGAGTAGAAGAAGTAGATTCATATCTTTTCAAAGGGTATTTGTGTATGTGAATATAATAAATCTAACTGGTATTGGAACTCAGCTCTCTGATAAACAATTCCTAGCCATTATTCATTGCACCACCTGCACATCAAAGCTTACAGTATTTGGTATTCTAAAGCGGTCATCCATCAAGGTACTGACTAATCTCAATATTGCTTAGCTTTGGTGCTCATACAAAAACCAGTGTTTCAACGTGTGTTTCTCCTTCAGAGAATTTCAAACTGAACACTTTATTTAATTTATGAGAGAAGATTGTTTTCATTCTGCGACTGTATCTTGGGATATCTCATCTTGTTCTTATTTACTACTGCTCAGTTATTACTCACCCTGTTTGCCCTGAGTCTATATCTGCACTAACTGGCTCCTTCAAAATTTCCTGAAGGTTATTGAAATTAATAAACACTTGAAGAAGACTGGAGAGGATATTTGTCCAAATGTAAATCATGAAAATAACAACTTCTTATCCAAGACATTCAGACAGAAAAAAGCTATAATTTATTTTGTAGTTTAAATAAAAAATGAATCACACAAGAATCCAGTCTTCAGGTTATCAAAATATTATTTGTAATGAAATGGAAATGGATTGAGCAGATATTTTGAGATTATAAACTTTATAAGAATATATGATCAAAACCAATTCTGTTTCATTTCCCCTGGAGAGGCTAACAAAATTGCTCTAATACATCAAAAGGTTGTATTTTATTTATTTATTTTTTTTTTTTTTTGAGACAACTTTTCCCTGGTGGGCATGAAGTAGCTTTTAAAACTAATCAATATTTAGTTTCTTTCATTGTTCTTGATAAATTATTTTACCATTTCTATTTTATATACAAGGGGGTGCTGAAATGTTCCAACAAAGAATGAATTCAAAAATAAATTCTGTTGTTTGGTTAGATTTGGGGAGGTGCATTGGACCAAGAACCTCCTCATACTGGTCCCATTTTCTGATTAGCTTTTCCACAAAATTGTTTCTGACCAGAACACAAATGAGACAATTACGTTTATTCATTGATGTGAGATAGACAGCTCCATTCATAAGTTAAATAGATCTCTTTACTTTCTTTACTGACAAAAGCAATGACAAATTGCTTCTATTTATTTTATGCTTGCTTTTTCTTCTTCTGTACTGTGTTCCTTCAGAACATTGGTGATCATGGCTCTCCACAATTTCCTGTCCTTTGTTACTCTTAATAAATTTTGTTTTTTGTTATCCATCCTAAACCTTGTTCTGCCATTTATTTACTCAAGCTCACTAGTTAGCTTATATATTGTTTTCCTCTGTCTCTCTTGCCTTCAATATATCCTATGACTATCAAAATGTCCAAGCAGTCTTTTCTCATTATGTGCCCTTAAACATTTAAACTATCTCTTCCTGATATAAGCATCCTTCTTGTTTCTATTTGCCTGAAAACTTCATCATTGCTCACATGTTCAACCTATGGTATTCTCAGCATCCTTTTGTAGAACCACATTTCTGTTGCTTCAAGTTTCTTTATCTGTGAAGAGATTTTCTAGTATTCACTACCATATAGAAGGACTGATATTATATAGCAGTTCAATATTCTTTTCTTTATTTCTAACTAGCAGTATAGCCTGGCATTGCTCAGGTGCAATAAAAACTTTAAAACTAATCCATGGTCCTGGAGCTCAGACTCTTTGGACGTTGGCACAAAAGACTAAAAAGCAATAGTTGTTTCCAGTTAAAGCAAAACTGTAGACTGAAAGAAAAATGAATGGATGTAAGTCAAATTTTGATTTCCTGGTATCAAAATCAAATAAATTTTTTCATCGTAAACTGAATTTTGAAGGCTAAATAAGTCCTCTGAGTAAATGGTATCATGGCTGAGACTAAGAACTACAATTATAACTACTTAGAGCCAATGTGGTTGATGCTGACTTGGCAGACCGGCTGCAACCACTCTCTCACTGGTGTGATGTGGCTTCCCTGTGCCTCTTCTACAAGTACTTTCATGGCTTCTGCTCCAATGAACTTAGATCACTGGTACCGCCTAAGCATGAATTTACATGAGATACTAGATTAGCAACTAGGTCTCACCCTTTTACAGTTAAACAGATAAGATGTAACCGTAAATTCTACTCCAACAGCTTCTTTTCTCGTGCTTCCTGCCTGTGGAACTCCCTTCCACAAGTCTGCTTTCCCGACAGCTACAATCTCCAGGTGTTTAAATGTAGGGTCAATAGACACCTCCTATCACACTAACTCCCAATTATTCTCAGAACACTCTCATCTACCCAACCCTCATTCTCGGTATCCTTACCCGCCTATCACCCACCATCTGACATTTCCTATATTTAACCATTCTCGGTATCCCTACTCGCCTATCACCCACCCTCTGACATTTCCTATATTTAATCATCCTTCCTTCACTCTATGCAGCCCCCTGCGCAGTAATGGCAGTGACATGCCTTGCTCAGGGTGAAACGCTTATAAAAAAAAAAAACCCAAATTAAAAACTAAAATAAAAGGGCTGAAAAAGTACAGACATACAGGCAGATAAACAGACACACACAAACAACTTGCCTTTTATACATATATATTATTGATGTTGTGCACTATTGTAAGAACTGCAACCTTGAAACTTCTAAATATCGTTTCTTATGTCTTTGTCTATGAGTGTATCAAATTTGATTAAAATCAGACCACTCCTTCTATAATCCGATTGCTCAGGTGTAATGAACTACAATTATACCTACTTAGAGCCAAACCCGAAACAAAAACTAAAATAAAAGGGCTGAAAAAAAAAGATACAGACATACAGGCAGATAAACAGACACACACAAACAACTTGCCTTTTATATATATATATATATATATATATATAAATAATCAATTTTCTGCACTATTGTAAGAACTGCAACCTTGAAACTTCTGAATATTATTTCTTATGTCTTTGTCTATAAGTGTATCAAATTTGATTAAAATCGGACCACTCCTTCTATAATCCGATTTTTTTGATTATTGAATTTCGATATTTATCAGGGGTACCTCGACACAAAACCTAGCTAAAAACACTCGCATACGCTTATCATACAACTGTGTAAATTATCAAGAAAATTGATTCAGCCATTTCGGAGTCTATAGGTAACGGACACCCACACAGACACAGACACAGACACAGACAAAGTTCCATTTATAAATAAGTTTAGATTTAGATTAAAAGTTTCTCTTTCTTAATACTTTTCTTAGTTTTTGGGAGGTACCTTTCACAATCCCAATCCTCCTTCAGATTTCAGTGTCACACTTTCTATCCTCTATTAAAACATTTCCCAGATGACTTGGTTAGAAAAGAAACAATAACTTTCTTCATTTTAGTCTAATCCTTATAGAAACCTCTTCCTATGTGGTTTTGTACTAGACTTAACTTTGTCCAATTAAACTGAAATTATTATAATATGAGTGTACCCCTACTATAAAAAATGATGGCAAATTATTTGAGAGAATTATTACATATATATATATATATATATATGTATATATATATATAATTAAATTTGTTTTTATTTAAAATTAATTTAATTTACATTGTGACATGGAAATTTCTACGTTTCAAGATTTTACCTCATCAGGCAATGTTGACTTATTGTTGTGAAAATGTTTTACATTTGAATGTAAAAAACAATATGCGTTTTATTTCAAGAGTTAACATAGAGTGAGGAGACAGATTTTATGTGTGCATTTAATTTAACTCATCAGAATGAAGTTCAACTTTTAAATTTGAAAATATAGGTTATATGTTTGGGGAATACGGGGTTTCTTCTTTCAAGCTTAACAAGAAAGTAATAGTTTATTGAACTACAGTCTAGACTGCTTCTTTTCAGTGTGATGTATTCATTTTTGTTACAAGACTATGATCTTAGATTTCTCTGTATCCTAGCATTTTTTAAAAACAAAAAAAGAAAACATTTTTTATTTTTGATCTGACTTAAAGGGACCTTTGGCATGATTAAATTATTTTCATTTCAGTTCTTCTTCTTCTATGTGCCCTGTCCCTTCAGGACGTAGGCGATCATAGCTCTCCACATCTCCCTATCCCTTGTGGCTCTTAGTATGTTTGCTCCTGTTGCTCCTGGCAACCCCCGTTCTGTCATCCACCTGATCAGGCCCTGCAAATATGTTATCCACTGCCTTCCTCTGTCTCTCCTTCCTTCTATCTGACCAGTCAGTATCAGGTTCTCCAGGCTTTCCTTCCTCATTGCATGTCCCATGAACTTCAGTTGTCTCTTCCTGATGCTCAGCATCAATTTCCTTTTTGTTGCCATTCTTTCTAACACCTCGTCGTTGCTTGTATGCTCAATCCACGATATCCGTAGCATCCTTCTGTAGAACCACATTTCGGCCACTTCCTGTTTTGTCCTCATTTTTGATGATATTGTCCAGCATTCACTGCCATATTGAAGAACTGACATCACGTAGCAGTCTAGCACTCTTTTCTTCGTTTCTATTGAGATTTTCCTGTGTGTTAGTATTTTGGTCATCTTCTGGAACGTGTCCTTTGCCATGCCAATTCGCCTTTGGATCTCCGTGTCGCACTTTCCATCTCCTGTTAGAACACTTCCTAGGTACTTAAATTCTTGTACTTGTTTGATTCTGTTATCCCCCACCTGTATTTGGCATTTTGGGTTGTATCTTTTGCTGATGACCATGCACTCAGTTTTCTTAAAGTTTATTTGTAGTTCCTTCTTGTCACTCTCCATTGCTACTTTCTGTATGAGGTCTTGTAGTTTCCTTTCCGTGTCCGCAATCAGCACTGTATCGTCCGCATACCTTATGTTGTTCAGGTTGTGGCCTCCAATAACAAATCCTGGCATGTCATCTAGGGTCCTCAAAATATTCTCGCTGTATAGTTTGAACAAATCCGGCAAAAAGACACATCCTTGTCTTACGCCTTTTTCTATCTTTGTATATCTACTGAGGTCGTTACCTGTCCGTATGCAGGCCATTTGCTGCCAGTAGAGATTCTTGATTATTCTTATGTCTTTGCCGAAAATGTCGAGGTTGCCTAGCATCTCCATCAATTCTTTGTGTCGTATTTTGTCAAATGCTTTTGCGTAATCAATGAAGCATAGGTACAAGTCTTTCTTCATTTGTAATGCCCTTTCAGAGAGCATCCTAATCATGAATATGGCGTTCCTTGTTCCAGTGTCTTTGACGAACCCGCACTGTTCCTGCCCTATCTCTGGCCTGATTCTGCTTCTCACTCTATTCATCAGTTCAGAATGCATTTTTTACCTCAATTTTTGATATACTCTTAGCTTGTGTAAATTTTAATATCTATTTAATTAATATTATATCATAATACAAAACAAATTACCAGATATATGTAAGTTAATCGCTATTCTTTTATGAAGAATTTGTAACCATATTCTATGGTGAATATTTTGCAATGTTTACATATGACATTTATTTCATTACGTTCATTTAATAGATTTTATTAAGAAATTTAATAATATATAGTTTTTCATATAGACACAAAGGGGCATGGATTGTTTAAAGACTTACATATTCTAGCATTCAAATGTAAATCAATTTCATAACAATGAGTCAACATTGTCTCATGACAAGGTAAAATCTCAAAACAGAAACTTCCATGTCACAATCTACATTTAATTAATTTTAAATAAAAAACAAATTTAATTATAATTATATTATGCTCTACAATATATGTCGTATTGAGCACTTTTTTAAAAAAACTAAATGCCAGAGAACTCGGCACTCTAAAACTGTTGGTTCTCTTCACTTGGATATATATATATCCAAATAAATACACAATGCTCTTTATTATAATAGAGAGGATATATATATACACGCACTTCACTACTTGAGAACATAATTATTGCAAAAAATGAAATAATAAGGCACTGTTAAAGAGCAAACATGTGGCAAGAGCTTTCATAAATGGTAGTAAAGTTTAATAACTGGTAGTAAAGAGAATGAACTAAGCCAACACTGCTTTGTTGTTATCTCTTGAATGAACTGAGCCAATACTGCCTTGCTACTGTCTTTCTCTCCATGAGCATGACAAGAAGGAAAAACAGGTATACTTCACTTTACATTGGTAATTGGTTCCAGGAGATGCAACTTAAGTCAAAAAACGATTTAAGTCAAATTTACTTGTCTGTGAATTTACTTGTTATTAGGTCAAACCACTAATAACCATTCCCAGTTTTAGATTTTATTTAGAAATGCATTTTTAATAATATATGGTCAATAAGAATCTATTTTAAGCTTACAAACAGATTTTAGTTTTTAATATAGTACAGATAAAAGTAATCTAAATTTACGAATACATGTACATACATACTTGTAAATGTAGGTGTTTGCAATTTGGCTATCTTTATAGTACATTGTGAACTCTTTATTTGTGAAAGTGGCTTGTGCTAAGATATTATAAAATAAAATCATTTTGTAAGGGTAAATAACAAATACAGTTATTAAAATTATTTTACAATAGTAGAAAATAAATTAATTTATGTTAAATTTACCAATATTTATATTCCATTAGTACATTGTGGACATATTTTACTGTGGATCATCAGACTTCAATATTTGTGGCAAAAAGGCATAAAGTCGAATAAAATGACTTAAACTTGATTTTTATTTGTTCATATATTTTATTTGACAAACAACATATAATCACAAACAACTTAACTTGAAACAACATAACCCAAGGTATACCTATATATATATATATATTAGTCATCCACATACAAGCCTGTTTTGCTGTATCACAGCTCATCAGTGTGGCTAGACATATCCACTTGCTTCTGGCCGTGATCGAAACTCAACCAATTTAGTGTCAGTTGGAGTCTCTACTCCCTAAGCCATCGGCGCATGGCATCAGAGAAGGGAAATTTTAACGTCGTGTATATAAGCAGTGTATACAGCCGCCAGTCACTGAGAGAACTCAATTCATTTCTGAAGATTCACACGTTATAGCCGAAGTGGAAATTGTTTTTAAAATTTTCTTCTCCAGTATATATATCTTCTTGTATATATATATATATATATATATATATATACAAATAAATACACAATGGTCTTTATTATAACAGGAAAAATGTTTAACAAAATATGAGTAATAAATATAAAAGTTTGATGTTCCTGATCTTTCTTTGGTCATTTGTCTAAATAGGATATTAGGTTGAATAAACAACTCAGTCTGTTTGATTATTGTTGAAAAACTTGGTATCTTTTCTCTAGCCAATGATCATCTAATCATAAAATGTAGAAACTACAAACTAATTTGCTTTGGTTATGGCCAAGAGATATGATATTATGAATTTTGGATAGAGAGAAAAAATAGATTAATCAAAGAATGAAGTTTCTTCTGTAGTTCTCTATGTCAAACAAAGATCAAACCCTCTTTGTTGCCTTTTATCTGACTGCAGCAAAAGATAGGAAAAAAGGAAATAGAGTGAAAATGGAAATGTTGTTTGGATACATATATATATATATATATATATATATATATATATATATATGAGTGGTAGACTTTGTAAACAGTAGCTACTCCAGCATTTATGCACTGCTCATTCGATAATGAATTGGAGCACTCTAGCTATTGGGCGTGTTTATACGCGCTAAAAAGCCTGCCTTCTTCTACTGGACGCTTGTGGCCTAGGGGCAGAATCGCCGACGGACGCCAATTTGGTCGGGTTTCAATCCTAGGTTAGGAAGCAACTGGAGTCTAAGCTGTACTGATGAGCTGTAATACAGCGAAACAGATCTGTCTGTGGATGACTATAGTATATATATATATAAAAATTCAAAATTTTTGATCGAATGATCATTTCACTGAATTGAGTTTGTTTCTTCAGCGATCTTTATTATTATGGAAAAATTCAAGAAGTTACTTGAGTGTGTGTGTGTTGGTAAATAAACCGTAAGTTAACTTGTTAAAGAATAGGAAAAGGAAATTGTAGCAAATAGAAAGTGAAAGGAAGAAGGAAAAAAAAAAGAAAGATGAAAAAAGAAAAGGAGAAAGGGAAGGAAAGTAAGAGAAGGGAAGAAGGTACATTGGATTTGAAGACAGAAGGATATGCAGACCAGAGGGGTGGGGAAAGATAGAGACATTGAAAAGGATAAAATTGAAGGATAGCGGGCTTTGCAGGAAAGACAAAAAGAAAACTTATCTTAACCAACACATTTGGTCCTTTTGCAAAGATTTTATTCTGTAACAAGTATTTATATAAAAAATTTATGTATATTTATATACAAAATTTGCCTTGATAAAGTGCCTCAGAGTATGAAACGTGTTAGATAAGATAAGTTTTCCTTTTGTCTTTATTGTCCTTTTGCAGATCTAAACTTATTTATAAATGGAAATTTGTCTGTGTGTGTGTGTGTGTCAGTATGTGTGTGTCCCCATTACCTATAGACTCCAAAACGGCTGAACCGATTTTCTTAAAAATTTACACAGTTGTACTATAAACATCTGCGAGTGTTCTTAGCTAGGATTTGTGTCGAGGTACCCCCAATAAATATCGAAAATCGATAATCGAAAAAATCGGGTTATAGAAGGAGTGGTCCAATTTAAATCAAATTTGATACACTCATAGACAAAGACATAAGAAATAATATTCAGAAGTTTCAAGGTCGCAGTTCTTACAACAGTGCAGAAAATCGATAATATATATATATAAAAGGCAAGATGTTTGTGTGTGTATATGTTTATCTGCCTGTATGTCTGTACTTTTTCAGCCCTTTTATTTTAGTTTTTGCTTTGGGTTTGGCTCTAAGTAGGTATAATTGTAGTTCTTAATCTCAGCCATGATACCATTTACTCAGAGAACTTATTTAGCCTTCAAAATTCAGTTTATGATGAAAAAAACTTATTTGATATCGATACCAGGAAATCAAAATTTGACTTACATCCATTCATTTTTCTTTCAGTCTACGGTTTCACTTTAACTGGAAACAACTATTGCTTTTTAAGTCTTTTGTGTCAACATCCAAAGAGTCTGAGCTCCAGGACCATGTATTAGTTTTAAAGCTTTCATTACACCTGAGCAACACCGGGCTATACTGCTAGTATACTCTATCTGAAATCTGTAAAAACACACACACATACATATGAATAGAGACAAAATTCATAATGTCTGTTTGCAAATGCATTTTTTGTTATATCTAAAATTTTACATATATGTGCATATGTGTTTGTTCATTTGTGTGTCTGTGTTAATGGTTAGCACCTAGGAATGAGAAAACAAAGAGGTTCAAACTCCAGTCCAGTTTGTTGCATTCACTTACATGCAAATACTTTTGAGAAAGTTATGAATCCATCGCTTTCCCCCCTGCTATGAGTTAAATAATAGAGTTAAATAATACTGTTCTCTTTAGCTGTGGTTGGTAATTATTTTAGAAGGACAACTCTGGATTCAAAATCATGTGGTGCTGACATAGAGATAACTTAAGCAAGATCTCTATTAGGTTTTGACCAAAGTGCTTCATAAAAAACAACTCAATGAATAAGAGTTGTGAAATTATCTATGCAATGGCTTATTCAACTATTGATTTTATTACACACACACACACATATTTATATATATATGGGTTATGTCTTGAAGGCTGTTACAATGCATTGAGTGAAATAAAGGAAGGTAAGGAAGTGTTTGTGTTACCTATTTATTAAACATTAATATTTCGAGATTAAAATCTCATCTTCAGAATGGCAGAGAAGCTTTTGACTGTCCGAACTTAGAGTGATCGTAATGAAGTTTGGACTGTCAAAAGCTTCTCTGGTATTCTGAAGATGAAATTTGAATCTCGAAATATTAATGTTTAATAAATAGGTAATACAAACACTTCCTTACCTTCCTTTATTTCACTCAACACATTGTGACAGCCTTCAAGACATAACCCATACAACTTGCTTCAAGCAAATTACAAAATTTTACTATATATATATATACTAGAATTCAACCAATCCAGAACTTGAGAGCCACTCAAGAGAAGTGGCTACTGTTAAAATGTTAATGCTGAAAGAGGTGTGTTATATGAATGCACGAAGGAGTGATAGGTAAAGATTATAGGGAATAAAGAGGACAGATAACAAGTGACCCTTGATTTAAAGTTACATTATGTAGTGTTATAACACAGGAGTGTTCCATAAAGTCTACGCATTTCATATCTAGAGCCACATTATCATGGCATGTATTTAAGTCATGTAACTCATTTCCCTGTATTAATTTCATTTAATTACATATATCACTGATGTTCATTTGTATGTCCAATCAATAATTTATTTTATTACCATAATGTTGAATTCAAGAAGTATTAAAAAAATTCTCAGCCCAACACACTTCCAAAAATCTGAATTTTATTTTTTCCCTGTAGCTAGAAAAAGTGTTTTTTTATATTGTAAAGTTCCAGTTTTGCAGGATCTTTGTGTCTATCTTTTAATTTGTTTCAGATCATTGACCAAACCATGTCAACCAAAAGTGTGGAATTTTCAAATATTAAAAACTAGGCCAACATAAAGTTCTTGCCCTTGTTCCTGCAGAAGAAAACTTCAAAAGAAATTCATGAGTGAATGATTTAAATAATTGGGTGACAAGTGCCCCAAAGACTCAACACACTAACTTCCAGCATGAAGATTTTGACTCTTTCTATTGTGTTTTCATTTTCTCTCTTTCCCTATATTTTATTACATAGAAAAATGCATGCATGAAAAGTAATATTCTTAAGATTATATTAAACCTAGAAAAGAACAGGACAAGTTATTAAATCTGGAAAAGTAAAGGACAAGATATTCTAGTAAAGTAAAAAAAAAAAGAAATTTCTTATTTAAAATATTGCAGCCAAAAATAAAATTTAAATCCAATATTTTAAGTAAGAAATTTTGTATTTTTTACTTCACTAGAATATCTTGTCCTTTACTTTTCCAGGTTTAATAACTTGTCTTGTTCTTTTCCAGGTTTAATATAATCTTAAGAATATTCGTTTTTATGCATGCATTTTTCCATGTAATCCATGATTTTTCCAGGCATTGCTTTTAATTTAATATAAATTTAATGCTGAAAACTGCATTCAAAAATATTAAAAAGAAAAAAATTATATGCAATTGCTTAAAAAAACAATAGAAAAATTGATTATTTATAATCAATTTTGATAAAATGATAAATGATGAGCAAAGTTTGATTGACAAAATGATAAAAGATATCATCAGAATTTAAATGTTAAAAACCACAAAAATATTAAACAGAAAAAAGATATAAAGAATAAAATTCATTATTAGAAACGTTAGTCATTCACTCACTTATGTACTCATGTAGTTAGTCTCCGTTTTTGGGCTTCACATATTTGATGTAACTTTTTTTCTGCTAAATCAAAATTCAAATTTTTTTTTCAAAATGTACCTAAGGAGGTGTCCTATGTAACTCTGTAAACTGTTTAAAATTTGGTTGAGAACAGAATTAGTGGTGAAGCATGAAACTTCCTGGATTCATTCAATGTCAGACTTAAGAATATATTCAGCAACTGCTGTGGTTGAATGATAGAGAAAGATCATTGTAGAGATTTTTATCTAAATTCAAGTCAACTCCCCATTCAGCAGGCAGGTAGGTTAGGTTTAAAGCTTGAAGTTATCTGCAAAGAATTGTCCTAAGAGACAATAGCATAATTAATGGAAGTGTTGCTTCTTGAATTTGATGACATAGTTATTGTGAGTTCAATTCCTGGACTGGGTGGTGTGTACTTAAACTCTGTGCATTTTTTTTTTAATCATATCACCCCAAGCAAGGTGGTAATGCCACTAATGTGCAGGGGGCTACGTAAGAGTGAAAAGATTAGAAAAGAGAAGGCTGGAAACCACATCCTAAACAGGGAACTAGGGATGAGCCTTTACACCTGTTCAGTAGACATGGGTGGAGTGTGAACCGGGTAATAGTTTAGTCTATCTACTCCAATTGAAAAGAAAAAAAAATAAATGAATAAATAAATAAATAAATAAATAAAAAAATAATAAGGAAAAAAAAGAAAAGACTGGTAAAGAGAAAGCCGGAAACCACATCCTAAACAGGGGAACAAGGGATGAGCCTTCTACACCTGTTCAATAGACGAGGGTGGAGTGTGAACCGGGCGATAGTTTAGTCTATCTACTCCAATTGAAAAGAAAAAAAATAAATGAATAAATAAATAAATGAATAGAAAAAAATAAGAAGAAGAAAAAAAAAGAAAAGTGAAAAGATTGGAAAAGAGAAAGCCGGAAACCACATCCTAAACAGGGGACAAGGGATGAGCCTCTACACCTGTTCAATAGACAAGGGTGGAGTGTGAACCGGGCGATAGTTTAGTCTATCTACTCCAGTAAGTAATATGTGGTAAAAGTGTTCATGGTTCTAGACTATTCCCTTTTTGGTCAGGCCAAGAGGTTTTCAGTACCTTCTCATATTTTTATATGTGCTTCCATATAGACTCATTTAATAGCTGAGCAGTAAAAAAAAAAAAAAAAGAAGAAGTAGATGAGATATTCCTAGAGAGTGGAATGAGAACAGTTTACTCACAGAAATTTAATAAAGGGTTTAGTTTGGAATTCCCTGTAGGTTACACCTGACAAAAACTGGAGAGTACAACAGCTAAAATGTAGTGATAACAACAACAAAGATGAAGACTGTAGTCCAAATGTAAATAGAGTAAATAAGAAAGACTAACAACCACCTGTTTGAAAGTACATTTGATATTCAAAAAGTTTTATTTCCTATATTTTGTTGTTTATTTGATTTAATTAAAATAAATGATTTATTTTATTTTCAGACAAGTGTTCACTGAAAACTGTTTGATTCTCTACCAGTTAACCTATTTGAACTTGACAGCACATTTATTGAAAAAAAAACCAGTGGTTTTTGAAGTTATACAAAGTGAAAGACATGTCTTATAAACTGGATCATGAATTTTGGGTTTGAAATTCTACAAATTTGAGGTGAATTTTCTCTAAAATATTTTTTATAGTCAAGAAAATAAAAAAAATAAAATTTCAGTTTTTTTCTATAGTTTCTTTCTTTGTTTCCTTCTGTAAAAATTGAATTCTGATTTTTTTTTTTACTCATTTATTGTCATACATGCCGACCATTATGGATTAATAAGTCTGTAGCCTGATACAGTTATTAGCTGAATTCTTATCTAGAATTTTCACTATATAATGCTAGAAGTAGGTGTTTAATATTAACTGCTGAATTAAGGTCATCTTTTCCTAGAAAGACCCACTGCTGCAACAGTTGTAGTACATATGATGCATCTACAGCCCTCATAGATTTTAGGACTTGTGCATCATGTATGCATTGACTTAAGTTGATTAATGTTGTGGAGTAAACAAGACACCCTCAGTAACAAAAATTAACTAGGCAAAACACCTTAATTAAGGAACTTCAACAGAGTTCAGAGACAAAGTTATAAGAGAGTTTTGATAGAACATTCATTAGAGTACAGTTGAAGTTTGTATTGGAAATATTATATAGATAAATGAATTGTCTTCATTATTACCAGCCCCTAGGTTTGGGCTGAAAGCAGCCTATCAGACTCTTTTTTTCCTGTGCCACTGATGAGTCAACACAGACAAATTTAGCTCTGTAAAACTCAACCAGCAGCCACATGGTGTCCGAAAATGGAGCAGCCAAGAAGACAACATAGGATTGAGGATGTCTCAACAGTTGTAGCAAAGCATTTGAAAACTTAATCCCTCTTCAACCTGAAGACGAATATATTCTGACGTCGCAACAAAAAATGAGAAGAACTGTTAACTGAATGAACTTTACTGCGTCCAGTGAAGTTCTCACAAAAACTACTGTTTTTTTTTGCAACGATTTTTTAAACCATATTTTGTATCTTCCCTTTCATTCTTTCCCTATCTGTTATAAAGCCTTTCTTTTTTCTACTCAAGTTTGGTATTGTCCTGTTTTCTCTCGCTGTGTCGTGTCAATGCTCTTTTACCCTTATTTTCTACAGAGTTACAAATTATTTGTCACAAAAAATTCAAAGGGTATAAAAACCTGCATATTAGTCAAGATATAATTACTGTTAATAACAAGTTACAGCAATGGCAATGAGGAATCAAAACTTATACAGAATAAGAAAAAATACCATTTTTGCTGTTATGCACGTAACAACAGTGATGAGAATAAATTAGAACCACATTGGTGTGTAATTTTTTTCTTTGCTGAGGATAAAGAAAAAAAACAGATATTCTTAAATATGGAAAAAAATACAACAACAGCAACAACAGTAGTTGCTGGAACTCCAGATAAAACAACAAAATTTAATTGAAATAATTCAGAAGAAAACAGAAAATTCTCTAATTTCTTTCATTTCCAATGTGATGGAAAATGCCATAGCCAAATTCGCATATAATTCAGATGATGGAATTGTCTTTTGTGCTTATTTAAAAGATATGAACAAATTTACAGAGAAGAATGCAAAGACTGGTAAGATGAGAAAAAACAAGACTTTTGTTGAGAAAGTTAACACCAGTAGAACATGAAAAATACTGTAATTTTGTGCTAATGAGAAAACCAGGAGAAATTTGCTCTGACAAAATGGTAAATATTCTGACTAAAATTTTTAGTCAAAAAAGTTTGTTATTCAATTCTCATTGGAAGTGTATGAATCTGATGAAAAAAGAAGACAAACATTTTTTCATATATGCTGGAATCATTAACAAAGAATGTGAAAGATTCAAATTAAATGACATGATGCCAGATATGTTTTAAGGATTAATTTTCATTCAAGGGTTAATGGCAAAAAAGACACAAAAATACAAAATCCTAACAAAACTGAAAATGAAATAAAAAATTAACATTACAAGAAATATCAGACAAATGTCAGAGAATCCTAAATCTGAGATGTGATATGGAAGAAATTGAAAAAAAAGAATGCACATATGTACAAGCCAAAGGAAAATGTGTAAAAAGAAAAATTAATCCATGTTTCAGCTGTAAAAGGTTACATCTTGGAGACAACTTTCCCTTCATAAATTTAAAGTGCTACAAGTGTTTAAAAAGTCACACTGTAAAACTAAAGCAAAGAAAAGTTCTCACAGAAAAAATTTTGTTCAGTTTTGAGACAGAAAAAATAATTACAGAAAACAAAAAAAAATGTGTATGTGGAAATTAATAATGTGAATATAAAAATGCAACTAAAAACTGGTAGTGATATCACAATAATCAATGAAGCCACATGGAAAGCAAACGGAAAACTATATTAAAAAGAACTTTGAAAATTGCATGTCAGGTGAGAAATTATTTGTTATTGGTGAAATGACTTGCGACATTTCATTTCTTAACAAGTGTATAAAAGCTAAGGCTTATGTGTTAAAAAATACTACAAACTTATTCAGTACTGACTGGATGAAATTATTTGATCTTCGGGATTTGCCTATAAATATTTATTGCAAAAATATATTTGGACAAGTGACCATTTTAAAAAGCAATGTGAAAATTTAAAGGAAGAATTGAAAAAATGTTTTCCAGATGTTCTATTCAATGAGTTGGATTGCTGTTCCAAAGTCAAAGCAAAATTTAAAGTGAAAAAAGGATCTATGCCAGTATTCAAATTGAAACATTTGATCATGTCAACAAAGAATTAGACTTGAAAACATGGGTGTAATTGATAAAATTGACCATTCAAAATAGACAGCACCAGTCATGTATGTAAAGAAAAAAAAAATGATAAAATTCATGCTTGTGCTGAGTTTTCAACTGGGTTTAGAATCACATAAACACCCATTACTAAATCCAGAAAAAATTTTTCCAAAATGAAACAGGAGAAAATTTTTTAAAAGCTGTATCTTTCTGTAGTGTATTTTCAAATACAAGTTGATAAATAACGATAAATACACAAGGGATTGTATAAGTTAAACTGACTTTCTTTTGGTATAAAATTAGCTCTAGCTATATTTCAACAAGCTATGGACATTATGCTTGTGGATTGAAATTTTGCAGTTGCTTATCTGAATGATATATTGATTAAAAGTGCATCTAAGGAACAACATATCAAACATGTAAAAATAATTTTTTGAAAAAATACAAAAGTCTAAGTTCAAACTAGGGGAGGAAAAGTGCAGAAACTGTTTTTGCCTAAAATCAAGTACCTACGATAAATCATTGACAACAATGGTCATCAACCAGGTCCATTAAGGGGCAAGTGCCAACAAACATTAATAGATTGCAAGCATTTCTAGGACTAGCAAATTATTATTAAATCTACATACTTAATATGAGAGCTCTACTGAACAATTTGATTAAAAAAAGCATAAAGTGGACTGATAAGTATCAAAATGCATTTGAAAAATCAAGAAAATACTTACATCAAAATGGAAATCGTATTGGCTTCAGATGCTAGTGATTTTGGTATAAGAGCAGTAATTTTACATAAGTATAATGATGATAACATGAAAGTCATTCGCACATGCTTCATGTTTGCTAATACCAGCAGAAAAAAACTACAGCCAGATAAAAAAGAGGTGTTAGCATTAATATTTGTAATGAAAAACTTTCACAAATCCATACACAGAAGGAGTTTTTCTTTACAGACAGACTACAGACCACTATTATCAATTTTTCATTTGAAAAAGGAATTCCTATACATAGAGTGAATGGATTACAATGTTGGAGTACCATCTTATTAAATTACAATTATAGGATGGAATACTAACCGTTCAAACATTAGGACATGTGGATGATCTATTAAGATTGATACCAAAAAATACTGTACCATTTGAAGATGCTGTGATTGCAGCATTAAAAAATGAAATAGAAATTAAAAATATATTATGCAACATAGTACATGAACTATCGGTTACTCTGGAAGAAATAAAAGCAAAAACAGTGTAATAAAAGACACAGAGCAGAGTAACACAAATTAAGTTTCATTCAGCACAATACAACAATTAGTAGAAACAGAACTATTTATAAGCAGACTGTTATGTTTTTAACATGACAAAATAAAACGGTAATGGAAAAATGACACACTCGCTGAATATTGGAAATAACGAGGGAATTTATTATGGTAGAAACATGAGTACACCGAACAGTTGTGGATGTTGAATAACCGTGTGTGTTTATAGAGAGTGTAGCAAAGTTCTGCCTGCCATGTTTGCTAGCCTCTACCGGAAGTCCCTTCTCCTTGTCTCCCAGCATGCACCTATTAGTTGGGGAATAGACTCCCTTGAATGGTCCAGGGGAGGTAACTTTTGACCCTTTTTTTATGGTGATCCTAATACAGACATAGTCCATTTTGATAATAAGCTGTAGGGGGAGCCGAAGGAATTTTCATCACAACCTCACTTGCTTCTAGAAATAATTAGTGGCAGTTAGTCAATCAATATTTAGGAAATCTGCAAAAGATTTAGTCATAAATTAGGTGGTTGGGAGGTCTACACAATTGTTCTGATTGATGTTAAGGAATTTTGATTTAATTTTCTGGTTTATCTTTATTAGATTGAGTCTTGTCAGGATCTCAAAGTTTTGAATGGGTAAGCCGGAGTCTTGTATTTCAGGAGAACAGATCTGAACATGACCAGTGGTGGCGAGATCTCAGAGTGATACTGTGGTTTCTTTGGAGACAAATGTGCATGTAATGAGTATTGGCTTGTATAAGCTCTTCCTTCTCCACAATAGGTTTGTGCTTTGATTATCTGACATATCGTCTCAGAAGAAACTTTCTTGGTATTGTTAGCCATGTTGACACAGAATAGCTCTTTCAGGATCTGTGAGGATGATTGAATAGCCATTCATGAGGTGTAGCATTTGTAGATGTTGAAAGTAATGTGTGCATTGAATGTAAAGTTTCTAGCAAGACATTCTCCCATTGAGGTAGGCATTGAGTTTTCAGTGCCAGAATTATTGCTTTCCGCAGAATGCCATTATACTTTTGTATTGCCTATTACCTTGGGGGTCAAAAGGTGTGGCATAGCTAGTTGAGATTCTGTGCCCATGCAAGAAGGATTTCATCTCAGCCAACATGAAACTGGAATTCCTGTCCAAATGCATGTACATCAGCATACCAAAGATAGCAAAGAGTTGGGTGAGGCACCAAATGACTGTTGGCAATGACATATCAGGACAAACAATAGGAAGTGAGAATATTCATCTATTATTGTAAATAGAAACTGATTACGAGAAGAAGACGGCAGGGGTCCTTTGAAGTCAACACTTAGCCTTTCAAAAGGCATGGTAGATTTTATTAGATACAGAGCATCAGGTCGGTAAAATTGAGGTTTACTTTTGGCACATAAAGAGCAAGCAGTAGACACTCTCTTCACATCCCTTGACAGAGAAAGGAAGGTTCCTTGTCCTAACAAAATGCATCATTCACATAAGACCAAGGTGATAAAGAGAGTTACGTAATTTCTCTAGGGTGTCCAAATTTACAGCTGAACAATAAGCTCTTTTTTTTTTAAATCATATCACCTCGAGCAAGGCGGTAACACCACTGATGTGCAGGGGTCTACGTAAGAGTGAAAAGATTGGAAAAGAGAAAGCCGGAAACCACATCCTAAACAGGAAACAAGGGATGAGCCTCTTCACCCATTCAATAGACATGGGTGGAGTGTGAACCGGGTGATAGTTTAGTCTATCTACTCTAATTAAAGTAACATTATCTCTCCCCAGGCAGTATTTAATGTCAACTATAACAGACAAGTTCGATCCTCCACCTTTAGATCTTATCATTTTTTATTTTTCCAGCTTGTTTCAGGCCAAATATATATGATTGGTAAGTAAAGTAAAGTGTTGTAATATTAAGTAATGCCTCCATTTGCATAAGGCCTCTACAATAGCTTGGGCTTCCTTTTCTGTAGAAGAGTGTTTACATTTGCTGATACTCACTGTCCTTGAAAAGTAAGCTATGGGTCTACCAAATTGGTTTAATCATGTGGCATGAAGCATCAGTCTCTACTGCGAAAAGACTGTTCCATCAATAGAATACACTATTGCATTTTCAACTTCAGTTTTCAGATATTCGAAGGCTTTTCAGCAATCTTGGGTTGTGAAAAACTGTTAGCTTGTATGAAGCGGGCAACTTTTTCAGAATACTTAGCAATCCATTGGGAATAGTAAGAGAACATTCCCAGTGCATGATGAAGATAATAAATATTGTGAGGAAGAGGAAGTTTTTAAGTGGTCAAAGTCTCTCAGGATCTGGTTTAATAGTACCCTTAGATATGGTGTAGCCTAGAAGGTTCACTGTAGAGTCAGAGAAAGAGCATTTATTATGATTGCAAATTAAATTGTATTTCTTGGCTGCTTCTGTAAATTTATCAAAGTTCTCATTGTGCTCTTCCTGGCTCTTACCACAGATAGTTATATTGTCTAAGTAGGCAAATGTGTGGGGGAGTGAATTGTCAGCTATAAACTTATCAATTATTCTTTGAAAGCAAGTTACTCTGTTAGTTACTCCAAATGATACTCTGCAAAATTGATATAACTTTCCATCTGCTTCAAAGACAGTATTAATTTTGTCTTTATCTGATATTGGAACCTGGTAGTAAGCAGATCTCAAATCTATAGTACTATAGATTTTGAATTGTGACACCTTGTTTACCAATTCCTCAATATTAGGTGAAGGGTAAGCATTCAACATAGTGAATCTGTTAACTGTCTGGGAATAATTGACCACCATTAGCTTTTTACCACTGAATTAGACGATTGAAGAGTGGTGTATGTTTCTACTCTATCTCTCAAACAGTTGTTTGTGCTGCAGCCCCCTTTGAGGGTAACCCCCTTAGCTCGACAGAAAACATAGCATCTGCTGTGGCTTCTAAAACTCAAAAATGTTTCTTTTGTGGAAACCATAGCCATCCTCGCCGTAACTGTGCAGAACATAACTGCCCGTAACTGCTCAGAACAATACATGTCAAGGATGTGGGAAAATTGACCATTTTGCAAAAGTATTTTGTTCTGTTTTGTTCTATTTTGGATGTGTGTTGTGGTGCATTGAATATTGGCTCGGAACGAGAAATCAGGAGGGGGCGGGGGTGCAGTTTGAATTCCAGCCAAATCCATTGCATTCACTTCCATGCAAATACCCTTGGGAAAGGTATTAATCTGTCTCTTCCTTCCAGTTATGGGTTAAATAACAGGACAGATTGGGTTCTATAGATTGGTTGGCAACCAGTCTACCGCAGAAAGCAATGGCAACCTACTGCAGGATAATCTTCTTTCGAGACATGATTGCCCAAGCGTGTATCACGTATGGCACTTAACTGACTGACTGTTACTCTGTAGATACACACACTCTTTGTTGTAGTGATCATTCTGCTATTCCAGTCTGTAGATACACACACTCTTTGTTGTAGTGATCATTCTGCTATTCCAGTCTGTAGATACACACACTCTTTGTTGTAGTGATCATTCTGCTATTCCAGTCTGTAGATACACACACTCTTTGTTGTAGTGATCATTCTGCTATTCCAGTCTGTAGATACACACACTCTTTGTTGTAGTGATCATTCTGCTATTCCAGTCTGTAGATACACACACTCTTTGTTGTAGTGATCATTCTGCTATTCCAGTCTGTAGATACACACACTCTTTGTTGTAGTGATCATTCTGCTATTCCAGTCTGTAGATACACACACTCTTTGTTGTAGTGATCATTCTGCTATTCCAGTCTGTAGATACACACACTCTTTGTTGTAGTGATCATTCTGCTATTCCAGTCTGTAGATACACACACTCTTTGTTGTAGTGATCATTCTGCTATTCCAGTCTGTAGATACACACACTCTTTGTTGTAGTGATCATTCTGCTATTCCAGTCTGTAAGTACATCAACAGGAGTGATAACTTTGAGTTCCTCTCAAGTCGTTTTAGTTCCTTTGGCCTTGA
Organism: Ascarosepion bandense; assembly: GCA_037127315.1. Lineage (NCBI taxonomy): Eukaryota > Metazoa > Mollusca > Cephalopoda > Sepiida > Sepiidae > Ascarosepion > Ascarosepion bandense. The sequence goes on from JBBBDQ010001771.1 coordinate 152,087, forward strand.
GGGATCATGGACACTGGCATGCATCCTGCCGCAGCAGTATGTGGTGTGACAGTCTTGTCAAGTTGTAAATGCACCTGCCCAGGTAATGATCTTAGTTTGCTGTTGAAAACATCTGCATAGACCATTAGGAGCTGCTTGCACTCTGGTACCGAACTAACATTAATGATGTTATTGTCATTCACAGTTATTAAGTTCATCTGTTCACTTGCGAATTTTCCTAACAAGGGTGTCAAACTCTGCTTGACTACAGTGAATTCGACTGAATATTTCTTCATATTTTTGGGATTGCATAGCACAATTCAGCATTTCCCAATGGACACTAGTTCCTTCCCATTCTACATCTTTAGTTTCATGGTAGATGGTTGCAAGTAGGTATTAGGCATGTATTTCTGCAGGATCACATTGATGGTATCGTCACAGTCCACTTGGAACTTCACCTTCTTTTTTTTCTAACATCATATTAGCATAGATAATCTTATCTGGCTGTTCTCTCCCCAGGTTTACACATAGCAGATATTCAGATTCAGTGTTACTGAAAGAATTTGAAAAAATATGGTTAATTTTGTGCTTAGACATAACCACTGTTTTTCCCATAGATAGCTTTCTCAGGCATTTCAGTGTAAAATGGTTTCCATCCATCTGAGGCATTAATCTTAATGTCGAGTTTGCCCAGTGGCAATATGTTTGACTGGAATCCTTTTACCATATTTTATACATGTGGTTATTGTTTTCATACTGTGTTATCATCGCTCCAAATGCCACATGCTGCTGAAACATCTTACATGAGACTGTCTTTTTTGTTGGTACCAGTCTCTATTTGCAGGTTGTAAGTGTGAATCACTTCTTCACTGCCACCATGTTACATTAAGTCATGGAAAACAAGACAGACACAGGTTTAAGGTTTGAGAGAGAGCTGACACTGGCCTTTATTGAGTATGGGAAGAGAGAGAGACAAGAGTTTAAGGGAGAAAGGAGACATGTCAGGGAGCAAGAATTGCGTTCCTTAACATCAATTAGGAAACATACATTAGCGGTAGTGCAAAGGGAGTATACATTAAACAATAATGTAACATCCCCACTTTTGTAAGTAGGAATTATGGTCTCACATGCATGGTCCTTCAGATACACTGGCTGTCGTATCCCTCGTACAGCACATGCGTGAATTCTAACAGGAGATTCGCATTTTTCTGGTTCAGTTGTTTTGGGCTTTTATAAAAGATGATGTTTTAGAGAGCTTGATCATGTTTATTAAATTGACCTTGTATCAAACATAACTGAACTCACCACACGTTATAATTATCATCATCAGAAGGTTGAAAGAAAATAAGTTTTTTTGTTGAATATAAGTTGAATTTTATTAGCAGAATAATATCAATTTGTAGGAGGTGAAATTATTAACTGTGTAAATGTTCAAAGAGAAAATGTGCTACGGAGTTAAGTGAATCCAGAGTTCATAGTTGTAGCAAAATGTGCATATGCAGAAAAGATTAGCAGAATTGTAATAAAGTCTGTGTTCCTTTCTTTTTTTTTAGTGGACAACAAGAAAGGGAAAAGGAAAGAAAGGCAATAAAGGAAAATTCTACTTATCAACATTAATTTTTAGGAGTCAGTTGAAGTCCCTTGTTGTTGTTGTTGTCTTCTTTTTCTTTGTTAATGGCAAGAATGGTGAGGACGAAGTAGTTATAAAGAAAAATAGCACATAAGAAAGAAAAGGAGAGGGAATGTATGTCATCAAGGCATGTCCAGTTCAGCAGATTGAAATTTCTTTTGCTACATCATAGCAGACATGATCTTTGTTCCCATCTGACTGATTTCACTTTCTTTCTCTATGTATACAACAAAAATCTTTTTCACACAGGTTTAACTTTTCACAGTTTTGTAAATCACTCCCTTTCATCAGTTAGAAAATAATTAACACCTGATCGTGAAATTTGGCTTCGTCTTCTTTTATTTAGTGTGAGGTCAGTCTTTTTTTCTATTGGTCAAAATTAAAATTTCACACTGGATTTTGAAATTTGTAAATAGTGAGAAGAGAGTTACTTTTAATTTCGTATTCACCACAGTGTATTGTTATGAGCATCATAGAATCATGTCAAATGTTCAAATGCTCAAGTTTTGAATTAATTATAAATGTTCAAATTCTCAAGTTTAGAATGAATGATTTATAGCTTTTAAAAGGTTCCAGAAATGATAATTTTCAGAATCTTATTGGTCAAAAAGAATTGATTGCTTTATACTGATAGTCTGCAGGTTTTATTTTTATGGTTAGTATTAAATTTGTTTTTGTCATTTTTATCCTAGCTTTTAACAATAGTGATTTTTATCCATTTGAGATCAAAGTCATTGTTTTTTTCTATTTGTCCCTAGAAGATTTTTAGTTCACATATCTCTAGAATTATGCTGTGTTGAGATTTGTTAACCCACATTTTTGTTTTACAGAAAATTAAAAGCTTAAGATGTTAGTAACATTATTTCAAGTTTATGTAAAATAGGATAGCCTGTACAGGATGACATGTGGTATGCAGAAGTTATCAATAAACAATTGAATGAATATATATATATATATATATAGGTATTTGATTTTATACTGGTAAGAACAATTTTAACATAATATCAAAACAAATAGCAATAATTTGTCAATGATGAAACTGCATTACAAAATGCAGGGAAAAAATGATGACATTAGAGATTGACCAAAAAGATGAGTGTTAACAAAAAATGATATTACCATGTCTTTTAAATTATTTAATATATTTATATATATTATGAGTATTTTTTATGACTCATAATTTTTTTTTTCAATGTTAAGACTTACCAAAAGTATTTGCCAGTAATGTTCCATGTGGATTTTTTATTCCTTATGTGATCTTGTGTAAAAACACTGTCTATAGAAAAATATCAGCAAAATAACATTAGGGAATGCATAATTAGGCAATATTTTCTGGCTGGAGAAGATTGAAAGTGTTGTAATGAAACATATGGCTTTTTATTAAGTCAGTTATTTCATGACTACTCTTTTAATCTTTTACTTTTTATAATATGTCAAAAATAGAACAACAAATTCTGAGGATTAGTTCATTCTGATCTGGAGATTTTCTAAGCATAGCTTAGATGTGACACAAGGCCAAAAGTATATGGCACCCAGAGAGAATCAAACTCACTATTCTCTTGTAATTGATATAATGAGACAAGCTTGCTAACTATTACATCGCATTGAAGTACCCAAAATATAGAGTTTTTCTAAGCATAGCTTAGATATGACTCAAAGCCAAAAGTATGAAGCATCCAGTGTGGGAAACTCACTACTCAGTCATAATTGATCTATCAAGACAAGCTTGCTAAACATTCTGCCAAGTCAAAGTGTCCAGAGTTCAGTCTCTTCACTCTCTTCTAATTAATCTTTTTACTCTTATGTAGCCCCCTGCACATCAGTGGCATTGCCGCCTTGCTTGGGGTGATACTATTAAAAAAAAAAAATAAAAAAATAATAAAATTTCTTTCATATAGAAATAACATATCTGCTGATCCAGGTTCAAGTCTCAAGGGAGTTAGCTTATCACATTTATAACAGAAACTAGCAGTATAGCCCGGCATTGCTCGGGTGTAATGAAAGCTTTAAAACTAATCCATGGTCCTGGAGATCAGACTCATCCTAAAGAATATTTGTGTGAAGTTTGGTGAGAATCGGATAAAAATTGTGGATTTGTATAAAGGACATACAGACAGATAAACGCACACACACACACACAAACATTTTGCCTTTTATATATATAGTCAATTTTCTGCACTATTGTAAGAACTGCAACCTTGAAACTTCTGAATATCGTTTCTTATGTCTTTGTCTATGAGTGTATCAAATTTTATTAAAATCGGACTACTCCTACTATAACTGGATTTTTTCGATTATCAATTTTTGATATTTATCGGGGGTACCTCAACACAAAACCTAGCTAAGAACACTTGCAGATGCTTATAGTACAACTGTGTAAATTTTCAAGAAAATCGGTTCAGCCATTTTGGAGTCTATAGGTAACACACACACATACACACACACACACACACACACACACAGACAAAGTTCCATTTATAAATAAGTTTAGATTTAAAGTAGTAAGCTAACAGTCACAGTCAACTTGATTGAAAAATATTGTTGCTACTGATTATTGCTGTCATAACACAGCAACTGATTTATCTCATAGGAAATACAAACTTTGAATATGTGTGTTCAAATTACTTGAACAATTGAAAGTATTTTTTCTATTTCATGAATGATTCACTATAAACCAAAATGCGCCTCCAAATAACGAGATAACCAATGTCAGCTGATCTCTCCTCTAACTCTCACAGCTCAATAAGGAAAAAACTGACTGATATCATTCAGCACATCCAAAACTAAACTCCTAATATTTCATCATTACTAAATTGACTCTAAACCTGCACCAATCCTGATGAGTGGTTATACACTCAAAGAGGTTCCTTGGCTCGACTGCTTACTGGGTCTAAAGCCCACTCCTAACTTCAAGTGGAATACATTTACTTGTATCATCACAAAAGATGTTGGAAGAATGGTTGATTCCTTGTCTCTTAACAAGAGCCAGATCGAACCAAGAATGGTGCATTGCTGCCATATCTGGTCTGGTGCTGCCCAATCATCACTGTCCAAAGTTCAAAGATGCTTCCACAGACGATGAATTATTCTTCACCTTGCAACTCTTATCCCACAAGTGAAACATTGCCAGCCTTTCTGCTGTTACCATGGCAGATGTTTGGATGAATTATATTCCTTAGTGACACCAACTTGGATCTGTTCAGAGTGGAAAACCGTCCTTCTCAAACAGCTTCTTTCTCAGAATTGTTATTTTGTATAACAAACTCCTAAGAGAATGCTTCCCTGACAACTAGAATCTTGGTCTCTTAGTCCAGGATAAACCAATATCTACTCCTCCTTATAGTACACTCTTATCTTACTCATCCATCCCTTACAATCTCACTCAGTAACTCCCTACATTGGCTCTTGGGTCTTGTATTGGGTGAACTATCAGAGAATTAGGAATTTTGCAATTGTCCCAATTGTTGTTTTCTTTTTAAATCATCACAGTTCTTTTTCCCAGATTATAAATTTTCCTCAAAACATTATTCTAAGTCAGTCAGTCAGTTAAGTGCCATACGTGATACACGCTTCGGCGATCATGTCTCGAAAAAGACATGACTGACTGGGCAGAATATTATCCTGCAGTAGGTTGCCATTGCTTTCTGTGGTAGACTGGTTACCAACCAAGGCTATAGAACCCAATCTGTCCTGTTATTTAACCCATAACTGGAAGGAAGAGACGGATTAATACCTTTCCCAAGGGTATTTGCGCGTAAGTGAATACAATGAATTCAGCTGGAATTCGAACTCGGCTCCCTGATTTCATGTTCCAATCTGTCCTGTTATTTAACCCATAACTGGAAGGAAGAGACAGATTAATACCTTTCCCAAGGGTATTTGTGCATAAGTGAATACAATGAATTCAACTGGAATTCGAACTCGGCTCCCTGATTTCATGTTCCGAGCCGATATCCAATGCACCACAACGCACATACTTATTCTAAGTAAAGTATTTATATTGTTTATATCTCACTTAATTTTATATATTTTGATGATTTATCCAAGTAAATTATATTTCCAAATAATTAAGAGTTTATCATCTCTCCATCTCAGTTAGCAGGAAATAATTTTTTAATAATTGTAGGATCCCATGCAAATTAGACCAGAACTATTTAAGCAGTAAGTAGCTGACAAGCATGGTAATTGTTATACACAGAGATCTAAGCTTATTTATAAATGGAACTTTGTCTGTGTGTGTATGTCCGTTACCTATAGACTCCGAAATGGCTGAACCGATTTTCTTGAAAATTTACACAGTCGTACTATAAGCATCTGCGAGTGTTCTTAGCTAGGTTTTGTGTTGAGGTACCCCCAATAAATATAAAAAATTGACAATCGAAAAAATCCGGTTAAAGCGATAATCAAAAAAATCGGGTTAGAGAAGGAGTGGTCCGATTTTAATCAAATTTGATACACTCATAGACAAAGACATAAGAAACGATATTCAGAAGTTTCAAGGTTGCAGTTCTTACAATAGTGCAGAAAATTGACTATATATATATATATATATATATATATATATAAAAGGCAAGATGTTTGTGTATGTGTCTGTTTATCTGCCTGTATGTCTGTATTTCTTTCAGCCCTTTTATTTTAGTTTTTACTTCAGGTTTGGCTCTAAGTAGGTATAATTGTAGTTCTTAGTCTCAGCCATGATACTATTTACTCAGAGGAATTATTTAGTTTTCAAAATTCAGTTTACGATGAAAAAAACTTATTTGATATCGATACCAAGAAATCAAAATTTGACTTACATCCATTCATTTTTCTTTCAGTCTACGGTTTTGCTTTAACTGGAAACAACTATTGTTTTTAGTCTTTTGTGCCAACGTCCAAAGAGTCTGAGCTCCAGGACCATGAATTAGTTTTAAAGCTTTCATTACACCCGAGCAACGCCGGGCTATCCTGCTAGTATCTAATAGTTTCTTCTCTTGTAGTTTTCACCTGTGAAAATCTTGTGTCCAAAAACAATAAATAAGTAAAAATTAAATATAATGCAAAAAATAATTATAATAAAATAATAACAATTATAATTATCATTAATTTACTCTTTCTAAACCAATGAGAATCAACCACACTTTTCTTCTCTACACACACAAATTTATAACATTCTCATTATCGAACAAGCAATTCACACAGGCAAGTCATTGTAACATGAGTCCATCCCCTTTTCCCTTTTCAGGCCATGATACTAACATTAATTTTTTTTCAGGTAAGAAGACCCCGGACACTTCTTGCATTTTTCCAACTAAATTATCTGCAAACTCATTATACTCATCTATAAAAATAACATAAAGACTGCATACATTTTATTTATTTTCATGTAATCATTCTGTCAGATTCTGATTCATACTTGATCTACATTTGAAGAAAAACCCACAATTTTACTCAGTATTATTATCTCCCATATTTGCAACACCACATAACAGCCAGATAATAAATAATACTTGTTTTATGGTTTCCACATCTTGCTGTTTCTCATTTGTATGTATGGGTATTTTTGTATATGTAGATTTTAGTGGGTTTATAATTATTTACTCAGAGTTATAATTCACCTAAAACTTCTCATGGTTTTTTGCTGCACAATCAGTTATGATCTTCGAAAATTAAGTGCAACATCAGTCTCCTTGAATCCTGTTCTTTTATTGTCTTTTCACCAGTAGTTATATGTGCGTTACTTGCACACATAGATGTTTTTGTTTCTTAGTGTTTTAATGACAGAAGCGCTAACTTCTATTTTTATACCCACTTCATTGAAGTATACTCATTAGAACAATTTCATATCAATTATGATCTTCAAAAATTAAATGCAACATTAATCATTTTCTGTCTCCTTAAGTCCTGTTCTTATTGTCCTTTCTCCTCACTAATGTCTTCTCAATCTATTTCACTATCAGTAAACCCTTGTATTTTAGTAGCATTCGGTCTTCCTGAAACCTGATCTTTTTTGTCCTTTCTTAATAAGATTTTCTCAGTTTCTTTCACCCTCGGTAATCCTTTTCATCTTAATGGCTTTATCAACTAACTTGGGTGGAAAGAGATAAAAAAAAAATTGTTCTGGGCTCAAAAATTAGATTTTTAACAATGATTGTGATTGGTTAAAGAATATTGAACCTTACATTGTTATTTTGTTTAAATTTGCAACAAAAGTAATGCATAAAGCATGCTGTATAATGATTACTTTTTGGTCATTTGAACTCCTTCTGTTTAGGCACTAACTGTAATTAACTTCGTCTGTGTTGTGTCCCTTAAAGAAGTGGGTGATCATGGCTCTCCACAACCACTAATCCCAACAAGACTTTAGCAATGTTTGTACCTTTGATATGCCTTTCACCATTTCCATCCATTCATAATCTTCCCTTCTTCTGTCTGTTTTTCTTTCCGTATGTCCTGTGAGTGTCAAATTCTCTAAAACTTTTCTCATTATGTGTGAATTCAGCCGTCTCTTTCTGATTCTGAGTATAAGTTTCTTTGTTCTTCCTTTTCTTTATGACTTCTTCATTGTTGACATGTTCCATCCACTGTATTCTCAGTACCCTTCTGTAGAACTACATTTCTGGTGTTTCCAGGTTTGCTTCATCTGTGAAGAAATTGTTCAGCATTCACTGCCATAAAAGAGGATTGATATTACATAACAGTTCAGCATTTTTTCTTTGTTTCTAATAAAATTTTTGCTGTTTCTTAGTATTTTGCTTTTGGAAGGCATCACTGGGTTCAAAGAAGGGTATCTGTCCTTCACTTCTCTACTGTTTTTCTAGGTAGTTTTTCCTGTACCCATGAGTACACACATAGGAAAGCCAGATTAAAAAGACCATGTGTAATATTCACCAAAGGTTGATAAGTAAATACCCATATGTTAGTGGTACAGGCTGGGATGTTTTGTTTTACTGATATAAGGCAAGGGACACATTGACAAATTTTAGACTGACACGAATTTATAAAAGATTATATTTGTCATGTTTCTGTCTATACTGATGAAGTAGTATTTACACTATTTACATTGTTCAGACTGTTGTCTTCATCTTTATTGCCATGTTTATAATGTTTCAGCTATTGCATGCTCCGGCCTTCTTCAGGTGCTAGGAATTTAAAACCAAACCATTTATTATGATCCTTGGAGTATATATATAATTCTCATTCTATGTGCAATGTCACTCCTAGTAGCTGTGTAGTTATCTCCCTTTAACTTAACTTTCTAAGTTATTTGTTCACTACTGTTGTAGCCAACCAGATTGTGAGCGTGGATGTGGTGAGTCTGTTCACCAAGGTACCCACAGTGGAGGTACAATCGGTAGTCAGGGACAGACTGACTTCGGACTCATCCCTAGGAGAACGTACCAGTATTCCACTAGACAACCTGATGGAGATGCTGACTTTCTGCACAAAAACAACACACTTCGGAATGGGATCAGACATATATTGGCATGATGAAGGCTTAGCAATGGTCTCGCCATTATCACTATCATTGGCTAATATATACATGAAATACTTTGAAGAGATGGCATTAGAATCCACAGCTATAAAGACAACTCTATAGTTGAGATACATTGAAGGCAAGTTCGATTTTGATCTTGAAATATTAATGAATAATAAATAGGTAATATCCAACACTTTCTTTACCTTCCTTTATTTTACTAAACGCATTGTGATAGCCTTCAAGATCTACCCATACATCTAATATATATATATATATATATATATATATATATATATATATATTAATGTATATTTGAGCAACAACCTTTCTTTTAAGCATGTTTCATTGAAAATGACTGACAAGGAAGACTTTATTAATTTTCCATTTAATTTTTCCAGCATTTAACATGTTTCCTTTTTGCTGGAGATAAGGAATGTAAAAATGTTTTGTAATTACTTTCCTAAGCACTTTCAACTACTTCTCTGGCTGTTCTCAAGCGTCTTATGTTTCTGTGTACATATGTGTTCATCACACTTTTGTATTTATAGAAAAAAGAAGCAGACAATGACAAGAGGTATCTTGTAGTTCACTTATCTCTGTGTATAGAACTCTTATGCACATGCAGTAAAAATAAAATGCTCTATTATTTTAGATTTGGCAATTATACAGGGTAAAATATTTTTCACAAAATTAAATGTGAATAAAAACTTGGAGAGTTTGGTTAAAGAGAGATAACTAATACTGAGACACTCGGAAGAGGCATGGCACATGAAACTAGAACAATTAACCCCAGTGAAGAAAACAAAGGGTTCAATTTGAAATTCTAATCACCTGAAGAAGGCTGGATTGTACAATGACCAAAATGTTATGAATATGGCAACAAAGATGAGGACAACAGTTGGAACAATATGAATAGCGCAAATAATTACAATACCTCAACTAAAAAATATAGATAAATATTAAAATTAACAAGTTATTTCTTGCCCCATTTAACAACAGAATGGAGGTCATTTTTTAGGTCAGCTGCTAATTTGACTTTATTGAATCTATCAGACTTAGCATTAAGACAGGAGTAAATAGTTGTGTAATCAGCATAGAAGGGTGTTGATAAAAATTAAGAACAAAATAGGTCTGGAGACAGAGTGCTGGAGGATACCTGCAATTATATAGAAAAAGAAGAGTTGCCATTCAAAGATAACCTTAATTTGATGATTTGATAAAGAAAATTGCACTAAAACAGAGATTCAACCAGAAACACTCTAACCCTTCAACTTGTGAAAAAGTCCAGCATGCCAAATCATGTCAAACACTTTTAAGTTATTTAAAGCTTCATCATTCTTATCTAAAATTTGAATCTGAATCTCTTGTTGATAGTTATGTCATCAAATTTGACAGCCTTTTTTGGCAGTAGCCATTAACCCAATGGTAGTTGACTTAGAAAAACAAAAGTCATATTGTTTGTCTGATAGCAAGCCCTGTGAAGTGAACTGCTTAACTAATTCCAAATTGACTATAACCTCTAGTAGTAGAAGGCTAACAGGTCTATAGTTTGAAGGATTGCATGGTTTACATGAGTTTTTAAAGACAGAAACTATAGAAGAGGAAAGCATTATATAATCGAAAGATAGAAAGAAATATATAGTGGAATACATCAGTTGTGCACAGCATGTGAAAGTTTTGAAAGAATGTTCCTTTTTCAAAAACAGCACAAAATAAATTAATATGTTACAGTCAAAGCATGAGGATAAAATAACAACAGCAGAAACATAACTCTTCACGAGTCTGTTGTACTGCAGTCTGGTGGCTGTTAGGTTTCTTTAATCTCTATAGTTTCATTCTTAGTTCACATATAACTGACTGTTAGTCACTTCCATAGTCAGCACTTGGATAGGTTTTGCAGTGAAGGACTATGTTCCTGAATCTCTTGTTGATAGTTATGTCATTAATTTGGTTCTTAGTTTTTTTCTCCTGAACTTCTCCATGTCCATCGTTGTCTTGAGTAATCTTGGAACCAGGTGTTGATTATTTGATCATTAGTTCAAAATCACCAACCGTTTCATCTTCTTTCCCTTGGCCAACTTTGGTATTCAGATCTCCCATAATAACTCTGATTTCTTGTGACTTGTGGCACTGAGCCTTGACATTGTCTAGCATAGAGTAGAGGGATTCAATTTCTTCTTCTGTACTTTGTCTTGTCAGTGCATATACTACTATAACTGATATATTGAGAAGCCTCCCTTTCAGTTTAACAACCAGAGTTCTTTCAGAAATCTGGCAGTATCCCATCACATATTTCCTTGTGTCTTTATCCAATATCATGCTGACTTCTGTTTCATTATTTTCATCTCCTGTGTATATAATTCTGTGGTAGTCACTGATGAAATCTGTTGTTCAGCCACCCCACATACACCTAAAATGCCCATGTTTAATCTACTCATCTGCTTCATGTTTTCCAGCTGTCCTCAGTTCTGACGTTCCACATCCCAAGTTATTTTTTGTTTGGTGAGAATAGTTGCAGGATAATGGTCTGGTGACACCTATCAATCATGTCCTTCCATTCCAGGTGAGGGATAAACTCTGAGGAAATTTGTCCCCTATATGCCATTTATGCTAACAGTTGCTGGATGATGGTCTGGTGACACCTGTTGTTCATGTTGATCCTTCCAAGGTGAGGAGTCAGTGTTTTTAGGCTTTAACTCCTTCATGCCATTAGGGTTCATAAATTTATTGTGCATGTCCATGAATATTCTTGGGAGTAATAGTGGAGTGGTTTCCTTTTGCCTTCTCCATGGTGTTTTATCAAGACACCACCTCTAGTTAGATGGCCGTTGACTCCTCAAGAGTTTTTCTGCTCTTTGTAGGTTTAATTTCATTCAGCCAGGTTGCTAACATCCCATTAGGCCCACAGATTTTGTGTGAGGGTAGAAAAAATAGTACTTACATTTTTCAAGGGTAGGAACCAGAGTAAGTCATGTTTCTTAAGAATGGTCACTTTTAAATGAAATAGGTAAGTTATTGTGAATGAAAGAATATAAATATTAAGTTACTACTTAGTGTAAATTGAATAATCGAATAATCCCTCTTACAATACAGATTCCCCAGATTAGTACATGTTTCCAGTAGAAAAAAAAAGATATTTTAATACAAATATTATTACAAATTTTCAGAACAAACAATCACTAGACAATATGTGTACAAGACAAATTAATAATTCAAATTAAACTTAAGTTTCTTCAAAACTCAACTGAAAAATAGATTAGCATATCAAATGATAGCAAACAGGCAAGTTCAAATCAGAAGCTAATCTCATCCAAGTGAAATAAAGTAATTTTTTTTAAATTGTTAAAAAAATCCCTTACTTTTTTTTGTTTGGCAATTATGGTCAGCATAATTGCCAAACTATCACAAGTCTTTGGCTTGATATACAAAGACACTGTTTGCAGTCAAATCTACAGGTCTATGGTAATGGTGGAGGTGGTGGTGGGAGGTGAATTGATTACTACCGAAGAGAAGTAACTACTTCTAAGCAAGACCAGTTAATAAAAAGGAATAAAAATGAAAACCTTTGATGTATATATGATAGAGAGCAGGGTATTTGATTTCTCAAATAAGCACTAAGTTAGCATTTTTATACCTGGTACAATATATATAGTTTCATTTTTGGAGGCATGGTGGAGTAATGCAGTGTTTCCCAACCTATGCCCCAAATAGACCATGGCAAATTTCAGGTATACAGCATAAATATTCTGGTTTCAAAGTGAGCCATTGGCTAAAATGTGTTGGGAACCACTGGAGCAATGGATTATGGCTTGGATTGCAGAATCCAAGAGCCGAGTTTGAATTCCAGTCATTAGAGTTCATTCCAGTCATTAGAGTTCATTCCAGTCATTAGAGTTCATCACATTCACTTTCACCCTTGAAAAAGGCATGAATGCATATTTCTTCCCAGCTATAGGTTAAATAGCAAGACAGACTGAGTCCTTGAGCCTTGGACAACAACCTGTTGTGGAGTTATTTTTGCAGTGGAGGCTAGTATTTGTGGTAAAGTCAGTCCTAATAGGTTTGACATACAAACCATTAGGAACTTGATATAATATGTATTACGCAGTGTAATCTTGCAGGTTGCTGACTACTTTCGTATTCGACTGTCGACTACTAACATCCAACATCGACTGACCCTCATTCCTCTTACTACTTCTACTTAAATTAGGTGGGAGAGTCAATTCACAATAGAATAGGTGTGTTTCACCATAACACCTCCCTCCTAAAACTATACTCTGTAGGAGTAAAACAGTTTTTTTGATTTTTTGATTTTTTGATTTTTTACAGGAAATATAAAGAAAAGAAAAAGAACACAAAAAAACACTTCAATTTTTTTAGCAACATCATAGTGTATCTCCTACATTTTGGATCCACTTTTAAATGATAAGTTGCCTTTCTTTTCCTCCTGGATCAACATACCTCAGGTAAAATCATTGCTGGCGTTGGTCGATCAAATATATCGAAAATCACCTCCATAGGCATTTCTTCTGCAGGACTGTTGTCAATCACGTCTGAAGAGTGTCATCTGATCTGGTTAATGTGCCGTCTGCACGTGAATTTTTAGCCTTTCACCAAGTACATCATATTGCCAATCTGCTTTTCTATTTTTCCAATCTCCCAGAACAATTTATTCTGTTTGTAGACCTTAAAGTATACTTTTTCACCAAGATTGTAAATTTTTACTTGAATAAATTTTTCTCTACCTGTCTTTGTCTTTTTTGGTAATAATTTGTCGAAGACATATCTTACCTGACATACGAATATCACCTCAGCTGGCAATTGTGAGGCTGGTGTTCCATTATTTAGGGTAATTCTGTATACCTGAAGAAACTTCTGTAGGGCTTCCTCTGCAGGTATTTCCCTAGCTTTCTTTAAAGCTCTTTTTAGGGTGTCCACAAATTTTTCAGCTAACCCATTTGATCTTGAGTGATATGGAGCTGTGGTAACATGTTCGAAATTGTAGTCCTTGCAGAAAACTTTAAATTGTTTTGACATAAATTGACTTCCGTTGTCCGTCACAATTGTGTCTACCAAACCAAAACTTGTGAATAATTCCAGCAGGAAGTTTTTACTAATTTGCGTCGTCGGTTTTCTTATCCTTTGTATCTCAGGCCATTTCGAAAAACTATCCACTACTATGATGTAATGGTATCCATTCAGTGGACCTGCAAAATTCACATGTAACCTAGACCATGGTAGGTCTGTTTTTGGCCAGGAATTAAATTTTATCGGGATGCCTTTGCAGCTAAGGCACAGCCTTTACATTTTGCCACTGTGTTCTCAATGTCCCTGCCCATATTTGGTCAATATACAAAACTTTGCATGAGGCTCTTCATCCTAGTGCTGCCCGGATGACCAGTATGAAAATCCTGTAGTATTTACTTTTGCAGTGTGTATGGAATCACCACACGTTTTCTGTATAATAATACTGTATCGCAAAGCAAAAAAAAAAAACATTTGTTGTGTACTGGTCCCTCTTGGCTATTTTTTCTTTTATTTTCAAAATATACTTGTCCCTGGTGGCTTCTTCTTTTATTTTTTCTAGGGTTAACGGAAGTTCCCGAACTGCATTACACACAGTAAATTTCAGCTCTTCTTCTGACTTCAATGAGGCAGTTACTGTGTCTTCTAATGGTTTGCTCATTTTAGGAATTAACCTGGACAGCCATCAGCATAGCCAGATTTATTCAATGGTATGTACTCCATGCTGAAGTTATAATTTAGCAGTATTATACCCCATCTATGTAATCGGTTGGCTGTATACTTCGGCAAACCCTTTTTCAACCCAAAAGTTGAAATTAGAGGCTTATGATCAGTTTGTAGCTTAAAATGTCGACTGTGGACAAAACAGTGAAATTTCACTCCCGCAAATGTTATTCCTAGTGCCACTTTCTCTATCTGAGAGTAATTCTTCTCTGCCGGAAGTAGTGCTCTGGAAGCATAAGCAATTGGTTTTACTTGACCATCTGGCATTTTGTGTAAGATGCATGCTCCTACTCCATAAGCACTTGTGTCGCAAGCTACTATGATCTCTAAATTCGGGTTGTAGTAAGATAATAATTCCGAGGTTAACACTTCCTTTATCTTTTCAAATGCTTTCTGGCATCCATTAGTCCATTTCCAGAGTTTTCCTTTCTTCAATAAATCATTTAATGGTGCCTGCAGATCATACATTTTAGGGATGTATATTTGGTAATAATTTGCTAATCCCAAAAAACTTTGTAATGTGGTAATATCATTTGGAGCTGGCATGTCTTTTATAGCTGCTACTCGCCCTGGGTCTGGCCTTCTACCATTCTTATTGATGATCTGCTCCAGATATTTTACTTTCTCCATAAAAATCTCACATTTATTTTCTTTGAGTTTCAATCCAAATTCCTGTATTCTTGAAACTACTGCATTTACATGTTCAGCGTGTTCTGCTATAATTGTACTTCTCATGGGGATGTTGTCCAGATATGCTACGGCAAAATCTAGACCACCCAACATCAAATCCATTACTTGCTGGAAAATGGTGGGCACTACCTTGATCCCAAAAGGTAGTCTGTTAAATTTATACAGACCCCGATGTGTGTTTATACAAAAAAGTTTTGACCTTTCTTTTTCTGCCTGTATTTGCAGATATGCATCACTGAGGTTTATCTTCAAAAATATTGTACCTCTGTTTAACTTTGCAAATATTTCTTCTGCTGTTGGTAGGGGATAATTATAATCTTTGAGTGATGCATTCAAACCTGTCAAAAAATCAGCACAAACGCGAATTTCTTTAGACTTTTTTTTCACGTATACCATCGGTGTCACCCATTCACTCTACTGAACTTTTTTAAGTACAATGGTTTTCACTAATCTGTCTAATTCTTTATCTATTTGTTCAATTGAGGCAAACAGCACATTCCTTTTCTTTTGGAATACCACCTGAGCATTTCCTTTTAGCTGGTATTTTGCCTCCATCTTGGTACATGTTCCCAAACCTGGAGAAAAAACAGTAGGAAATGTTTCCTTAAGTTTCTTTATTAATTTTTGGGCTTCGATGTTTAAACTTTCTACCTTGTAACAGAAAGAATTTCTCGGTAGATCCCATAATTGGAATTCTGTTTTCCAATTCATACCAAGTAAGTTCATGGTATTTTCTATGACAAATAGTTTAGCTTTTTGCATTTTTTTATTTAACGTGACGTTTGTAACAAATTTTCTAATAAATTGTATTTTTTCTCCTGTCACTGACCTCGCAATTTTCTTTGTCTTCATTAAAGTTGGTTTCCCCAACTTTTTCCAAGCATGCAGATTTATAATAGATAAATCTGAACCCGTGTCAAGTTGCATTTTTATATTTTTATTACTTATTTTGACGGTAACAAATTTTCTGGTTATTCCATCTTTTACCTTGTTGGACTTTAATTTTCTTATTTTATTGTCTTTATTTCTTAACCTGCAATGCGTGCTTTTATGTTCCATTCTTTTACAGTTGAAATATTTTTATTCCTAAAATCGCAATATCTGTACCAGTGTAGTTCACTGCAAACAAAACATGGCTTTGGGAGTTTTTGTTTATTTTTCTCTGGTATTTCACTTTTTGCTTGATAATCCGCAATTTTAGAATTCTTTTTAGTAGACTGACTTTTTTCTTTGTAGTGTATTTTCCTTATATACGAAACGCCAGACTGTTCTATCTTTTTTTAATCTTTCTTTATGCTAACATATCTTGTGCAGTCTTCTGCCAATTTTTGTTCCATAATACTTGGATCGCTTTTCAATTTTGCCAGTTCTAATTTTCTCAGTTCTGCGTCTCTTTCCGATACCAGCCCCTGAACAAACACCAAGCACTTGAAACTGTCTGCACTTAATTCTGCCAGCTTGAATTCTTCACAATGCTTATTCACATAGGCTTCGTACGTTATGTAGTCTGATTCACCATCTTTCGTCAGATTTAAACATTTCCACCTTTTGTGGAACAAGAGATGTCTTTTTACTAAATAATTCACTTAATATATTTACCACCTTGGAAAAAGTCAACTCGCCAGTTTTTTTGGTAAAATGTAGTTTAGCAATTTGTTATGCTCAGCAGTTCATAATTTACTTAAAAGAAGTCTTCTTTCCTTCAGACTATGAGTGGCAGTTCTCATGATACACATCAGTATATTTTTATAATACTCCGCAAAAGTTATTTCTTCATCTGGACTGTACGTGAATATATCAATTGAATTCCATATTGTATTCTTCAGGAAAGAATCATTTTGTAGATTTTTCTCTTTCCTTTTTTCAGTTATTTCCAGAATTTGTTTTGAAACTCCCGATGCATCTGTTCCATTTTTTGTTGGAATTTCATTTGTCTATTGAAAGTTTCCTCCTGTATCTGCATCTGGAATGTTTTTTGTTGCTCTAATATTTTTGTCTGTTGTTCCAACTAGAACTTAAAGAATTCCAGGAATAGACTTTTATATTCTTCCATTTTCGCAAAGAGTTAAAACAATGCCTAATACTGTAGAAGGAGGTGGAGTCCTATGAATTTGCAATTTGTGACCTATTTGAGCAAACTTGTGGCGCAGTGGATATCGACTCGGAACGACAAATCGGAGAGCAAAGTTCGAATTCCAGTTGAATTCATTGCATTCACTTACGCGCAAATACCCTTGGGAAAGGTATTAATCCATCTGTTCCTTCCAGTTATGGGTTAAATAACAGGACAGATTGGGTTCTATAGCCTTGGTCGGCAACCAGTCTACCACAGAAAGCAATGGCAACCTACTGCGGGATAATCTTCTGCCCAGTCAGTCATGTCTCTTTCGAGACATGATCGCCCAAGCGTGTATCATGTATGGCACTTAACTGACTGATTATCGAGAAAAATATTTTGTTTCTCAGTTGAGAATATGACAGATTTTTTTGTCACTAAATTGACATCTTGGCTTGCGAAAAATTTTGCCAAGTTTTTTTTTTGTTGCCAAAATTATTGTGGTGAACGAGTTTTTTCTTCCTCCATATGAGTGTGAATTTTGTTGCCTGAAATTGTTTTTGATGAGTGAAAAAGAGAAAATTTTAAAAAAATTCTTTATTACTCCAAGTAAATTGGATCTTCGTCCGATATCTTCGTCCAATATCTGAATATTCGTTGCCAAAATTGTCTTTTGACAAGTGGAAAAAATTCTTTTTATCTTTTCCACGTGAGTTTGATATCTTCGTTGCCAAAATTGTCTTTTGACGAGTGGAAAAATTTCTTTTTATCTCCTCCATGTGAGTTTGATATCTTTGTCATCAAAATTGTTGTGGAGTTATTTTCGAAGTGGAGGCTAGTATTTGTGCTAAAGTCAGTTCTAATAGGTTCGACATACAAAATGTTAGGAACTTGATATAATATGTATTACGCAATGTAATCTTGCCAAATCACTGACTACTTTCGTATTCGACTAACTGTCGACTACTATCGTCCAACATTGACTGACCCTCATTCCTCTTACTACTCGTACTTAAATTAGGTTGGAGAGTTTATTCACTATAGAATAGGTGTGTTTCACCATAACACAAACATACTAAGAGAAGAAAAACTAGATTCAAACCAGCCTGGAGAGAGTTGGGCTCTGTCAGGCTAGCTTTCCCAAAACATGACCCTGCTGCAACAGCTGCAGTACATGTGGTATCCCTACGGCCCTAGTTGTTATGGGACTTGTGATCATGTTCGTGTTAGCAGAAAAAAAAGTCATTATAGGGAAGGCAATGTAAAACCACTTCACTATTCTTCCCAAAAATAATGTTAATTAATAACTCCCATCATACATAACGGTATGAAGTGTTTAGCTCCCTTGAAAATGACTCCTTGCTTAGTAAGGAGAAACATGTGCAATAAGTGTTATCTGATCATTATGCACAAGAAGTTTTCACATGCCAAGAAAGGCAGGCTTTTAAAACTTCTGAAGGATAGAGGATGTCAAGAAAGAGAATGCAGAAAAATTATTGAAGATGTATATGATGAGTGATTATTCTGTGGCAAATATAGCAAGGCTCTACTTAGATAAAATATCAAGGTTCAATGAATGTGTGTGCATGGACTTGAAATAAATTTAACATAGAAAATGTGGATACTTCACTGAACTGATGCTTCAATTAGATATTTTGCTGTTTGTATTATAAATTAAAAGTTCAAAGAAGTGATAGCTAGCCAAATATTTAGAATCAGATGAGCTGACTTTGGTCTTCCACAAATTTTCACTGACAATGGTGGTGAATTTAAAAATCATATCATGAAAGAAATGAATCAAAAACTTTGAATAGAAACAGTAACTGCAGCAATGGGATTGTAAAATGCCACAATGCCATTCTGTATGAAACAATGTCTAAAACAAGTAGCGGTGTTAAGTGCAAGTCTGGTTTGGCTTTGGCAGGGGCAGTGAGTGCCAAATCTATTGTAAAATCAGGAGGATTATTCACCAAATCAGCTGGTATTTGGATGGAAGCCAAACCTACAGAGTGTTCATGATTTTCTTCTTGCAACCATTTCAAGTGAAATTGTAAGAAAGAATCTAGAAGTCTTTCACAAGGCTAGCAAAAATTTCATCTAAGCTGAATCCAGTCAAAATATTAAAAGAGCATTTAAAAACAAGACAAAAACTTCCTCTGGTAAGACTTGAGAGTGGCGAGGTTTTCAACTAATGGAAAGAGGGAAGCTGGAGAAGTTCAGCAACAGTTGTTGGTAGAGATAGTAATGTGATCATGGAGGAGTGTTGTGTAAATGTCATCCATGTCATTGCTTAGATTGCAGAAGGCTTTACAAAAATCAAAAACTAATCAGGAAAAGCTGGACACATCAAATACAAAAAGAATAGTTATGATTCCTGATAGTTCTCCTGATGGGTGTGATGAGGAAGATGCAAAAGAAAATTTAGATAACTCTAGATTGGAGTGTGAAGATCATACTGGACAATCAAATGATGACAGAACAATGGATCATTTATTTCACTTATTTGAGAACAGTTTTCATGATAAAGGTTCAGTCAGTACTGATGAAGCAGTGGTATCAGGTGACTCTGAACCATAGGGCTGTTTAATCTCTTATCAGAAAAGATTTTTAAAGAATGATGAACTACTAAGGGATATGCGTTGTGGTCCAGTGGATATCGGCTCGGAACAACAAATCGGGGTTTGAATTCCAGTTGAATTCATTGCATTCACTTACATGCAAATACCCTTGGGAAAGGTATTAATCTGTCTATTCAATCTATTTATGGGTTAAATAACAGGACAGATTGGGTTCTATAGCCTTGGCCGGCAACCTGTCTACCGCAGAAAGCAATGGCAACCTACTGTGGGATAATCTTCTGCCCAGTCAGTCATGTCTCTTTTGAGGCATGATTGCCCGAGCGTGTTTCACGTATGGCACTTAACTGACTGACTGAACTACTAAGAACAAAACCAAAGTCTAATGTACAGCTGAGTGATGACAAAACAATGTCTTTCAAGGTATTGTTATGTCAGCTAAAACACCATTGAGATTTTCTAAAGGTACATATTCAAGGACAAGCTGAACCCTGCAGTGTTCACTGGAAAGATGTGGTAACATGGAATGAAATAGCAGACCAGAAAGAGAGTTTGGGTTTCGTCCCTTGATGAAATGAGTCAAGCGATCTAAACTTATTTATAAATGGAACTTTGTCTCTGTGTGTGTGTGTGTGTGTGTGTCTGTGTGTGTGTGTGCCCATTACCTATAGACTCCAAAATGGCTGAACCGATTTTCTTGAAAATTTACACAGTTGTACTATAAGCATCTGCGAGTGTTCTTAGCTAGGTTTTGTGTTGAGTTACCCCCAATAAATATCGAAAATCGATAATCGAAAATATCGGGTTATAGAAGGAGTGGTCCAATTTTAATCAAATTTGATACACTCAAAGACATAAGAAACGATATTCAGAAGTTTCAAGGTTGCAGTTCTTACAATAGTGCAGAAAATCGATAATCTATACATATAAAAGGCAAGATGTTTGTGTGTGTGTCTGTTTATCTGTCTGTATGTCCTTTATACAAATCCACAATTTTTATCTGATTCTCACCAAACTTCACACAAATATTCTTTAGGCTGAGTCTGAGCTCCTGGACCATGGATTAGTTTTAAAGCTTTCATTACACCCGAGCAACGCCGAGCTATACTGCTAGTACTGAATGTAAATAAGAAGGGAAAACAGTTTAATTTATGTTTGCAGAAGGGTGATAATGTTAATGACTTAATTACCTCCCACTTTGATTCTAATACCTATACATAAGAGAAGGCTAGCTTTACTTTTTATTCTGGAAATCTTGGAAGACTAAATAGATAACAGAAGGAACTAAAGTGAGGAATAACATCTGATTGTTCTCAAACTTCTATAATATCTTTCCTCTTCTACTCCTTGAGATTTATGTCCTTTAATGGAGATCTTTGTCTCATTTGATCTTCTTTCATGTCTGAGTCACTCTTGCTACTACCCACTGGCTCATCTTCTATTGCATTATCTGGATCTGAAGAACTCAGCCTTTCTTCCCTGTTCAGATCTTCTTCCATAACATCTTGCTTTTCAATTTTGTGTCTTAATTAGTAAAAATGGCCCATTTTGCTTTCTTTGATATAATGGCCATGTTATGTCCCCTTTGTATAAGGAAATTAACTTTCTCAAGACTTGCTAGTTTGTCTTTTTATACCACATCTTTTCATTTGTCAAATAAAACAGTGTTAATGGAGATTTTATTTGTCTTTCTGTTAATGCAAATGGGCTTTGCAATCTGTCTGGATGTGGAATTGTCTTATAACTAAGCAGCAATCTTGATAAGTAACCGTCTATAGTATCTCTACTTGGGGAAAATGTTTTTAATCTTATTTTTATTGTCTGCACTATTCTTTCTGCAATCCCATTAGATTGTGGGTGATATGATGGTGTTTTGCAAGAAAAGTGGCCAATCTGTGTCAACCAATTATATAGATTTCATCACAAAATTTCATGTGTTGTCTGATAACAATGTTTTAGGATCTTCATTTCTAGAAAATACCACTCTTAGTATTTGTTTTATTTTAGCTGTTTGGAAAAAGGTATTAATCCATCTCTTCTCCCTCCAGCTATGGGCTGAATAGCAGAACACATTGTGTTCTATAGCCTTGGTTGGCAACCATTTTACTGCAGAAAATAATGGCAACTTACTGCTGGAAAATCTTCTGCCTAGTCAGTTATGGCAATTAAGTGATTGACTGAACAAAAAGACAAAATGTATTAAGAATTTCAAAAGACAAGTAATTGAAGAAAGCTATGATCACTATCAACCAGAAGAAACATAGCATATAGAAGAAGATCAGTATTCCTTGCCTAATTCTAGTTGAATCCAATGTAATATTTAAATAGACTTTTTTCAAGTTTTCTTACAGGATAACAAATATAGTCAAATTCATATTATAAGTAGAATCTAAAATATCTCTTTGCTTTCTTTACTGTTTTTTCTACTGCTCAATTATACCTGCTAGGCGCTTTGTCATTATTTAATGTACATTTCATCTCGTTCAATAAGATCATTATCTTGTCAATGTCCACCTTTATGGATTGCCTTTAGCTATTGCTGACCTACTTAATTTTACTTCTCATAATTGCTTTTCAAAATTCTATGACTGATGTATTAAACACAGGAAGAGCTTAAAATTTACTTTCAAGCGTATTGTTAGTTATAGGGGAGAGGAAGACCAGTGGAGCAAGAGCTGTAAAGAGTGGGTGCATCTATAGACTTAACTTTGCATTATAAATATTTAAAACAGTTATAAATTAGCAGACAGAACTAATGATGCTTTATGTCAAATAAATATTGAATCAAAATTATGAAAACTTCAGTTATGAAGCATTCTGCTTATTTTTCTGTACACCAGATTTTCTTTAATCATTTTATCCCAAGCAAGACAATAAAGCCACTAAGATGCAAGCGGTTATTGAGGATGAAAGACAATAGAGTGAAAGAAACTAAGAAAAGCTTACCAAGGACAAAAGACAATGAAAACAAGAAGATTGAAGGAGATGGAAAATGGCAACTGACATTCTCTGTGTGTCCATATTAGAAATGAGGTATCATTTTTTAACATTGATGTTCACCCTGTACAAGGCTCAAGAGCCAATCAAAGTAGAGGGTTAAAGAATAAGAGGCACCATCCCAAGCAAGGTGATAATGTCACCAAGAGGCAAGTAGCCTCTAGAAGTGAAAGAGTAAGAAAAGACTTCAGGGGGAAGAAGAAACCTTATCCTAAACAAGAAACAAATAATAAATCTACTTTTGTTCAAAAGACTGAGTAGAAGTGTTAACTTGTTGATACGTAAACCTATTTACTCCTTTTGAGAAAAAAAAAACAAACAAATAAAAAAATAATAAATAAAAGTTCAGAGTTTTAGGCAGAGATGTTAGAAGTTGAAGTAGACTTTAGAAGGATCCAGTAACCCATTCTTAAACAGGAAACTAGGGATAAACCTCTACTCCTGTTCAAAACATCAGGGAAGAGTGTGAACCAGATGACAGGTAATTTTCTAGTAAGCTTTGTAATAATGACAAAGTATCGATATATTTTGTTACAGTAGTCTGTATGGATAAATAAGATTAATATACCAATAGATATATATAAGTTCATAATGATATTAATGTATAGGACTGCTGGATTCACTTTCCTTCCTCTTACCTAATTCTCAAAGGCATCACATTTACCAGTGATTAACTCATAACAGCCAATTAGTGAAGCCCTAGTCTCTACAGGACATAATTTTGGGGTAAATGATGTGAAGAGAAGATGCTTGCTTGACATTTTTTTTTTAATCATATCACCGCGAGTAATGCCACTGATGTGCAGGGGGCTACGTAAGAGTGAAAAGGTTGGAAAAGAGAAAGCCGGAAACCACATCCTAAACAGGAAACAAGGGATGAGCCTCTTCACCTGTTCAATAGACATGGATGGAGTGTGAACCGGGCGATAGTTTAGTCTAAAAAAACATATCCTCTTGCAACATGACATGCTGGAATTGAAAGTATGGACAGAATTTGTAATATTTGCTAGCTTTCCTTTTCAAGGTTGGAGAGAAAGTATGTAATACATTTCTACACTTTGTTAGCATACTCTCTCTATATTTAAAACCTTTATTTATGTTTTTCTGACCACTCCCTTGTCATTTTTATTTGCTTGTTTTTCATGTCAGAAATATCTGTATCAACAAGTACTATTAAGGCTGTCTACATATATTTGGTAAACGCAAAACCTTGAAATAAATTACTGTTAATATGGAAATTATTGACATGTATACTATAATCATCTGAGACAGACAGATGCCAATGTAGCACAATGAAATCTGACTAAGATACAGCAAATTAGTCAGCTTTTTTTATTTGTGTTTGCATTAAATCTAAACTTATTTATAAATGGAACTTTGTCTGTGTGTGTGTGTGTATGTGCATGTGTCTGTTACCTGTAGACTCTGAAATGGCTGAACCAATTTTCTTGAAAATTTACACAGTTGAACTATAAGTGTCTGCAAGTGTTCTTAACTAGGTTTTGTGTCGAGGTACCCCCGATAAATATCGAAAATCGATAATCAAAAAAATTGGGTTATAGAAGGAGTGGTCTGATTTTATTAAAATTCGATACACTCATAGACAAAGACATTAGAAATGATATTCAGAAGTTTCAAGGTTGCAGTTCTTACAATAGTGCAGAAAATCGATAATATATATATATAATTCAGTTTACGACAAAAAAAACTTATTTGATATTGATAACAGGAAATCAAAATTTGACTTACATCCATTCATTTTTCTTTCAGTCTATGGTTTCGCTTTAACTGGAAACAACTATTGCTTTTTAGTCTTACGTGCCAACGTCCAAAGAGTCCAAGCTCCAGGACCATGGATTAGTTTTAAAGCTTTCATTACACCTGGGCAACGCCGGGCTATAATGGTAGTATAGTGTAAAATTCTTCCCGGCAGAGTTAAGAAGTTGGGGTTGTTGTCTTGCAAATGGAGTAATGGTTAATGAGCTTGCCTGGTTGACCATTACTGTTGAATAAAGAGTTTAAGACTCTCTAGATGCTACATAAATCTGGCCATGTGCCAGAACTAGCCTAACTTTATTGATTAACAACAGCACTTGTAGTAGTAGTAGTTGTGTTCTTTGTTGCTGTTGTTACACTGTTGTCCTAAAAAAATCTTGTAAAATATCTCCTTTGATTTAACACATTTTATTCCTTCTTGCTTCATATAATCAAGTTTTTTTTTTAATATTTATGCAGTTATAAGATAAAAGACTTATATTGTTGTAACAGCATTTGTTTGAAAATTTTAAGACACTCAAAAGAAATTAATTTAACACATATATGGAGTTTATCTATATTTATTTAGAGAACCAAGTAGAATATTGTGAAAGAATGAGAGAAATGAGAGAAAAAATGAGAGAAAAATACATTCTTCAACAAACTACTAAGCTTTTATTTTGAGTGAGAAAAGGACGGGACAAATATTCATCCTGGTATGATGATAAACTACATCCGGCAGCAAGGCCTCTGATCAGGATATTAGAGATTTAGAGAAGCATGAAACCACCTCCTAATTGCTGTTGTTCTCAGGTCTATCTTGACCCATGGTAGTAACACCTGTTACAGTCCCAGCTAAGGGTAAATAGTGAAATGCATTTTTTGTAGTGAAGGTGCCAGTAATATATTTTCCCAGTAAAACATTACCAGCAATACATTTTGTAAAAAAAAAAAAACGAAAAAAGATAGCACCAGAAACACATCTTTGGAAAAAATATTGCAAGAAATACATTTTTGAAAGAAAAAATTACCAGCAATACATTTTTGAAAAACAAAATGCCAGCAAATACATTTTTGAAAAACAAAAAAAAAAAAACAATTGCAATACATTTTTGAAAAAAAAATTGCCAGCAAGACATTTTTGAAAGAAATTGCCAGAAATACATTTTTGAAAAAAAAAGGGCAGTAATACATTTTTGAAAAAAAAATTGCCAGTAATATATTTTTGAAAAAGATTGCCAGAAATATATTTTTGAAAAAAAAAATGCCTGCAATACATTTTTGAAAAAAAAAATGCCAGCAATACATTTTTGAAAAAAAAAAGTTACCAGTAATATATTTAAAAAAAAAATTGCCAGTAATACATTTTCAAAAAAGTTATCAGCAATACATTTTTGAAAAAAATTACCAGAAATACATTTTTGAAAAAAATTGCCAGAAATACATTTTTGAAAAAAAAAATATTGCCAGTAATACATTTTTGAAAAAAATTGCCAGAAATACATTTTTGAAAAAAAAAATTGCCAGTAATACATTTTTGAAAAAAAAATTGCCAGAAATACATTTTTGTGAAAAAAATTGCCAAAAATACATTTTTAAAAACAAAATTACCAGCAATACATAATAACAAACAAAACAAATAAACTGAAAAAATGTTTCTTTGAAAAATTTGTAACAACATCAGGGAGTAATCATTTTGTAGCAGCATTGTCTCATTTGTTAAACTGGGATATAATTTTGAATTAGAAAGAATTATATGCTTATGTGATAGGTTGTTGTGAAGATATGGTTACTTGATGATTTTTGAAAGTAGATAGTGTTCTGTTGGATCACAGCAGGTATTAAACCTTTTCACTAGAAATGCATACTGTGATAATCCTGTCAGTAACAGCAACCCCTTTCCAGTTTTTTGCATGCATAAAAATAAAAAATTAAAAAAAACTAGGAGCATGTGTGCTGTGAATCCCAAGATGCAAGATCTCTCTTTCGCCTTCGGCCAAGATCTAAAATTCGTGCTCTGTGCAACAGACACACCATATCACATAGACAATACACCTAACACACTCTTTAATTCACCAAGAGTAGGTTCAACTTTTTTTCATTCTTTACAGAGACTATTAAGAACATTTATTGAATTTGCCTTTTCTTTCAGGAATTATCCTTGAAAATTTCTCTACATGAGAATATTCTCAATAGAATAAAAAAAATTATCTCATTTTATTTCAACTTTTTGTTTGTTTATTTTCTAAAGCATCCAGCAGAGGGTGGGACAGCCCTGGGCATCTATATCAAGAGGGCATCCAATCAAAGATTGAAATAAATTAAGATATAAGAAATACATAAACTTAGTTGCCTACTTTTGCACTGTTGATAAAGATGATGCATCATCCCCTAATTTTTTTTTTTTTTTTTAATCACATCACCCCGAGCAAGGCGGTAATGCCACTGATGTGCAGGGGGCTACATAGGAGTGAAAAGATTGGAAAAGAGAAAACCGGAAACCGCATCCTAAACAGGAAACAAGGGATGAGCCTCTTCACCTGTTCAATAGACGGGGGTGGAGTGTGAACCGGGTGATAGTTTAGTCCATCTACTCCAATTGGAAAAAAAAGTGAGAAGACTGGAAAAGAGAAAACCGGAAACCACATCCTAAACAGGAAACAAGGGATGAGACGCTTCACCTGTTCAATAGATGATGCAGCAAGTATGTCAACATGAATGTCCTTGGGAGTTAAAATCTTTTTCTGCAGATACTCTATAATTCTACAATGCTAAACTTTGTCCATTTTCAAGAGAAGCTTCTACTTGTTACTTTTGAAATCTTCTTTGAACAGTCAGATATTTATCTAGGAAGAAACAATGCAGTTATTAACAAGAAGATTTGAAATTAATGTATGCACAATTTCACAACTCTAGCGGCATTCCTTCATAGTCAGCCTATGAACTTTTCAGCACACCCTTGTATATAACTAATGTAATATAATATAATAATATATAAGTAATGAAATGTACTTAAAAGAATGTGCTGGTAGTATGATTGTCATTAGTTCAGAAAATGTAACTGGTAAGCAGAGATCAAATTCCGACTTAGTTTGCTGCATTCACTTTTACACAAATTTCCTAGAAAAAAGCATGAATCCCATTACTTATTGTGCCAGTAAGGTAGACTGGTCTCTATATTCTTGATTGGTAGCTAGTCTGGGAGATGCAAAACTCTGGATTCAATATTATGGAGAAGACAGTAGGAAACAATTTCACTATTTTTCCCCAAAAAACATCCATGGCAATTTATAAATAACAAGAAAAGGGAATCGGTAGAGGGCTATGTTTACTTATGTCCAAAATGAATATAGTATTTAAAAAAATAAAATAAAAAGGAGCAGAAAATAAGATGAAAGAAATACTAATAAAAGTTTTTAATAAATGATAATGCTTCATTTAAAAAAAATTCAAGATATTGTATCAAATACATATAATGTAATAAAAACTAAAAAAAATGTAAAATGAAAGAAATACCTGAGAAACCTATTAATATTTGACAATGCTTTATATAAAAATTCAATATGCTTCATTTTTGAGTTTTGTAACAAATTCATTTTTCATCATTATTAACCATTTTTCTGCCAAAAAAGAGTCATAGAAAGTGCTCATCATTTTATTTGGAATCCATTTTCTTTAATTTCTGAATTCTTGTCAACAAATATATTACAGTTGACTGATTGCATAAGCAATAAATATTCTGAGTGAACTTACACATATAAGATTTCCCAAACATTGTATAAAGCACTTGAAATTTTTCCATCAACCTACTAATGTGAACCTCTCCTTGTGTCCTTTGCATTGACACCCAAATCTTCATGCCCAATCAGTAGTTGACCACTTCGTTCCAAACTCAACTGTTCCATGTTGTGGTTGATTGATCACAAAGGCAGTTTGGGTTGAAGTTTGCCAAAATCTGCTGTATCGATGATCCAGACAAAGCTGAGAGACACAATAAGAAAAAGAAATCTTTGTGAAATTTACAATAAGGTGTTTATATATATATATATATATATATATATATATATATAAACACCTTATAGCCCTGGGGTAGAGTCGCCGACTGATGCCAATTCGGTCGGGTTTCAGTCCTGGGTTAAAAAAGCAATCAAAGTCTAACTGTACTGATGAGCTGTGATACAGTGAAATGGATCTGTCTGCAGATGACAATATATATATATATATATATATATATATATATACATTCTGTTTGGTACAGTATTTGCTTTGAGTTTATCACACTTGCGTGCAGACAATTATAATTCTAACCTACAGCTTCTATAAGATGTAACACTTTATATAAGTTGGTTAGTCTGGCACAAGGCAAAAGTCAGAGGTTCTTCTATGGCAGGCAGTCATGTGACAACATGTCTCTCGTGTTACCTCGACCTGTCCCAGTCTGACTCTAACTCCAAACTTTCACTCTTGAACTATCTGTCAAATCTGTCTCGTGTGTCATGTCTCCACCAGGTCTCTCCGGTCTGCACACACTGTCTTTTGGTCTGCACCAGTCTTGACTGTGTTCTCTCCACTCTCTGTCTCTTCATGTCTGTCGACTTTTCCTCTTCACGTTGAATCTCTCTCTCTGGCAGAAGATAATCGACCCTGACCTGGGAAGTGATGAACTCTAACTGATTCCATGCTGAATCTCTCAGTATGGCTGGTTGAATTCAAACTCTACTCAACATTCTGAAAACCCACTGACTCTTGCTTATATTGAGCCTCACATCCAGTGAGGTTAAATGTGAGGTCACCTGATCAGCCTCATCTCCTTCACTCTTGTGTGAGTGCCTCTTACTACTGCCTGAGGGGCGTGGAATGTTTCTCCGACTTTCCCAAAATTCCACCTAGGTCTTTTTCCTCATTGGTCATTTGATCAACTGCATCTCTCCTTCTCTCCTGCCTGAAGGATGTTGTTCAGCTCAAATGGCCAAATCTAATTATTGCTCAAAAATTTCTTTCTAATAGAACCTTGGTGTGTAGTTGTTTTTCACATCTGTGTTTTATCATTTCAATCCCCCTGCCAACAAGTGACAAAAAAGATGACAATCTCTCAACCTGAGACATTTTTAATTATCTAGGCTTTCTCACTTCGTATGCAACAGTCATAAGAAATTATTTTGCTTTGGTTGAAAGAAAAGACCATAGGTTTCTTTTTTAATTATTAGCACCGTAAAATTCCCTAAAAACAAAGAAACTTTATTTCTGAGAATTACATCTCTCTTTCTGACCAGGGGTGGCCTGTTCCTAAGAGTCATAAAATTTTCAACAATTTCTCATGCAAGGGAAAAGATTCTGTTTCAAATCAAATCATAGCTGTCATTTTATCAATGGTTGTTAAATTTTCACAATAACCAAGAGACTCACTTCCCCATCCCCCACCCTGATAATGGCTATCCTGAATTTGGTGATAAGAAATCATACAGAATTTTTATCTTGCTTACCAAATTTTGTGGCCAATATCCAAGCGTCGTAAAAAATTTTATCTTAAGTGGTTGTTCATTTTTGGTGGCTGTAAATTTATTTATCTATTTTTCTTGGTTGGCTTTTTAGAATATCCTTCACTTAGCTTCTAGCGAATGAAGAAGAAGGAAAAGAAAGAAAATATTCAATTATTATTCTTGCCATTTTTCTTCTCTTTTTCAGCAACAGAAATAGTGTTACAATAATACAACAGCATTTTTGCTTGTATTGAGATAAATATTTTATTTTAAGTCATTGGATACCAGATATCTAATTTTATGACAGCTCAAAGAAAATTGAAATTCTATTTTGGTTCTTTTGCCATACCTACTTGATCAAACATGTACTGAAAATATAATGGTAATATTAGCTGTTTCTGATAAGAAAACATTTGTCTTTGTCATTCATTGATCAAGCAGCCAGTTGAAATTTATAAAATTTTTCTATTAAAAGAATTTTGGTTGAAATTTATAATTTTTTGTCTATTAAAAGAATTTTTCAGGAAAATATTTTTCTCAAGTTTAGTAACCATTATCATTCTTTCCAGTGTTGATGGGGGATTTCTTTCTAACCTATTATTCATAGTAGTAGGGAACATTAAATTTGTCATTATTTTCTCTTCAAATTATATGTGATATTCATATCTAGTTGTTGCTGTTGTTGAAAGTCTTCAAGTGATGTGGTTTCTGTTATTTGATACAGTTCTTTTTGATTTTGTAACATCAGTCTACAAGGTTTGAAGAAGAATAGCTCCCAGTAAAAACCTTTATTTACTTAAATCCATTTTAAAGTGAGAAAAGTGAATTTACCATGCCAAGTTTTAATTCTGATCGTATCTATTTTGTTCACTTCAAAGTAATATCTTTGGAAAAGGCATGAATTCATCTTCTTCCAACTATAGGTTAAATAGTAAGGGAAATTTGGATCTTTCACCTTAGATGGCAGCCAGTCTAGGGGAAAGAAAACTGAATTAAAATCTTCAGTGCCTTTTGTGTACCTTCAGGAAAAGTGAGAGCTAAGGAGTAAACCCTAAAACAAACACTGAGTAGAACTCCTAATGCAGTTGGATGGTATACTGTACAACTTGCTGGTGAATTCTGCAGCTGAGCTGATACAAGACTGTGTTTGTTTAATTTTTTGGGCATTACTGGCAACATCAAGTGAGAAAATTTAGAAATATTGCCAGCCCAAGACTTCATAATCTCTGCCCAGCTTATGAATAAGGAGAGAGGTCTTGACATATAGGCAGCCCAAGATACCATGATCTCTGTCCATCTTGTGAATCAAGTAAAAGGTCTTGATGTATGGGCAGCCCAAGGCTAATGGGCAAATAAAAACTTTGCAGAATGCTTAAATACCTTCAATTTTTTAAAAATTATATTCTTTTAAAAGTATCATAATTCTTGAGAAATGGAAACTTTATCAAAATTCTGGTCACATATTCCCAACTTTGTCTTTTTAGATCTAGTAAACTCCTCTGTTGAATATAGGGACACAGCTTCACCACACTAGATGTTGCTAGTCTGGTTTCTATAGTAAGTAGGTTTTAACAAGATGGACCATTCTTATAGATTTCTGACAAAAGCTAGATGCACCAGTCTGTCCTACTATTTAATTTATAGATGGGAGGAAGAATAGATGAATTCATAGCATTTTGTGCAAAAGTGAATACCACAAAAGCAGCTTGCCAATCTCACTGTGCCAATAACGGCTACACTACATGCCCATCCCATATATTTTAAGTCTTTAGAAATCAATACACATCAACTAAAGCAGAAAATGTTGATGCAAAACAAGTTCTTTTAGAAGGTATTTGGTAGTATTTTAAATCAAAATTACTTAAAAGATAGGATTTTTACAGTATTATATTATCTGATATATTTGAAATATTTTATATTGCAAAATAAAAGTTGCTCTTGAAGCATTTTGCATATAACCTGATATATTACTCTTCCATATAGAAAAAAAAGGAATATTTTTAATTTTATTTGTACCATTTTATATTATGTATATTATTGGGGAAGGGGGGGTTGGAAATAAAGTTCCTGCATTCTTCTTCTTCATGAGCCATGTCTCTTTAAGACATAGGCGATCATGGACTTCCACTTGACTCTATTGTCACTCTCAAAATTCTTCCTCTTGGTGTCTCTCCAAACCCCGCTCTACCATCCATTTGCTCAGGCCTATTAAGTAGGCCTGAGAAAATAGAGTATTAAATTCTCTAAGCCCTCCTTTCTCATAAGATGTCCCAGAAACCTCATCTGTTTCTTCCTGTTAATTATGAGTTTTCTCCTCGTTTCCATTTTCTCCAACACGTCATCATTAGTCATGTGCTCAGTCCATGGTACCTCCAGCATCCTTCTGTAAAACCACATTTCTACTACCTCAAGCCTTTCCTTCATCCTTGAGGAGATAAAAATATATATAAATTTGTGCTGAAACTTTGTTTCCAACACAAAATAATTATCCAGTGTTTGTTACCCTAACACAGCAAAAACAGTCAACCATAGCAAGATTTCTTTTAGAGCAATACCATTAAAATGACCTAACTAGAAGAATAAAGCAATTTCCAAACCAGTTTGCTACTTAATAATAATTGTGTAAAATCATGCCCACTTCTATAATAATTATCCAATTCTTGTATGTTTTTTTTTGTTAAAAAAGCTGAAAAGAAATGAACATTAAAACAGATGGTTAATAAAATGTTTACTAATTACAGCATAAAATAATGATACCTTTATTTTGAAAAAAGTATATTTTATTGCATATTTATTATATAGAAATAATTTGAAAAAATAAAGGCAACGCTAATTCACAGGTATTCTGGGTCATCAGCATTCCGAGTCATCAATCAATGCCATTTATAATTCAATGAACCTCAATAAAGAGATAAAAATGTAGTCAACAAATCATTCTAGATACCTTGTTTTATGGTGATGAATCCAAAGTCATCTATGATTGTCATATCTTTGAATCCTTCTAACAGTGTTGTCCTTGTATCATTCTCATTGTGCATTAGTAGCAGGTGCTAAGAAAGAAAGAATTTTTCAAAGCCCCTTCTGTTCAGTGAACTGGGTAATAGTGGGTGTAACAGTGATGTGACATGGAAGAGATATAATGAATTCATGAAAAAAGGACCTCTGTCTAATGTGGCAGTGACTACTACCACTGAATGACAGAGTCTCCCAATAGAGAAATCATGCCCCATTGAGAGCTGTTTTGAAGGTATGAAGTTGTTGGTTGGTTGTTTTTGTTTTTATGACAAATCAACCTTGGCGGGTCATTTATTGCCAACTAAATTTTTATTTATTTATTGCTGGTAATACCTTTTTCTTTCAACAATTTATTGTTGTTTGTTTTTTATATAAGTTTTTGTGTCTAGTAATAATTTTTTCTTTTCGAGTATCAAGATTCATTAGGATTTGTTTTTAAGGGCATGGTCCCCAAGTCCTATCATTGTTATTTAACCCATAACTGGAGAGAAGGGACGGATTAATATCTTTCCCAGAAGGTATGAAGTAGACTAATATTTTATTAGATAGGTTGTACTAAGACTTTATGCATTTAAGCATACTATTCGATTGGTAACAAGGTTTCATTATTTTACAATTGAAATGGCTAGATGTAATCATAAGTTTCATGCTAACAGTTTATTCTTTTGCAGTTCTTGCTTGTGGAACTCTCTTCTGGCTTCTTGCTTTCAAGTCAACTTTGATCTTCAAAAATTTAAATGCAATATCAATCATTATCTTCTGCCGTCTTAGTTCCTATTTTTTTTTTGTTTTCTCTCATTAATAATGTTTTTTTCTCATATTCTTTCACACTCATTAACCCATTGTGGATTTATTGCTTTGCTTGGGGTAAAATAATAAAAAACAAAAATAAAGGTGTTCATGTTTTTTTTCATCATTATAGTATACAAATATCATGCCTTGTTCTATGAGTGTAGTATAGTATTTTGTGTTTTTCCCATTGTTTACTCTCTATTAGTATAGGAATATTTCAAGTTAGTCAATGTTTTTAATTATTCCTGTTTAGTCTTCAGAAAGTACTGAAAACTTCAGACCAAGTTACAACCTTAAGACACAAGGTTCCTGCTTTCCTTAACTACCAAAATTCTACCATTCATAGCATTACATTAAAATGTAATGTTTTAATCCTTACATTACATTACAATATAATGTTTTATCCTTTTTTGCTTTAAATGTTAGACTCAGTATACTATTATTACTTGTTTAATGTAATCACTTTGTATACATTTTTATAACTTGCTGTACTCAATTATGTGAAACACTTTTTACCACATGTTAGCTGTCATACTACAAGGTACCACTTTAGGAAAAAGAAGAGGCAGACAGAAGAAAGAATTGACTTGCAACATCACTGAGTGGACGGGAAAATCATTCAGAGTCTCAGACATTAGCATGCAACCAAGACATATGAAGGGAGTTGGTTAGATGCTCATTTTCAGTGACCCTACAATCTCACTCAGTTGTTGTGTGACTGCTAATGGTAACTGTTTTCACATTGCATCATATTTTAAAACTTCTGTAGCCATGTATCTTTTTTTTTATAATTGTTTCACTCCATGCAAGGTAGTACTGCCACTGGTGCACATAGAGTTACATAAGAGAAGAGCAAAAAGAAAGAGAAACAAGTTACAGTGGGTGTTGGGGAATGGATAAGAGCAGAATGGGAATACTGGTGTGAAGAGAGTTACATGAGAGTAGAGTGAAAAGGAAGAAGAACAAGATACAGGGCTCATCAGGGAAAGGATAATAGAAAAATGGTAGTCAAGAAGATAAGAGATAGCAATTGATATTGCACTTAAACTCTTGGAGATCGTAGCTATCAAGTATGCGGTAGGGAGTTCCATAGGAAGGAAGTGCGAGAAAAGAACTGCTACAGTAGAATAGGCAGCTATATTTGGCAGTAAAAGGGTTGGACCTAGAAGAAGAAGCCAGGAAAATATTTATAGAAGTGACAGAGGAAAGCCACATCCCATCAGTGACTGATGTCAAGCTGCCAGATTGGGACTGATTATATTGCAGATTCTTCTTTGAATATTGCCAAGAACCCTGAGATGAATAACAGGGGCATCCAAAGACTACTGTCGGTTATCTATTTACTTTATCTTTTTTTATTTACTATTTCCTTTTTCGGTTTCTCAGTTATATTCAAACTGTCAGTCATATTTCTTCTTTTCAATTTTCTCTTCCTAGTTTTCTATTTAAACTCATAATTTTTTTCCAACTGTTGTAGAGGAATATCCTATCCTACCCTGGAATGGATATAGTCCGGTCTATAAAAGACTGTGACTAGAGCGAACTATAGAGCCATAGTCACTAGACGGAAGCATACGTCATTAGATGGAAGCATTCTTCACTAGACAGACGCATACATCCTAGGCCAAGACATTGTCTACTTGATTGTTATACCTGTTACTATTCGTTGGTGTTCTTATATGTCTATTGGTTTATTGTACTGTGGTATAATAAATCTCTTGTATTCTATCTTCAATGTTAAGTATTATTCTTGCACTATTCTTTTCCCTGATTATCCCTTCCCGGGATATATCACCAACATTCACAGTTTTTTGGCTTTCAGCAAACCTACAGGTGAAAAGAACATTGTATTCAGAGACTTGATCAACATAAGTGATTTTGCTAACTGATGAAGGTACATACATGCACAAGAACAGATGTGTCTGGAGGCACCACAAGCATAAAAGCTACCATTCTCTATTCATTTATAACTTCATCTTCAGCAATTCCAATCTATAATCAAAGCCACCTGCACATCAAACATACTCCTAAATCAGCAGAGAAATCTTCAAGATTAGTCACCAACATACTTAGAGACTGCCAAACCACACTTCAATATCAGCTGTAGACATACTCAGAGACAGGCAGACCAGTCTTCAATGTCAGACATCCAAAGACCAGCAGACAAGTCTTCAATAACAATCATCAACATATACAAAGGCTTGCAGACACGTCGTCAGGGTCAGTCATCAGTCACTAAGTTGATTAACAAACCCTTAACTGGTATTAGCCAAAAATTGTAATAACTATATTAATCTTATAAAAATCTAATCAATTTATTTTCAGAAACATAACTTGTTTGAATAACATTTAATATAATATTATCTAATTTAGACAGAGTCAGTTACAGTAAACAGGTTAAATATACACAGTCAAGATACAACAAAAGATTTTATAAGCTTTGTCCATTTCATCTGGTGTTTGATTACAGGTGTTAATGCTTCAGCACCAAAGTAAGAGTGTAGTGCTGTTGGAAGGTCAACTTTGCCATTGTCTCTTTGATTGTTCTCAACAAGAGCCATAAGAATTCTTGGGACTGCACAAGCAGTACCATTTACTGTATGTACATATTTTACACTTCCATTGTCCATTTTGTATTTGATGTTCAAACGCCGACTCTGAAAATCAGTACAGTTTGAGGCACTTGATATTTCTCCCCAGAATTTTTTTGCAGGCATCCAAGTTTCAACATCAAATTTTCGTGAGGCAGGAGCTCCTAATTCTTGACTAGGCATGTCCAAAATCTGGAAATGTAATCCTAGCTCTGTGTATAAATCAGTTTGAATGTCTACAAAATGCTGAAGCATTTGATCACTCTCAGAACCAGAATCCTGCCCAGTTACAGCAAACATTTCCACTTTGGTGAAATTATGCACTCTATAAATTCCTTTTTCTTCATCAACTCCAGAGATCTCAGCTCGGTGACATCGGCTGACAGCAGCCACTTTAATGGGTAACTTGTCAAAAGTCAGCAGCTGATCAGAGAAATAGCCACCAAGTGCCATTTCTGAAGTTCCAGATAAACATAAAGGATCATGGGAGTCTGTTCCTACTTTGTAAACTTGAGTTCTTTCACCTGTTGTTTTGAAGCCACAACCTTAAAAATAAAAAAAAATATTAAAATATTTTAATTAGGGTACAAATTTTTATAATTACAATAATAAGGGACATATTAAAATTGAACAACAGAAAATAATAATTAAAAATCCTATAGTTACAGAGAGGCGGTAAATAGAAAAACAAAAATAAGGACAAAAATGCTGTACCAGTTTACATTTCTCTCTTGCCAGAATGGCTAAAATAGAATACCAAAGACAGGATGCTATATATAGTATATTATAAAATCATCAAAGGTTAATAACAATTATACTCAAAGGCAGCTCCCTTCAGCTTACAAAGTGAGTGCTGGAATGACTTAATATATATAGTCTTTAAAACCTTTAGGAGGAAGTCTAAACGAGTCTTCCTCAGTAGCATGTATACTGTTCTTGGTATTGATCCTCTAGATTGAATGCAAAAACAGTTAAAAAAATGAAAACTGGGAATCCTATGACCCAAAAAGCAAAAGTCATAGATGAAATGAAACCTGGTTAAAAATATTACATTTTGTCTTTTTTCATTTGAGCTAGGAGAGAATGCTTTAAAAAACAAAAAAAATAATCAATAATGCTTCTAAGCCACAACCAATCGAGTTTTGGTAAATTTTTAGGAAGCCCAACATGAAAGACTAATCAATGCAGAGAGACAACAACATTGAGTCAAACAGACAACAATTACAATTACAAGCCTGCATTGAATACTGTTACCATAGCTGGTCAGATGCTCCTGCTATTCATCTTGATGTTCTCGACAAAATCTGAAGGAGGATCTGCAATATGGCTTGGCAGCCCACCTTTCCGTCAACTTCTTATTGACATGATGTGGCTTCCCTCTGTCTTTTCTACAAGTATTTTCATGGTAACTGTTCTGACAAGCTTTTTTCCCTGGTTCCCCAACCACATGTATTTACTCATGCTACTAGATTGGCACCAAGGTCCCACCCTTTTTACTATCAAAATAGTTCAATGTAACTGCCTCTCCTATTCTGACAGTTTCTTTTCTTGCACTTCCTGTTTGTGAAACTCAGCTTCCGTTTACTTGCTACAATAGCTACAATCTCCAAAAATTTAAATGCACCATCAAATGCTATCTTCTATCTCCTTGATTCCCATTTATCTCTTTTCCTTTCTTTGACATCCCCTGTACATTGTTTTTTCTCTCACTGTAAGCCCCTGCACACCAGTGGCAGCCATGCCTTGTTTGGGATGAAATAATTATAAAAAAAAAAGGAAAAACTTTCATGGCACACACTCTTTTGAACTCTGTATTGACAGAGTTGGATTGCAGAGCCATTTGAGAATTAACATTTGTAATATGCAATACAACTCTTCATAAGGTAAGTCTTTTTGAGATCAAAAGGTCACCATGTATGGCAGGTGCAATAAGGCAAATGAAGAACAAAGTTCAATCCGTTATAAAACAACAAAAATAGAGAAATATAGTATATGGCTGTATTATCTGGTGAGATAGAAATATAAGCAACAAATTAATCAGAAGCAAGGATTAATTTAAAACAAGAAGATAATCATTGCCACAAGTGAAATGATTATATAAAAACTTAGAAACACACAGATCAATATTAATGATAACTCTGAAAGATAGAAAGAGGCCAACATGGATAAGAGAACAGGACAAGAGTCATAATAGAAATAATTAATTTACCCAAAGCAAGGCAATAATGCCACTAAAATGCCATAGGATACTGAGAGTGAAAGGTAATAATAAGGTTTTATCAGGAACTGGAAACCCAGTCTTAAACAGGAAACAGGGGATAAACCTTTACTCTTGTTCAAAAGACAAGGAAGGTGTGTGAACTGGCCAATAGGTAAACCTATCTATTACTATTGAGGATAAAACATGCAAACAGTAAAGATGGGTCTCCTGCTATTCATCTCTAGGATTTCGACAAAATCCAAAGGAGGATCTGCAAAGTAATCAGTTTTAACTTGGCATCTCAACTTCAGTCACTTTCTCACCAACACGACATGGCTTCCCTCTGTCTTTTCTAGAAATACTTTCATGGCATTTGTTCTGATGAGCTTTTTCCCTAGTAACCCATGTGAATTTAAGCATATTATTAGATTGGCATCTAGGTCATGCCCTGTTACCGTTGAAATAGTTAAATGTAACCATCATTTCCACTTGAACAGTTTCTTTTCTTGCAATTCTCGTCTGTGGAACTCCCTTCTATTACTTGCTTCTCTGAAAGCTACAATCTCCTAACATTTAAGTATGTCAATTGCCATCTTCTATCTTCTTGAATCTCATTCATCTTTTATTCTGTCTTCAAATGCCCCCTGTAACCCACAGCACATTAGTGGTGGGTTCATCTTACTTGGGGTGAAATAATAAAAAAAATTAAAAATAAAAACAATTGAAAAAATAAAATTTCAGAGTTTAAGCAGAGATGTTAAAAGTATAGAGTTGAATTAGGCTTTAGAAAGAACTGGAAACCAAGTTCTAAACAGGAAACAAGAGATAAAATTCTACTCCTGTTCAAAGAACCTGAAAGGAAAGTAAGCTAAACAGTAGGTGAACCTATCTATTCCTCTTGAAATTGGTTTAGTTTTATTTTGTTTTGTCATATTGGTTATTATGTTTTAAGAGGCCAAGAATAATAGTCACTGCAGATTGCCTAAGATATGTATGGGAAATTTGGTAAATCTTGGTTTTAGGTCCCGAAGGCTTTTATCCCTTCAGATTTTTTAAAAATATCCTTATTTCCATGCAAATGTATATGCTGAACTCAAATCAACAATTAGATATTGAAGAAACCTACCTTTTTTGATGTTAACGACCAGAAAAGAATTGAACTTCTTGCTCTTTTTATCACCCACAACCATCTCAATCAGAAGACATTCGCTGCAGAATCACTTTAGACATAGGAAACTAATTTCGGCCTATTTACTTCCTTTAATGAAAAAATCTATGAAGAAATTACAACACGATT
Organism: Ascarosepion bandense; assembly: GCA_037127315.1. Classification (NCBI taxonomy): domain Eukaryota; kingdom Metazoa; phylum Mollusca; class Cephalopoda; order Sepiida; family Sepiidae; genus Ascarosepion; species Ascarosepion bandense. The sequence goes on from JBBBDQ010001771.1 coordinate 192,352, forward strand.
TATTTTTTTCGGTACTCAATTTCAGTAGAAAGTTGTGTGTATTTGCGTGTTTTTTTTTCCTTTTTTTTTTTTGTTGGTAATGTATTATGCATTTTTTTTGTTGCATGTACTTAATTTGAGAAGAAAATTAACTTTCAAATATATGAAAATAAGTGGTAATTGTAGTTTTACTTAATTTTTTCTGACGAAAGTTAACTTTCAAATACATGAAAATATAGAATTTTTTTAAGAAAGTTAACCTTAAAATGTATGAAAATAAGTGATAAGTGTAGTTTTTTAACCTTCAAATACATTGCATGTAATTGTATGTTTTTGTTGCTTTTTTTTTAAATTTTAGAAGAAAGTTAACTTTCAAATATATGAAAATAAGTGATAATGGTAGTTTAATAAACCTTCAAACATAAGAAAATATATTTGTGTGTTTTTTCCTTTTTTTTTGTTGCTAATTAATTTAAGAAAGTTGCGTGTACTTAATTTGATAAAAAAGTTAACTTTCAAATATATGAAAATAAGTGATAAGCGTAGTTTTACTTAACCTTCAAACATAAGAAAATATATTTGCGTGTTTTTTCCTTTTTTTTGTTGCTAATTAATTTAAGAAAGTTGCGTGTACTTAATTTGATAAAAAAGTTAACTTTCAAATATATGAAAATAAGTGATAAGTGTATTTTTCCTTAACCTGCAAACATAAGAAAATATATTTGCGGGTTTTTTTTCCTTTTTTTTTATTGCTAATTAATTTAAGAAAGTTGCGTGTACTTAATTTGAGAAAAAAGTTAACTTTCAAATATGTGAAAATAAGTGATAATTGTAGTCTTACTTAATTTTTTCAGAAGAAAGTTAATTTTCACATATATGAAACTATAGATTTTTTTTAAGAAAGTTAACTTTAAGCTTAAGTAAAACTACACTTATCACTTATTTTCATAGATTTGAAAGTTAACTTTCTTCTGAAATTAGTTACCAAAAAAAAGGGGAAAGAAACACACAAATACACACAACTTTTTGAAAACTACTGCATTTTTTTAAAATTGTCAATGTCATTTTTTCCATTTTTTAACTTTTAACTTCCTTTCCAATTGATGTAATTATTGTTTTATTCTCAATGTTATAAAAAATGCTTTACTATACTACTTATTTTGTTCTTTTTGTTATTTATAATTTATAAGTATTTTCATATTTTCATATATTTGAAGATTAAATACAACTACAGTTATCACTTATTTTCATATATTTGAAAGTTAACTTTCTTCTGAAATTAAGTACCAAAAAAGAAAAGAAAAAAACATGCAATATATTTGAAGATTAATAAAACTACACTTTCCACTTATTTCCATACATTTTAAAGTTAACTTTCTTCTCAAATTAAGTACATGCAACTTTCTTCTGAAATTAAGTACCAAAAATAAAAAAATAGCGTAGTAATTTACAGTAAAGGAAGTAAAATGGCCGAAATTAGCTTCCTACACCTAAAGTCATTCAGCACTGAATAACATATCAAAATGCTGGTTGTGGGTGACAAAAAGAGTGAGAAGAAGTTCGATTTTTTTCTGGTCGTTAACATAAAAAAAAGGTAGGTTTCTTCAATATCTAATTGTTGATTTGAGTTCAGCATATACATTTGCAAGGAAATAAGGATATTTTTGAAAAATCTGAAGGGATAAAAGCCTTCGGGACCTAAAACCAAAATTTGCCGGTTATTTTGTCTTTCAAATGTGTTTCATGTGAAGCTCCTACTAAAAATACTTATGAATAAAAATTGTTTTTGATTTAAGTTTAAACTGAGTTACTTTGTCTTTCAAATAAATTCGTTTGAATCTTCTACAATTCTTTAAAATAATAATTAATAAAAATTAACTGCCTTTTTTTTCTTTAAAATACTTTTATTTTATCTATTTTAAATATTAATTATTTCGGTTAATATACTGTGCAGCCCAATGTAATTGTGAATTTTTGAATGTGGGCCTTGCACTGAAAAGTTTGCCCACCCCTGGTCTAAGGTAACAAAAACACTAAACACTTTTCTTGGCTCATAGAATTGTTGAGGTTATGTGGCTGGTCTACACCACCACTAGTATTGTCTCTCTCTCTCTCTCTCTCTCTCTCTCTCTCTCTCACACACACACACACACACACACACAGAGTGAGCAGATACTCTCATTTTCTGAGCACACCAGTCTGCTAGGATGGCTAGCCAACCCCTGTTGCAAACACCTGCTCAGGCACATTTATTAAACATCCACAAAGCCCACCTGTAGTTTATGCTGCAACTATACTGAGCAGACTTTAGTTACAGTTTCTGGGAACAAGCACATAGTCTGTCAGGATCAGTAGCTTGAAGACTAAAACCTTCAGTTACTATGACTTGTGACTTTATGTTAATACAGCTGTTGATGGCTTCTGAATAGACCCATTTAGTCAATTTCACTTACAAGACTTCCTGTCAAATTGATCCTGGTGAGATTTGAACCCAGGTCAGTCAGTTAAGTGCCATACGTGAAACACGCTTGGGCAATCATGTCTCGAAAGAGACATGACTGACTGGGCAGAAGATTATCCTGCAGTAGGTTACCTTTGCTTTCTGCGGTAGACTGGTTGCCTACCAAGGCTATAGAACCCAATCTGTCCTATTATTTAACCCATAACTGGAAGAAAGAGACCGATTAATACCTTTCCCAAGGGTATTTGTGCGTAAGTGAATGCAATGAATTCAACTGGAATTTGAACTCGGCTCCCCGATTTCTCGTTTCACATGCTCAAAAAGCAGCAAATATTAATCCAAACAAGTTTGATTAAAAAGAACCAAGAAGATCTGTCAGTTTAATTTTTTATATTTTCAGATAACTTTGGTGTTGAGTATTGTACTCTGATTTGTGAATAAACTGTTCAAACTTTATATTTTGTTATTTTTGCTGAAGCACTTTTGACTCTTGCAGTCATTATCAAGAACTAATGTGTTGTCTGTGTGGTAATTAGAATTACTTTGTTTACATCCTGATATTCTTTGGAAAACTGAAAGTTTGAAATGGTGAAACAGGATGTCATGTGTAACATGTATAACAATGTCATGTGTAACATGTGTAACAATTGGGAACAAGATTGTACAGATTTATTTTATTTTTTAATACAAATATATGCACTTCAAGATTTCAAGATACTATCTTCTGTGGTAAATATTTTATTTAATGTGGGCTGTTTATTTTGTAAAGTAATAGCTTTTTTTTAGTCTTTCCTTGTATTGGGTGCTGTAGAGAATGTCGGTGCTATTGACTAATTTTTGTCTTATGTTAATAATTATATTTTGGCCATTTATGAAGTGCTGGTACATGTGTGCATGGATTGCACTGATTTTTCAATAGGTGACAGGTCAATCTGCGAGAGAGCTGGATGCATGTGTGTCCAATGAAAGTATCTAATACTGTTTTTTGATTATTAATGTTGGAGATACAATTTCCCAGGGTGCATGAGAATTCATAGACCATGTTATTTTTACACAGGGAAGGTTTTTGAGGCCTAGTGTTGTTAGTAATAATTATTTTATCTATTATAAAAAGTTTAAAATATCTAATTTAATTATCATCAACAACACTAGGCCATCTTTAGAGGTTTCTCTTCATACTTGGTAACTTACTTGGAATTTTAAAGCAAGCCTTTTATTCATTCCACAACAAAGTTAAAGAAGGCTTATTGATTAGTTACACTAACAGACAAAAAATATCCCCTAAAAAAAGAAAGCAGGATAAAAACAATTTCTCCTTTTAGACTGAATACAGGGTTTGGTTTTAAATTTTAGGAGGGTTACTGAGTACAAAAACGGATAGTTGAAGAAAGTCAGTAGGTACAAAAGCCAAAATATTGTGGGCATAACAAGCAAGATGAGAAAACTGGTGTAAATAGTAAAGCATAGAATATTGAAAATAATATGATTCTATTGCTGTATTATTTGTTTCTTGTGACCCTTTTAAATTTTACCCAACACCCAAAATTGCTGTAACATCAAAGCTTTAACCTAATAACAAGTTGTTCTTAAATAGCCTGATCAGATCAAAAATTTCATATAGATATTATGCATGGCTTCAAATTCATTGAGAAATATCCAAACTGTCACTTGCAACCATTTTCTGAGATCAATGATTAAAATTGAAAAAGGCTTCCAACATATTAAGCCTATAGGTCTTAGAATGGCCATTCCTTCTTTGAACCTTGCAAACTTGTGCTACAGAATTACAAAGAACTGTACCAAATAGCATAATGCACATCAGTTGAAGATTTTCAACAGCAGCAACAACTAAAATGAATGGCACGTGTAACTAAAGAGAAAATAATGACATAATCATGATGTTAAACACTACTTTGAACAAGATGTTAGTGGGAAAAGTAATAACAGTGAACTTGAAAAACCTAATTTTCCTGAAAATTGTTTTAAGAGAAAGATTTTATAAATTTCAACTCATAACAGCATTTGCAGTTTGGTCAATGAATGCCAAATGTTCTCAGACAGAAAAACAGAATGGTACCATTACCCTAGGGAAACATTTGAGATCCTGATAGTATGGAAAATTTTTCTAGTGGCTTTGCTAGAATATATAAAGTTAACTTGGTCAGTTAAGTGCCATATGTGATACCCACTCGGGTGATCATGCCTAGAAAGAGACATGACTGACTAGGCATAAGATTTTTTTGCAGTAGGTTGCCACTTCTTTCTGAGATATACTGGTTACTAATCAAGGCTATAGAACCCAATCTGTCCTGCCATAGCTGGGGGAAGAAGAAATAGATTCATACCTTTCTTAAGGTTATTTGAGCATAAGTGAATGCAACAAATTCAACTGGAATTCGAACTCTGCTCTCTGATTTCTCATTCCAGACTGATATCCATTGCACCACAACACACATATAAAAAGGACAAAAAAAAAATGAAATGAAAGTGTTCTCATGATGCATTATATTCTCCAAACAATAATAAATTTAAAACAAAAATACCTTCAATGATTTCTGGTTTAAGAATTTCTGGAACTGACACTAATTGAAATCCTTTGTCTCGAAGATGATCAAGGGTAAACCTGACCAGAGCTTGTTCCAAGTGGGCAAACTGATTTTGTAGAAAATAGCTACGCTGACCTGTGCTAATACCCAAGTTGGACATTCGCAACCAACCAGCCTTTTCTGCAAGTTGAACGAGTGGATACTTTATTTTCTCATCTGCTCGAGGCTGACCAATCACTTTCACAAGCTGGACACATGACTCATCTCCAACAGGAGCTTGGGGATGTTTTCTGTTTGGGATGTTAGAGGCTAGTTCCTCAAGTTGAAGCATTAACTTTTGCTTCTTGTCTGGATTATCTTCTTGGCCAAACTGTACAAAATAAAAACATTTCATTAACCAAACCTGTTATTTAGAGTTGCTACAATGAAAGTGACATGCAGTGAATTTTTATGATCATTCTGCATTGTAATTAAGTTTTAAGTTATATTTTTCTCTTCGTACTAATTGCTTTCTTAATTGTAATAGATATTTTGTTACAATAAATAATGGGCACTTTTTTATTAATGGTAAACAATTTCATTTGTTTTTACCAAAGGATTAGGCTAAATTATTGAACAAAAAATTTAAAACAATATATTTCAGTAAATTGAGTATGATAATAAACTACATTTGGCAGCAAAGGCTCTGATCAGGAGGTTTTAAGGAGCATGGAACCACCTCTTAATTGCTGTTTTTCCCAGGTTTGCCCTGACCCAGGTTTGTAGCACCTGTTAGAGTCCCAACTATAGGCAAATAGTTCATCTCCAAATTGGGGTTATTTAAAAGAAAAAGAAAAAGTTAGACTGGATAAGAGTTTTTAGCTTGGGATAGCAACTTATATAAGAGAGGGAAATTCCTGATATAAAAACGTCTACACCTATTCTGTGTAGCATAGGGTAGGCTGAACTCTCTAACCTTGGTAAGTAATCTTCCTAGAGATGATGTCTCAATAAAAGCATTCAGAGTCCAGTCTCCTAAACTGGTTAGTGTTAGTAAGGGCATACAGCTGTAAAATTTGTTTCAATATTTCATGATGGTTCAATTATAGTGCAATCAAGAAAACTCTGTTTAACCCATGCTAACATGGAAACGGATATTAAATGATGATGATGATGTTGACAAAATTATAGTTGAAATTTTCATGCAATATTTATTCTGAAAAAATAAATTTTACATATATTAATGCTCTCTTCTTCTATGTGCCATGTCCTTTTTGGGGCTCTAAACACTTCCTATACTTTTTAGCTCTTAGAAAAAATTATCTTTTTACTATCCATTCTCCTCCTTGTTCTGCCAGCCATTTACATACGCTTATTAGATAAGTTACTTGCTGTTTCCCTCTGGTCATCAATATGCCATGCGAGTCTCAATTTTTATCAACCTTCTTTTCTCATTATGTGTCCTATAAATTTGAACAGTCTCTTTTTGATTATTCCTTTGGGAAAAAAGAAAATGAATAAAAGGTTGTCAAAGTGTTCAAATGACCTGCACATCTTCGATAAACAATGAAACAGTTATAATAAAGAATATAAATTATTAAAAAGAATAATTGACATGAAATAAAATCGTTAACTGTTATAATGACACGCGCACACAAACAAACAAAAGACTTTTTAAAATTTTTTTTATTACAATGGTTAATCGATTCTTAAAACTTTTTAACAGTTTATGATTCATTGATAAGGGGAGATAATTCTTTGCAATATGCCGATAATATCTTCAAATGCAGGAGCAGATATTTGAAGATTTAAAAATTATAACAAGTTCATTATTATGGTGTTATTGCAAACATTACTTTTTCATGAGATACTGTTCTTTGTTTATTGTTCAAAGTCATAATAAGCTCATCAAATTAACAATTTATACTAATAATAACTAAAAAAGAAAAAGGATTTTTTCGGGGACTGAGTGAGAGAAGAAGAGAGAGAACGTCACCTCTCTTATTCTGAATAAGGTACATATGAAAATAAGCAAAATTCGAAATAGACAAACATTTATTATATTTGCATAAAATAACAGAATAGAATGTTGTGGACCTTTTACACCTTATAAAAAGCAAGGTAAGAAATTCAAAACTAAAAGAAATAGCTCATAAAAAATGAAAAAAATTATTCAACAAATTTTAATAATCGAAAAATCTGAGAAGATACAAGCAAGAAAAATTCCTTCAAAAAAAAAAAAAAACATGTTCAAAGTATACAAGCTTTTAATAACTGAAATATCTTTTGAGAATGTACAATAACATTATAACAATTAATACCTTTAAAAAAGGTATTGTTATTTTTTTTAAAATGCACTTAAAAAAAGATGCACTTAAAAGCTTTAAAAACTGAAAGTCGAAACTGATGTTTTTTGACAGTGTTCACCAGAGTCGCTGAAACAATTTTGCTTTTTCTTGAACAGTTTTTGAATCACTTCTTTTTTTTTTTTTTTTAATCATATCACCCCAAGCAAAGCGGTAACGCCACTGATGTGCAGGGGGCTACATAAAAGTGAGAAGATTAGAAAAGAGAAAACCGGAAACCGCATCCTAAACAGGAAACAAGGGATGAGCCTCTTCTTCACCTGTTCAATAGACGGGGGTGGAGTGTGAACCGGGCGATAGTTTAGTCTATCTACTCCAATTGAAAAAAAAAAAAACAAAGTGAGAAGAAGATTAGAAAAGAGAAAACCGGAAACTGCATCCTAAACAGGAAACAAGGGATGAGCCTCTTCACCTGTTCAATAGACGGGGGTGGAGTGTGAACCGAGCGATAGTTTAGTCTATCTACTCCAATTTTGCTTGATATTGCAGGCAACAGACGATTCCTTTCTTCACATTGGGAATTGAAATTGAGGTATTGCCCAGTGAATGTTGGCTTGTGTTATATGAATTCAAGACAGATTATAATTTCTCAAAATGAACTTGCAAATTTGTATAAAAAGTCATCCTTATAAGGTACCTCATTAGTAAGGTCCTGTGTCAATAAATTAAGTTTAGCAAATAGATAACATCCTTTAGAAGTTAAAAAAAAGGCCAGTTATAAAACCTATATACATTGGCATCACCAGTATTCATTTGATTATGATAGTAAAGCATCATTATGCAGGTTCTATAAACAAGGAATATCAAATTTCAGAAAACAAAATATAACAACTAAAGTGAATCTGACTCAATTTGAAAATTCCAATGCATAGACAATTCTTTAGTCACTTTTGCAATTAAAAAATTCTTTGAAACTGCTACATAACTTTGGTTGTACTTCTTTCTTTGTTTGCTTCTTACATCTTCTGTAAGAAAACCCAGCTCATTCACTGGTGACACGCAATTTCCTTCTAACTTGTTGTAACCTTGTGACACCTTCTCATACTATTGAGTATTGACATTTTTATACATGCTGATGATAACCTTCCAAGATTTTTGTTACCTTCTATTTTCTTGTGCCTTCTAGTATGTTTTGAAATTTTTATACCTTCTGCAATTTTCTGCTAACTATTCTTATGGTGTGCATTGTGATGTAATGGATATTAACTTGGGATGAGAAATCGGAGAGCCAAGTTTAAAATCCAGTTGAATTCATTTCATTCACTTACACACAACTACCCTTGGGAAAGGTATGAATCCATCTCTTCTCCTTCCAGCAGGACATATTGGATTCTATAATCTTGGTTGCCAACCAATCTACTGCAGAAAGAAATGGCAACCTATTACGGGATAATCTTCTGCTTAGTCAGTCATGTCACTTTTGAGACACGATTGCCCAAGTATGTACCATATATGGCACTTAACTGAATGAAACTTCTTATATAGCCCTCAAATAGGCTCAAAATGGATCTCAACTTCTAAATTTGCTTGGGTGGAAGTCACCCTTATGATTGGTCAATAAATCTGGAGGTGCATATCTTTTTAAATTTGAAAATTAAAATTCAAACCGTCCACCTCTGAATAACTAGTTCTTTTTCAAATACTATTTTTAGAAAATTTTCAATTGTTTCACATCAAATTTATTAATTAAGACTTATTGTCTATCTTTTTTAAAGTTTATTTTAAAAACATTGCTCTTAAAAGTGAGTATAATAAACAAACCTAGACCATTAAAATAAAATATCTTCACTTTTTATTAATCATTTATTCAATTAAAATTGTTTTTATCTCAATTTTTATAATCTCCACTCAAGAGAAAGATCAATAAACAAAGTGTATTGTATTACATTACTTTCTTATAGCATTTTTTTTTATTAATTTTTACTTTATAGAACTTGACTAGCATTAAAAGTAAGAAACTTTGTTCAAATCATATACTTAATCTTTAAGATGAAAATTGACAAGTGAAGATAGATGAGTTTTAAGATAGTTTTAAAAATCACTAAGTATTGTCTGCTAGTTAAAAATTGAACTATCTTATTTTATTTTAAAGAAATCACCAAGTTGGTTGTCTCACTGAAGGGTATCATTGGGTTTCTCATCAAGCAATGTGTTGGCATGTGTATCCATGTATTGAGGGAAAACTCTACTTTTTTTTTTTTTTACAATGACGCTCACTCAGTACAAGGCAGAAGAGCCACTTGATATATAGGATTATAAAGTAAGAGGCGCAATTTATGGCATTATATGGGGAAGATAACAGTTGATGCTAGACTTGAACAGCTTAAGATTGTAGTGATCTGAGAATAATCCACTTGTGAGTTAGTTCCACAAAGCAATGATTAGTAGAATGTAGCTGCTTGAGTGGAACATACATCTCACCAATGGAATATGATGGTAGTTCGCTACAATGTGCGTGGCACAGCTGTGAAGATTAAAACTATTGGAACTGTGGAATGTAGCCAATATAAACACTTTCAACAGAAATTGCAACAGAGCGGTAAGAGACTTGCAACGTTTCATCTCTGAGAAAGGGATTGCATAGAAGAAAATAATTTGCATCCACAAAAATGGGGAGACACTTTTGGACTCTGTCAAGACTAGAAAGTGAAAACTGAACAGTTCCAGCCCATATATGGTAGTCAGTCAAGTGCTATACATGATAAACACTTCGGCAATCAGGCCTTAAGAGAGACATGACTGACTAGACAGAATATTTTCCAACAGTAGGTTGTCGCAATAGAACCCAATCTGTCCTATTATTTAACCCATAGCTGAAGGGAAGAGATGGATTAATACCTTTCCAAAGAGTATTTGAGTGTAAGTAATGCAGCAAATTCAACTAGAATTCAGGCTTCCCAATTTTTCATTAAGAGCCGATATCCACTGCACCACAAGCAGTAGTATTCCAATTTTGGTCTAATATGGCTCTTGTAATAAAGGTAAAAAGTAGAAGTCAGGTACTTATTAGAGCGGTATAGGGAACTGACCATTTTCCCTGCAGCTTTCTTTAGCAATGGATCAAACATAAGAGTTCCATTTGAGATAACTTAGAAAAACACTAAGAGCAGAAAAACACTGGGTTGGGTTGGTAACAATTAAAATAATGAATCAACTGACAAGCCTTTTTTTACTTTTTCTCTCCAGATACCATAAACATTTCCTCATTTTTCTTGAGAGCAGACAACTTTATTTAAATAGTGCTCATTTATATTACAAATTTTATAAGGAATAGTATCACTTGAGGGTTTGTGGTAATAGTCCATCAAAGCTAATAGCCGTTATATTTGTTTTTTATAAATACTCAGACTCATCACCAGTGTTTTTTGAGTGGGAAGTCGGCCTTTATGTCAGGGGCGCGATTAAGAATTTTCACACTAATAAAATTAGTTCACATCATTTTCACAGATGTATATTTAAATTTTGTTTTTGTAAGGTGTCTCTTCCCCACTCCCAGTGTTCTTTTCAATCCTTGTTGGGTGTTTTGTACATTAATTCAAATTTCTCTATTTGACTGTTTAATAAATCCGACTTTACACACACTGAAGCGAATGATGTTCAAATGTGATGGGCTCAGTTATGTTTGAGACAAAGTCATTTAAACAAACATAGCTGACACCTACATAATGGTGACCCAGCAGAGAAATTCTGATGAATGGTAACTACACATAAAACATGCAGTCAAATCTTTAGATATTTTAACCGTCTCTACATAATGGTGAATACACACATATAAACCTTCTAATATCTTCATTATCAATCCCATTATTGTTTAACTTTACTCAACACTTAAAAACTTGCTCAAAGAGAAAGATTACTCCACTTTATTCAATGTAAATATCATTTCAGATGTGAAACATTTTAAATCAACTCACATGATGTCAATTTCGAAGAAAAGAGATTTTCTCTTGTTAAAATGAATTCAACATTTATATATACAAAGAGATTATCTTTTTATCAACAAAAACTACTTTCAATGTCACTGGCTCCTATCCATCTATGGTACCAAACAACCAGTCATTCAAGTCAGTCAGTGATACACGCTTGGGCAATCATGTCTCATAAGAAACATGACTGACTGGGCAGAAGATTTTCTTGCAGTAGGTTGCCATTACTTTCTGCAGTAGACTGGTTGTGAACCAAGACTATAGAACCCAATCTGCCTTGCTATTTAACCCATAGTTGGAAGAAGAGATGGATTCATACCTTTCCCAAGGGTATTTACACGTGAGTGCAATGAATTCAACTGGAATTCAAACTCAGTTCTCCGATTTCTTGTTCCAAGCTGATATCCACTGAACCACGAGTCATGCAAGTCAGTCAGTCAGATAAGTGCCATACGTGATACACGTTTGGGTGATCATGTCTCGAAAGAGACATGACTGACTAGGCAGAAGATTATCCTGCAGTAGGTTGCCATTGCTTTCTGCGGTAGACTGGTTGCTGACCAAGGCTACAGAATCCAATCTGTCCTATTATTTATCCCATAACTGGAAGGAAGAGACGAATTAATACCTTTCCCAAGGGTATTTGTGCATAAGTGAATGCAAGGAATACAACTGGAATTCAAACTCGGCTTTCCGATTTCTCGTTCTGAGCCGATACCCATTGCATGTCATGCAAGTAGCAAGCCAAATTCAACATGATTTCCTTCAACCACAAAGACGAACCCCAGAACACGCAGGCAATTTTATCCACATGGCAACATTACACCCCATATGTCTATGCTTTGCCGTCTTTCAATTCAACAGAGCAGTAAGTAGAGTAATATCTGATTTTTTTTTCCTTTTGTGTTCACTGCTGAGTAGGTGAAAAAGAGAGCGTGAGTGAGAAATAAAAAAATAAGTGGGAAAAATGTACTTATTTTTTTAGGTGTTAAGAAAATTTTGACAGGGGTCAGAGTTCAATTTGTTATTTCCTGTCCAATCGGAATCCAGAATCTTAATTTTCACACTGGCTTGTGAAATTTACCTGGGTCTGATTTTTTTTTTTTTTTCAAAATGTTTTCAGTCATTCTGATCTGATTTTGTGGGTGTGCAATTCTACATTTTTTTTTGTTTTAGTTAATTGTTGGATGATATAGGATTTGTATTCTGTAGTTCCATGTTATACACAACCATAACGACTTGGATTCTTATGAACACGCATACTGAACATATCGGTAGAAACAAGAAAAAGAAATTAAACCTGGTGATCTACTAAAAATGGCCATAATGCAATCATCAGATCTTTTTAATTCCAACTTTCAAATGTGGGGCATCAAAAATATTTGGTTATATTTTTTTTTTTTTTTTATAAGCGTTACACCCCGAGCAAGGCATGTCACTGCCACTACTGTGCAGGGGGCTACGTAGAGAGGAGAAAGGCTGGTTAAATATAGGACATAACAGAGGGTGGGTGATAGGCGGGTGAGGATACCGAGAATGAGGGTTGGGTAGATGAGAGTGTTGTGAGAATAGTTGGGAGTTAGTGTGATAGGAGGTGTCTATTGACCCTACATTTAAACACCTGGAGATTGTAACTGTCGGGAAAGCAAACTTGTGGAAGGGAGTTCCACAGGCGGGAAGCGCGAGAAAAGAAGCTGTTGGAGTAGAATTTACGGTTACATCTTATTTGTTTAACTGTAAAAGGGTGGGACCTAGTTGCTAATCTAGTATCTCGTGTAAATTCGTGCTTGGGCGGCACCAGTGATCTAAGCTCATCGGAGCAGAAGCCATGAAAGTACTTGTAGAAGAGGCACAGGGAAGCTACATCACGCCGGTGTGAGAGCGGCTGCAGCCGGTCTGCCAAGTTAGTATCAACCACGTTACAGATCCTCCTTTGTATTTTGTCAAGAAGCCCAAGGAGAGCAGCAGGGGCACCCGACCAGATATACCAAATACACTGTGCATAAACGCTTCCAACTCACCGGAGGTGACTAACAAATCTTTCTCAATTTTTATAAACATTTTCAACGTTTCTTCAATCTTGGAGGTAGTGATATTGTTGGATTTCTCTTCATATTCGATTGCATAATAAAATCTGACTTTACACACACCTATACTCTTTCAGGGACCAATGACTTTCAAATATGGTGGGCTCGGTTATGTTTGACACAAGGCTATTTACGCAAACATAGCCGACACTCCCTACAAACTAAAACTTTGTATTGTAACGTACTAATTGTAACTAAGAAATACTTGGTAATTATTTAACTAACTTTAAGAAAGGTAAAACTCTTGTAGTTTGTGCTTTTTAAAGCAAATTTTAAAGTTTAGAAAACAACAAAAATGACTGACCATGATTGTTTTAAACTTCGAAGCCAAATTAACTGGGGACTTGTTTCTTGGCAAGTACCTACCCCTATTTATTTATGCGCAAATACCCTTGAGAAAGGTATTAATCTATCTCTTCCCTCCAGTTATGGGTTAAATAACAGGAAAGATTGGGTTCCATAGTCTTGGCTGGCAACCAGTCTACCGTGGAAAGTAATGGCAACCTACTGCAGGATAATCTTCTGCCCATTCAGTCATGTCTCTTTTGAGACATCGCCTAAGCGTGTATCACGTATGGCACTTACTTAACTGAACGACCTACCTACCCTGTACAAACAAGTTTACACTCACAGGTCGTCAAGAAGAAGTATTTTCTGATGCTTGCAGAAATATAAGGGAAGGAAACGAAAGGAACTGAGTAGCTTCTGGTTGGGTACTCCACCATGTAAGGTCGAGTCGATAATCGGATTTCAATCCATATTTGATGCCAAATTTGTCCTGATATGATGACAATTACAATCATGAACTTAAAATGTTTTTTTCGTGTCCTTCCAAAAACAATAATTTGTGAATAATTGCTGACTTCTTTAAAAATGAATATATTGATGTAATTTTCAAAATTTTCTTTTGACATTTTTTTACCACAGTTTTCTATACAAGTGTCAAAAATGTCAAGTCGTCCTGCTAATCAATAAATCAAGAAGAGAGAAGCGACGAACTTTTTGTGCCTTTCCCAAAAAAGGGCATTTCATTTTTGTGCAAGAAGTGATATTTGGCCCAAACTTGAACTCGGCTCGCTTAGTTCACTTCTCGTAGTACAGAAGATAAGAAGTTTATCAAAATTACGCGTGGTTGAGTTTTTTTCTCAATTTTATTTTTATTTAAAAAAATTTTGTTTTACTCTCACACACGGAAATAATTTTTTTGATATTCTATGTTAATTTTTCAGTTTTCAATTTCTTGAAAAACAAGTTAATTTTTTTAATGTAGAGAATAAAAAAGTTCTCTCGATAAATCATCGTATTTTTTTTTTTAGGATCTGATTCTGATAGAAAAACAAGGAGGTGATTTTTTTAAGCGTAGCTTTATGTGGCATAAGGTCGAAAGTTTAGGCCACCCAATGAGGATCAAACTCACTCAGTTGTAATTGGCGATTTTCTAAGTACAGCTTAGATGTGGTACAAGGCCAAAAGTATGGAGCACCTAGTGATGATCGAACTCACGAGTAACGATTCTAGCGAGACAAGCTTGCTAACCATTACCACGTCGAAAAACAAGAGAACACAAATTAATTAAAATTCTCATTTTTCTCTTCTTATTCATTTCTTACCTGTTTCCACACTCTCAATAAGGAATCGATGTCCCCAATACCCTTTCGGGATTGGATATTCTGTCGTATTTCGTCTGCATTGTCCAGATTACACAAATAATCCCAATCAAACTTTTCGAGTCGGGGAAATGTTTGTGCTTTCTCATTTTTAGGATGGAGCGAACCGGTAGCACTACTTAGACTACTACTCGTCATAAAAATATTTGGTTTTGTATGGAACCATCGTAAGAATCTTATTTGGGCTACCTTGCTAAAACTGAAAGATAACACACACATATTTCGAAGATGGTACATAACATAGATTGCTATATACCAGCTACTTCATATGTTTTTTTTTTTTGTAAAAGGCAATTGTAGCTAACGAGAAAGAAAGATGAAATTCAAACTTCTCCAAAGATATTATTCTCACAAAACACCGCTTGAATTGTCTCCCTTTGATTTCTCCGCTGATTCTGTTCCTAATATTTTAAAAACCTGATTATGTGTTTGAAACATTAAACAAATATTTAAAGCCAGAGATTTTTTAAAAATCTTATGTTCCATGCCAAGAAGCAATAAACTTACTAATTAAAAAAAAATTGCTTCAACTTAGCATTAACGACATTTTAAATACTTGCTTGTCATTGGGATTTAGTTTTTCTACGTTGTAACTGAGAAGAGAGAATTCTTCACAATGGCATGACGTTGAAAATCAAAACTTTTAAATAATTTTATATGAACCTAAGTGCATTATTAGGCTGACCAATTAGAGTTTAGTGTGCAAGAAAATTTTTTTCCCAAAACTGTCTTTCCATCTTTATCCCTTTTAGGCCGGTTGCGAGAAGTCATTTTAAGTTTCTCCATAACTTTATCCTTTGTTGTAGCTCTTAGGAACGTTTGTCTTTTTTTTTTTACTATCTCTCATTCTCTATCTTGCTCGTTAGGTAAATTACTTACTGTTTTTCTCAGCTCCTTTTGCATGTGAGTGTCAAATTTTCCAAACCTTTCCTCATTACATGTTCTAAACAATAAACATCAACTGTCTCTTTGATTCTAAGTGTCTTTTTTGTTTTCATTTTCCTGAAATCATTCTCAGTGTTTCTTCCGATCCATGAAATAAATAGATTTTCCTGCAGTAGCTTGCCATTTCTTTCTGTGGTAGACTTGTTGCCAACCAAGGATATAGAACTCTGTTTTGTTATTCAACCTATAGTTGGAGGGAGAAAAGATGGATTAATAGTAATACCTTTCCCAAATGTATTTGTGCATAAGTGAATACAATGAATTTGACTGAAAATTTGAACTTGGTTCTCTGATTTCTCATTTCGAGATGTTATCTATTATTGCCACAATGCAAAGTCTTTTTAACTCACTAAATATATAAATCAATTTAATATTATTTTTTCTCTAAGGATGCATAAATTTCACCTTCTCTATTTTTAGCATCACCATGCATTGAAATTTTGGTTTTGTTTCCCAAAGGCCTTTACCCCTTCAAATCTTTCAAAAACATCCCTATTTCCGTGCAAATGTATATGCTGAACTCAACTCGGTAATTGTTTATTGACGATACATACTTTTTTTTCATTTTATCAAGCAGAAAAACATGGAACTTCTTGTCGCTGTTTATCTCACCCCCTAACCATGGTTCAAAACAGTTATTAACTGCTGACTTAATTCACGTGTAGTTTTACATTTTTCGTCCTTTTTTTCCATCCCTACGCACAAAATGAGTTCCGAAACCTAACAATTCGCTGAGTAATTGCTAAATTGGAGAAAATCGACTGGAAAAAAGATACCTACGCTTCAATTCATTCAGCAGTGAATCAGAGATGACAATGCTAGTAAGGTGTGACATATAGTCCCATGTATTTAAGGTCGATACCATGAAAAAAAAAGGTAGGTTTCTTCGATAAACAATTATTGATTTGAGTTCAGCATGTACATTTGCACGGAATTAAGGATGTTTGAGAAAGTTTTGATGGGGTAAAGGTCTTTGGGGAACAAAACAAAAATTTACAGAATCTTCCCTTGTAAAGTGTCAATACAAATGTGAAAACTTTCACTAAAGTTCTGAATGATAGATGTTTATCCTGAAGAATATCTTAAATGCTTCCATCTTCTTTGTAAAAAATTAGACCAATTAACTTTAGCTTTGTGGCTTATTTGCTTACCATTGTATTGATAAAGTTGTTTTGGTAAAAACTGTGCTGAACATGAAAAGTATAGTTGGAAAGAGTTTTCTTTTCAAAATCAGAATATAATTAAAATATGTCATAAGAATTTGATTTATCAAAATTTGGTTAGTGTTTGACACTATTTGATTGCTGGTAATTAATAATAATTTTTAATTTTAATATAAGTAAAAATATACTGATAAATTTCTCTTAAAAAGGATTAAAGATATATATAGAACAACATAATTTGTTCCCAGAGATTAAAAATTATAAAAACAAGTCAGATGTCTGCCAAGGAACAATGTCGAATTTAGGTGTTGGCAGTTGGTTGATAAAAACTGTAAAACCTTAAGTGCCAGTTACTTAACAAAAAACCAGGTGTTCCATATCCAACACCTGACAAAGAAAAAATATTCAGCTATTAAATTTGTTTTAGTGAAAACGAATTGTGAAATTTCAATAACCTGTTGAATAATATTGCCCTAAGAAAGCCAACTCAATGCACTCAAATTTCAGACCAGAAAAGAGAAAAGAAAAGGTGCATGTGAATGATAATGAGGAAGGAGGAAGAGGTTGTGAGAAGAGTGTTGCCTGCAACCATTACATGAGAGAGGGGAGACTACCATGTATGGAAAATAATATCTTTTCCCAGGAAAAAGGCAGTGAAGACGTTTCGTGGGGAAAATATCAATTCCCTAACAACCTCATACCCCACCCCAGGTTTTGGCAGACACCAATAAAAATGAATGCGCAAAACAAATTAGGAGATCAGAAATTGGATTAAGAGATTGGATGAAGACTTCAACAGGAGATTGCCTAAGTCTGCACAGGACTAACTGCTTAAGTATAATTCCGACATCAGCCTTGAGCCAAACTTATCAAAATCAACTAAACAAACTTCTTTAAAAACACAAGCCATTCCTTACCAGTTTAATCAAGTGTCATGTCCAATTTGGGAACAATTTAGACTGACAACCCTGCATGTGAACCATTACTAATGAAACTACTATATATTATACTTTAGATAAATTGTGATATTTTCTCCTTCATTTTTCTTTGAGTATTTATTTTTTTATTACTGTATGTCTTCACTCTATTCAGAGCAGCCTAAGGTGGAGATACTGATGACAGATTTTGACTGCTTGTGATCAAACTAATCACGTGGGAGCAGAACAGGTTGGGAGTCGAAGAGACTAATTTATCAATTAACTGCAGTATCAAATGTTTTGGCCAACCGTAGGAAGAAGAAAGATATCTGTGGTTCTCATGATCTATAGGCTGATAAAGAAGATGTCACAGGTATAATTAAAACATTTCCTAGATTGAATCATTAAAAAATAATTGGAATATATATTATTAATCACTGCAGCAGTTGTAAGGACCAGAAAAGTCTAGGACCTAAAATAGCTTTCTCAGAAATGACATAGTTGATCAGATAATAAATTAATCTAGAGGAACTTAACTCTGATTTGTTGTTGATTTTTTTTTTTACAGTTTGTCAACCCTTTATGGATTATTTAAAGACAAAAAAAAAATGAGGGTTGTAAGAATAATTTATTTTTTTTACGAGTGAATATTGCATTAACAATTTTTTTGAGAATAACAATTTTTTCAGATACAAGTCCTACTATTTAACCAATAGCTAAAGGAAGTAGATTGATTCATACTTTTCCCAAGAGTATTTTTGCATAAGTGAATAACAAACTCAACCTATGTTTTATGAATTCAGGAAAAAATACAAATGCAATGAGCAAAGGCAGATAATTTGTCATTAAATTTGTTTTATTAAAGGTAAGGTGAAACTGCAATTCACATAGTTGGAAGTGGTCAGACACTTTAAAATAAAACAAAAAAATTTTTGTTTAATCCACATGTTTCAAGTAAGGGAATCTTATCTCTTTCTCTACTTCTCTTTTATTCTCCATGTCTGAAATAAAGTAGGAGATAACATTGAACAATGCACTGAGGTCAGGTTCTCTACAATTATCACTATGGCAACTTGTTTTCATTACAAAAAAATGCAGCTTCAAAAAAGAAACCTCTCCATTTGAATAACCATGTCAAGCATCTCTACCATCAACTGAAAGCTGTGGATTGCAAGAGCAGGTATTACTTGTACTTCTTAGCTTGTCTATGGCACTACATTATGCTTTTCTGGAAAATTCTTGCTGTATAGACAGAATTGCACAACTATCAGAGACTTTATAGTACTACTGCAACCTAACATGAAAAATTATCATTTAGATGTGCACATCAACATTCATGCAACGGATACCAATGACCAGGCTTCAGTCAGTCAGTTAAGTGCCATACGTGATACACGCTTTGGCGATCATGTCTCGAAAGAAATATGACTGACTGGGTAGATTATCCCGCAGTAGGTTGCCATTGCTTTCTGCGGTAGACTGGTTGCCGATCAAGGCTATAGAACCCAATCTGTCCTATTATTTAACCCATAGCTGGAAGGAAGAGATGGATTAATACCTTTCCCAAGGGTATTTGCAATGAATTCAGCTGGAATTTGAACTCGGCTCCCCGATTTCTCGTTCCGAGCCGATATCCAATGCACCACGAACACATAAAAAACCTCATTGATGAACTATTATAATTTTTTGTCATGTGTGTGGTGAGAGACAATTTCTATTGATTTACTCAAACAAATTATATAAGTTATGTGAATTAAAAAACATACATATGGGAATACACATATATTTATTAAAATGTTAATAAAACAGTGCTCAATATAGTATAAACCAAACTATTATATATATATATATATATGAAAATATTATTTGTGGTACAAAACTTCATTACCCCTACGAATAGAGAAAAATTATTATTACTACCACCCATGATGATAATAATTAAAAAATAAAATTAAAAAATGGGCTAGCTAACTGGTTTTGCTCCTTGCTCAACAGAGATAAACCGATGTGAATAAATAATTATTTAAGAACAGAACAGGATGTAAGCGGGAGACAAAAAAATTTCTAAATAGAAATGAATTGGAGACCAAATATATGTTCCTTCTGTTTACACAAAATCAAATAAACCTAAGGTGTATTTACGTTATTTAAATATCACTTTTTGTTTATTTAATGAAGAAATTGAAGCAGACCATTTCCTTTTTTCTCTTAATAAAATGGATCCAGCTTTAAAATTTGCACAAGAGAAAGAAACTAATTCTTCCATTACTTTCCTTGATGTTTTAGTGAGCAAATCTCTTTCTGGATTTCTGACTTCAGTTCACCAAACCCAACATTTACTGGTTTATATACCAGGCGGGATTCTTTTTGTCCCCAAAAACGTAAAATTAACGTAATTAAGACCTTTACTTATAGGACCTTGAAGATTTGCTCTAAAACAAAGTTGGATGAGAAACTCAGGTTTATTATTACTACTCTCTGTAATAATGCCTATCCATTGGACGTTGTCCAATCAGTAATTAGGAATAAAGTATTGGAGTTCAACAAAGTTGAACCAGCTACTGTGTAAGGATGTCGTGTATACTTGTGCCTCCCTTGGCAGGGTTCTATTAGTGATAAATTTGCTAAGCATCTATCCATTGCATTTAAACATTGTTACTTTGCAGCTTATACTTGTGTTGTTTTTTTCTGCTAAATCTGTCTTTTCTTCCATAAGGAAGGATGTTCTCCCCCAATATCACAATAGTTCTGTAATTTATATGTTTAAATATAGCTGTGGATTGCACTACATAGGAAGAACTACTCAAAGATTAGATGCCAGAATTAAAAACATGTACCTACAAAAATCCATAATTTGAACTATTCTTCTTCAGATAGGCTGACCAATACATACGGGCTTGCTATTGTGAAACACCTTATAAATAACCATAATTGTGCCGCTAACTTTAGTGTGAACGCATTTTTCATCCTAAGTTCATCACTCAAGTTATCATCTTAAAGTTTTGGAGACCATCTATATTCAATCATTAAAACCTCCTCTGTGTAAACAGAAGGAACATATATTTGGTCTCCAACTCATTTCCATTGAAAATTTTTTTTTCTGTCTCCCCCATAGAACCTGTTCTGTTCTTAAAAAAATATTCATCCACCTTGATTTAGCTGGTGTGCGAGGTGTGAAACCAGTTAGCTAGCCCATTTTTCAGTTTTATTTTTTAGTTATTATCACCATGGATGGTAATAATAATAATTTTTGTCTATATATATATATATATATATATATATATATATATATATATATTAGTCATCCACATACAAGCCTGTTTCGCTGTATCACAGCTCATCAGTGTGGCTAGACACATCCACTTGATATTTAATCATGAGCCGTTCTAAACATCGTATTTTGGCTTTAATTTCAGTTGAAAATAAACACAAAAATTCTCTAACATTTGAATAATTTTTTATTAATTTGGTTCTAAGCTTTCAGCTCACATGAGCCATCTTCAGAGAAGTTATTAAGACGGTAACACAATAACATCCAACATTTTTATTTTGTGTTGACATAAAACTCTGCTAGGCAACAGCAATAGTTACCAAAAATAACAGATGCAGTTCGCAAATTTGTAATGCGGTTCTATGACACCATACCGCATGATAGCGCGAAATGACAACAGAACCATGTATTCAAATGCGATGTAATGTGTTATGACCAGATTTAAAGGTGATAATAACAAACTTAATAAAATCACCTTTCGAAGTGCAATTCGTATAATTTTGTCATTGTTGCTATTGACTTGTTACACAGTGTATTGTCTTGGTAAAAGATCACTTTTCTTCATTTGTGGCTGTTTTATTTTGCGATTTCTTCCTTCAAACGCACCAATAATGCTAGATAATATTCACTATTGATGGTTCTTCCTTCTCAAGGTAATCAAACAAAATACCTTGCGCATCCCAAAATACAGAAGCTAAAACCTTGCCTGCTGATGTTTACATCTTTGGTCACTTTGGATAGCTTTCACCTGCTGCTGTTCACTCAGCTCACTGCCAATTTGACTCAATTCAAGTGGTAGATCCATGTTTCATTCATTATCACATATTTACACAAAAACTCCTAGTGTTGAAACAATGCTCTGAATCGTTGACACATTGATGTTTTTGATCGACTGTGAGCAAATGTGGTACACACTTTGAACACAGCTTTTTCATTGACAAATGTTCATGCAAAATGGTGAATACACTGCCTTCTGATATGTTCAACTCCTCTGCTATCTCACACAACTTCAATTTAGGATCGGCCAAAATGAGTTTGTGGATTTGCTGGTGTTTTCCTGGACAACTGGAGATTTGGAGCGACCTGAGCATTCGGCATCATTTTTGTCTGTACGACCACATTTAAAGTCAGCATACCATTGTTTCCAACAGAGCAGAATCTGAATAACACTTATCAAGCTATTGCTTTGCCTAAGCAGTATTTTTTCCAATCAGAAAGCAATGCTTTATCAACACCTGAAATTCAGATTTTTTCATTGTTTTGAAAATTTGCAACAGTAGCTTCACTTAAATAACTAATTTGTAAACTAATAATCAATTTGGGCCCAAATTTTGTCACATGCCATTTGAAGGTTAGTACTTCATAAAAATCATATGGACTTTTTATTAGTGGCGCCATCTACATGTCATGCCCAGGACTTACAGAGTGATGTGTTATTAGATTTTGTCAAGTAAGCAGTCAATTGATTCTGAAAAGTAAGGTTTCTAACTGGATGAATTAAATGCATCAATTCAAGAAAATCACCCAGAAATGGTGAACAGGAAAGGTGTTGTTTTCCATCAGGATAATGCCAGACCTCATGTTTCTTTAGTGACCTGGCAAAAATCATTGCAGCTTGGCTGGGATGTGTTACTTCAACTGCCATACTCACCAGACATAACACCTTCAGATTTTCATGTATTCAGGTCCTTACAAAATAATCTCAATGGTAAAAAATTTAATCCTTTGGATGACACAAACAACAACAAAAAAACAAAAACAAAAAAAAAACACCACTTTAATGAGTTCTTTGCCGAGAAACCACCAAAATTCTGTGATGACAAAGTTGAAGGGAAAATGGAGAAAGGTTGTGTAAAGAAATGACCCATATTTAGTTGAATAAATATTTAATGGCATAATTTTGTTATGTGTTTTAATTTTGATTAAAATCAGCAGATACTTTCCAGACAAACCTATATATATATATATATATATATATGTGTGTGTGTGTATTTTAATAATTTAGTGAATGTTTATAAATTAATAATGATTGCATTAGTCCTAATTGTATTAATTTGAATGTTGTAAATAAACAATCTAAATAAACAGTGTTTAATATTTTTGTTGTAAATTCTCAAGAACAAAATATATATATATATATATATATATATATATATATATATATAAATATAAATTCACTTTCATATGTTTAATTTTTATTCCAATTCCCGTCATTGATTTATAAAACATGAAATATTAAAAGCTTTTAAAAGAAAAAAAAAAAAATTGTGGTGTCATGGGAAAACTATCCTTTTGACACTACACCTGTTTTAGGGGCATGTTGATTCATTTTTGTCATGTATTTAATCCATTTTTTACATTTTTCTAAAGAAATATTGTAGGAACTGCATTACTTTAGAGCAAAATGCATTGATTTAATTTAAGTGGATTCATATGTATCAATTTCTTGGACAATTTTAAAGAAGAATTGTAACACTCAGAGTGATGTAGAGAAATCACTGCCCTCTCAAAGATATATCCGACTACAGGCAAAATATCTCATATAAAATCTTTTTCACTTTATCTCAACTTTTGTTTCCAATATTATTATACATCCTAATATTATAAATACCATTATAAAAAGTATTTCATTATTTGTCTATACTTGTGAGGTGAGGTAGTATTTACACTATTTACATTATTCAGGCTATTGTCCTCATCTTTGTTGTCATTTTTACAACGTTTTGGCCATTGTATGCTACGGCCTTCTTGAGGTGCTAGAAATTTTGAACCAAACCCTTTATGATCACTGGAGTATATAATATATCCCAGTGATCATTACTTGTGTGAAAATACTTCTGGTAGTCATGAGTTATCTCCCTTTAACCTAACTCTCTACATTATTTGTACACTACTGAACTCACAACTCTTTGGGTCAAGTCACTGGAAGTAACCGTCTATATCCACTGGGCCATGTGTCCTTGAAGACAACAGCATGTGAATTTCTGGGACTTATAAGCCTAATGTTTCAGCAAACATTTTTTTTTACCATAATTCATATTACAATTTTTGATGTTAATGATTTTCTCTAGCACTCCATATTACTGGTTCCCAGATCGTATTCATTTATGCTTGGTTAGCTTAGGAGAAGGCCAGAGCGTATAACAGCCAAAACATAAAAATGACAACAAAGATGAGGACAATAGTCCAAATAATGTAAATAGTGTTAAGTATTTCATATTTGGCAGTTAACAATCAAGTTTTGGAAATGACTCATTCAGTTATCACTGCCAATCTCTTTCTTGCATGATTAAAATTTTCATACATAGCAATCTCTCATAATTCTCTTAAACCAGATTTCATTCAACCCACAACTCTTGTACATTTGATGCTGATTTATGAATGAACCATATGGCAGGTTACCATAACAAGATATTCCTTTTATAAACTTTAGTAAGGTTATTTTCATAAGTCCACCCAAAGACAACCAGCCCACAGAAACTTTAATGGATTTATGCTCAAGCTTAAACTTATTAACTGTCTCCTCCTCCCACTTTCAAAACCCTTTACAACTCCATTCACCTACACTATGTTAATGCAAACTTCAAAATCATTTTATAGTATGTGATTGAAATCAGAAATATCAGATGTCTGAATTGAATTTAATGTCTACCAGAAACCTTTTATCTAAGAGTTAATCTGTGGGGACTCCAATATGTAATGGGCTTACCCTAAGAGATACCAAAGTAAGTTTTGAAAGTTTCAGAATGGGTTCACCTAGATGGCATCCTTAAAGCCACTAAGTGCAGAATTGGGTCACAAAGGATATTGGCAAATACACCAACAAAAGCAAGAGCACGAACACAGCTGAACTTAGAACACGCACATACATACATATTAGATGACAGGAATTTATATAAATGCCTGATCTAGGAGAAAAAAAAAAAAAAAAAAAAAAAAAAAAAAAAATCCATCACAAAATTGAATGCTCAAAAAAAAAAAACCCAACCAAATCACATACCCTTGATTCAGTTAATGTTAATTTGACATGAGTCCAGAAGTGATTAAGCAGTTATTTTACATGTGAAAAATCTAATCTTGTATTATCAGACATCACAATGATTACACAGGTAAACATTAATAAAAAGAGCCATAACTAAACTTAGATACAGATTTTGGTTTCTCTAAATCACTAAGTATCCAATTCTAACAATTATTTGTATCTTTTAAAATAAAAATTAAGTGAAATTATCCTGCATCATACTTGTTCTTATCTCTGCTTCATCTTTACAAAATAAATTTCCAGCAGCCATTTATCTTATTTGAACCAGAAAAAAAAAAAAAATTAAAAATCTCTTAATTTTATTTATTTATGTATAATTCTGACATTTTTAATTTTTGTTGGCTGGCTGTTGTTTACATGTAAAGAGAACCAGTGAAAAACCTGAAAAATGCATTTAGTTAACACTAATAGGCTAGCAACTAGAATGTGGTCCTCTGGTTGTGTTCCACGAGATTAAAAGATAGTACTAGTTTTACTTCATTATTTTTACTATTTTCACT
Source organism: Ascarosepion bandense (assembly GCA_037127315.1). Lineage (NCBI taxonomy): Eukaryota > Metazoa > Mollusca > Cephalopoda > Sepiida > Sepiidae > Ascarosepion > Ascarosepion bandense. The sequence continues at coordinate 218,201 of JBBBDQ010001771.1, forward strand.
GAAAAATAAAACATTCTAATGGGCACAATTCATTTTTAGTGATAAGATATTGATTTTTGAAATTTAAAATTAAAAGGAAAGAATTATCTCCCTTGACTAAATTTAAAGGCTAAAACATTGGGAGTTCATTTTCTTCTGTAAATTTATAAATTAAATAAATAAAAGTTATAGATTACTTTATTCCAGTTTCGAGATGACTTCCTTTTTCGCTGGGATTGTTGCTTATTTTCCAGTAGCTTCAGTTATTTGTGTTTCAGCCCATTTATAAAAAAACAAGCAATTTTATTTTTCAAGGTAGATAGGTTTTCTTTATTTGCAAAATTGAAGCAATACAATCTTCCTCTGCTATGTTTCCATCAACTGGCTCAGAACCTTACTCAACAAAAATTAGTTAATGCCAGTAGCACAAACTGATTAATTTTTATGGGAAGATCTGCTGTGCTAGTTCATCTTGGCTGATGACCTACCTTCAATTGAATTATGGAGATTTGATTTAAAATTAGTCAGATATAATCTACTTACAATGAATTAATTAAAATATATCTTCAATGAGATTTTCCTGCTTTTGAACAGCTATGATTGTTAGAAAATATTTATATAGAATAACAAAGTTTGTGGGTTGGTAACAAATTATTTTTAAGAGATAAGATATATATATATATATATATAGATAGATTGATAAGAAAAAAAAAAAAGAAGTAAAATTTATGAAAAATCCATTTGTCACTTACAAATATTTGGTCCACAAGAAATGTTAAAAAACTACCACTGCAGTGCCATTTATTGACAATTACTCAAAATGTTCTTTTGTAGCAATAGAGATCAAATAATATACAGAAAAAATACTTTGGTATATGGTGATTATAATTCAGATTATATTAGCAAAATCTGAAATATTAGCTCAGACACTATAAAAAATTTTCCCCAAACTTACATATTGACTGTTTAATTTTTTTGAGTTAATAAATTATTGCTTGGTAGCTTTTTTAATAACAACCAATTAATTTTTTTTTTGTTTAATTAGAAGACTACTTAAATTATTATAGTTAGGTACATTGAGAAATTAAGCAATTTCTCTTCTATAAAGTATGAAAAAACTTATCTACTTTATCAAGAAACCAGATGCAGATCTTTGCTGCAATCTACTAGCTCCTAATATAACTTCATACTTTTTATTAACTTCTGATATTTTGCAAAGAGAAAAATCTCTTGAATCTTATTTGCAAAGTCAATGATCTGACTGACAAAAAATTTAGGATCAATAAAAATAAAAGGACAAACTGATAAAATTATTCATATGATGTAAGAAAGCGACACATGCATTAATATAAACACAAAAAATTTTTAAAGATTACCCAAAGAAACTTTGATACTTGTTTTTTTATTTAGCTTTAATACTTTTACAATTTTTGTGTTCAAGGTCTATTATACATTGTGTTGATATTTGTCTATATACAAAGTTCACCAAAAGTAAAAGGGGTTGGCACATTAAAGTCCCCCCCAGGGCGGTGGCAGCAGCTAGTGGAGCTACAGCCCCTTGGCACAATAACTTTAAGCAGGGCAGGGCAGCACAACTGAGCAGTACCAGTATCCACTGATAGAGAAGGAAGAATTAATAAATAGGGCCTTGTTCTCTCTCTCTCTCTCTCACACTCACTCTCTTGGAGAGAAATTATTCTGTGTGTGTGTGTGTGTGTGTATGTTGGAATAAAATTAAATTAAAAAGGGGAATGAAAAAGAAAGCCACTATTTTCATAAAAGAATATGATTATATTGGAATCTGGCTTTATTCGTGATACTCTAAAATAGGGAAAACAATTTGAAAACAATCCCTGAAAATATACCCCCCCCCCCAACATCATACTGGTTTGCCTCTAAATGACAAACAAGTTAAGAATTAATCTAATACAATAGATAAAATCTGTCTATGATTGTTAGCAAGTTGAAAACATCACAGATATTAATGAACAGGTGGGTAAGCATGGAAATAGGTGGGTAGGTGGACTGCTTAACAACCACCTATACTAAAAAAGAAGACATTAGACAAGAGGTGACATACAAGCATTTGAATCACAGAAATATAGAAGTTCTTTTAATGACAACAATAAAGAGAAAAAAGTAAGTTTTATTTAAAATCCTTTTTAATTGGCAGCTTTCCAGAAAAGATTGGCAGTGAATGAGGCAGTGATAGATGAAGAAAGGCAGAACAGAAAAATAAATTCTAAATTTCCTCCAGCCTTCATTTTCATCTCTTACATTCAAGGATGTAGATTGACTTTCTGCATGCAGATATTTAAAAGAGGAGAAAGTCATTTTTATTAAGTCCAAATTGTTTAGAAAAAGAACTCCTCATTGAAATAAAGAATCAAAAACTTGCATGGATGCAAATATTTGAAGCTATAATTACAATAGCAACAGCAATGTATGAAGAGAAAAGATTTTTGCATAATGAGCGAACAATACTTTTAAAAAAAGTTTAAAAAGTTTGACTAGAAGAGGAAATAAAATTGAATTAGCTGGAGGAAAGAGAGAGATGGCAGTAAAAGATGGCAAGAAGTTTTGGAAAGTCTGCCATAGAATTGATGCTAACAAAGCCAGTCAAATGAGAGATGATTTGATTTTTTATATGAGGAAAGATGATTCCAAACAAACCAGTGTTAGAAAAAAAAAAGTAATTTTTTTTGGCCATGTACAAAATAGACCAGAGAATGATTTAAAAAAGAAATGAATCCTAAGAATAAACCAATGTTTTTCTTAAAAGAGATCTGTAATGAGAGAGAAGAGAGGTCAAAGAGATAGAACTGCCCACAAAGTCTGGTCAGTACATGCCAAATGGCTGCTCAAGTAAAGTTTTATTGCAATATTTTTTTCTTCCAAATAGTTTGAGGCATTTTTTTAAATTTTCCTTTCTTTCTATAAAAAAGGTTAAAGAAATCTGTTTCCTCTAAATAAAAAAGGATATAGACTAATAAACATTGTAAAAACTGACAGGCTTTTTAGTATAACAGAAATGTTCATGCATTTTTGGTAGTAAGAATCAGGCATTTATGACTTCAGCCAGTTAGAGGAGGAACAAGCAGAAATAATTGAAATCAAAGAGCTTCTTAAAATGTGGCTGGGGAAAAAGAGGTATCCCAAGCCTGAGTCCAGCATTAAGTGAACTTCATATATAGCTTCAGGATTTATACTAATATGCACATACTCACACACATTCACGATATATTATTGAGTGAATGTGTGTGTGAGCGAGACAGTATGTGTGTACTTGTATTAATGTACATATGCCCTTATATATGTAAGCACTTACATACAAAAGGTATATATATATATATATATATATATATATATATATAAGACATTAATATGTATGTGCATTTATACAATCTGTACACAGATTGTGTGTGTGTGTGTGTAGACATATACATACAAAAATGTAAGATGTATTTATATAAGTCTATAATATACACATGTATGTGTGTGTGTGTATATATATATATATATATATATATATAACATGTAGACATGTACACACGTCTATGTACAAAAATTACATAACTGTGATATATGTCCATTAGGATCAAAGGTGATGGCTATTTAATATCAACTCAGAAGTATGTGTACATTTGTATGTGAGAGGTTATGTGTGTGCATAGAACAGAAGATTTTGAATGACTGTACAGCTAGACCTAACAAATTTTGGGGGTTTAGCTGACATTAAAATTTCATGTATGAGTGGCTATGTATTAGTTGTGTGGTTGTACAAATAGCTCTCAGCTTCATTCCCATTCCTTAACAGAAACAACAAAGAGGGCATCTTCTATTTAAGACAGACAGGCCGATTACCTGAATTCTGTACAGTCCAATCTAAGAGCACCAGCGACACACAACTGAACTTCCTATGTATAGGAAAAAGTTTTCTGTGTCTAATTTACAAGTTTCTGTTATTTTGAAATTTCTTTATAGCATATGTCTCTGCTCATGGTTGGGAAAGAATTTAAAAATAAAAGATAAAAGAAAAAAAAAGAAGAGGAAAAAAAATCCTAAAATACCATTTAAGAGTAATATAATTTTTGAACAATAGTTATCGTCAGAAGTGTACAAATGAAAAAATAAGAGAGAGCGAGAAAAAAGGGATAAAATAGTTATAAATTTGTGCGTTATTTTTTTTCTTTTTATCTAATGTTGCTATTTCTTAGAAAATGTTGATACTCAGAAAAAGCAACATAAAAAGAAAAGCATAAAATATAATTTTCATTACCATTTTTCTCATAATTGACTTTTCTAATTAATACATTTTTGAGGTATAATAATCCCAAAAATTATAACACTCTCAAATATACTTTTCCATTAATATTTGATTAATTTCCCAACCATTGTCAAAGATCCATACCATAAAAGTTCTATGAAATACTCAACTCAATGCCATCATTTCCCCTGTTTATATTTTTCCTTCTGTTAAAAGTATAAGTAAAGTAAAGATTAGTGCACACACATTTTTCTAATCTTTCCTTTTAATTCTCAGAGGAAAGAATGAATATATATATATTACTCCTCTGAATTTTTTTTCTGTTCCATAGGTAAATAAAAACAAAAAAATCAAAATTCAGATTTGTAAAGACTCCAAATTTGCATTTGAGAATTCAGTAGACTGATGTTGTCTGATCCCTTCTGTTTCCTGCACAGAGTTGGTGTCATCACAGCTGCTGGAGAGGCTACTGGCATTCAGTTGGGTTGCCGAACATTCTAACGAACTATTATCATCCTGTGAAACTAGATCATTAGCTTGACATATGGTTTCAGCCACAGTACTTATTGGTCTGTTGTGACTAATACTTGACTGCTCTACCAATTCTGTTGAGACATCTTCAAAAGATTCATTATCACTTTCTGCTGAATCTTTTGATGGTGCTGCTGGTTGTATAGAGTTGCTTGCAGACATTTGAAAAGAATGTGGCATCTCTTGGCTGGTACTGAAGATCATTTTTCTACCTGCAAGAAGTGAGGAATAAATATTAAAAGATACTGGTTTAAGCACATTAAGATAATGATTTAAGATTATCCATTGAAACATATAAGCCAGAAATTAAATACCAACGGTTAATTAACATACTGAGCTAGAAAAAAAAAGATACAGAATTTATTCTGGTTAATAATTTGACTAATTCAATTTGTACATTTAAAACATCTTGAAAGCTTAAAATTACTTGGTGATTTTTAAAAATCTATTTGGGGTTATTGACAAAATTCAAAGGAGAATCTGCAATGTAGTCGGATCCCAATCTGGTAGCTAGACTGCAGTCACTTTCTCACCAATGAGATGTAGTTTCCCTATCTCTTCTACAAATACTTTTACAGCTTGTACTCTAACAAGCTTAGCTCCCTGTTGCCCCCACTTCACGAATTTACATGAGCTACTAGACTAGCAACTAGGTTCCACCCTTTTACAGTGAAAACAATCAAGTATAACCAAAACTTCTACTCTATCAGCTTCTTTTCTTCACTTCCTGCCTGTAGAACTCCCTTCCCTGATAGCTATAATCTCCAAGAGTTTAAGTGTAACGTCAACTGTCATCTCTTATCTCCTTGACTACCATCTTTTTCTCAATATATCTGTATCTTGTTCTTTTTTTTATGCTCTACTTTCACGCAGCTCTCTTCACATCAGTGTTCTTATGCTTCTCTTGCCCATTTTCCAACACCTACTATGACCTGTTGCTCTTTCTCTTCTCTCCCCTATTATGTAAACCCCTGTGCACCAGTGGCAGTACTGCTTTGCTTGGGGCGAGATGATTATAATAAAAAAACAAACAATAAAACTTATCTGACAGTATTGTCACTTTCTTGAGTCTAGCTGTTAGATAAATCCTATAATTTAGAGTGGATCAATATTTTATTTTACATATGTACCTGTATAGAAAAGTATAGTAGCCTCTTCATTTATAAATTGTACTTTGCTTATCATCACTGTATTTCTTCATAAATTGCTTAACTGGTTTCAAGCTATACAAAATTTGAATTGCAACAATAAGCTCACCTATCCTCAGTACTTCCATTGACTTAGTGCTAGAAAATTTAATGATAAAATGTTAATACTAATTTAAAGCATATAAAGATTCAGTCACATCATTTTTTCATCATTTTTTCAAAACAAAAGCATAGGGAAATCTAATGAAATTGGCTAGACTAAATGTCTAGAATTTAATTTAAAATTTCAGTGTTCTCTTTGGTGCATAATTATAACCAACACTTGTGCTTTTATATCTCCCCCTCCTATACATGTTTAATTCCATTAACAAAAATATTACTTTATTCTCAAGGATGAAATGTGCTACACAGTATTTTTATCCATTTTGCCATTCATTTGTATAGCTACTTTTGAAAATTATTTTTGCCTATTTTAATGTTTTCTACATTGCATCACCACCTTTTATTAAGTTTTTGCATTTTCATGTTTCATGACTGAGATCCTCAAACAACACTGAATGAAGGCCAACAAAGGTTGGACAATGCTTAACCATCATGCCTGCAAAAAAACTGAGTTAAAAAAGACAGTTATTCAATTGATGTTGCTATCATATAGATTTTTGACTATTTTGGCAGATTATAAAAATATGTGAACCAAGTACAATGTGATACTGATTTACCATTTATTTACCATTTTGAAAAAAAATCTTTATTTAAAAATTTATAAAAGATATCAAAATATGTAAACTAATTACAATGTAATATTTATTATTTACCATTTTATAAATAACTATGAAAACAAGTTTTTATTCAATTTAATAGTCTTTAAGATTTGTTGTTAAAAATAAAGAAAATGTATAAATAAATTTTCATATATTTGGGTTCTATTAAAATTGTAATCATTACTTTTTTGAAACAATAAACATTGCTGAGGGAGTCAAAGATGTATAAAGTAATCATGATATTAAGAGAATAACTGTCTTTTTGATACACTATTTTTTTTTAGGCCACAAAATTTAAGCATTACCAAAAGTTGATTAAGCTCAATATTTGTTACTGTAAAACTAAATTTTTTTTAAAGAGATTTCAGTCCAAGAAAATTTTCTATTTGACTACAAATACTTGTAATATCTAGTAAACCATTTGTTTATCTGAAAAGGTAATAATTAATTATGCAAATAATATGTAAATATCAAATAAGTCTTTATTCACCTTCTGAATCTATTAATTCTGCTTGTTCTGGCACTGTTTCCTCATACTGTTCTGATGCTGAAGATGTGGTAGAGATCATACTGTTAGGGCGACTGCTAGCACTCACACTCAGGGAACTGGGCATGCTGGCAGGAGCTGCACACATAAGGCGCTTAGTTTCTTGCAGCTGTTTTATCTGTTCTTGGGCTGATTTTAATTCTTGTCGAAGTTTCATTCTTTCATCATCATGAATTGCAGTCTAAATAGAAACAAGTAATTGTAAGAAAATAAATGACAAAATATTAAAATGTTATGATAAAAATATATTATCAAAATAGGAAATAAGTCTGTTTTAATAAGTACTGAACTTAGAATCTTTTGCATAAGATTTTGTAAATTTATATAAACATACTTTTTGGTCAGAAGTAGTTTTCTGTGTCCCTTTTTACCCATTTATGAATTTTTATGAGGTGTTGATGAAAATATTAATATTTTGATTCAAAAGCAAAGAATGGAAACAGATTAAAATATATATATATATATATATATATATATATATATATATATATAAAAAAGCATAGACTGAAAGCAGTCCAATTTAAAGGCAGCATGTATATATTTACAGTTTGCCTGGGCATTCAAAATATAATTTAATGTTAATATACAAAATAAAAGTCAATCTTTTCTGATCTGTGAGTCAGTCTATTAATCACAACCTATTAGAATGATTTTGACATCCTTGAATTTGGAAACAATATTGATTTTTTTTTGTTTCTTTTTGACTGAATATAAGGTAAGAATTAATGTGAAAAACTCACCAACAGATTGGTCACTAAAGTATTCAATTTATTCGACATATCTCTTAATTTGTCCATTGAGATAGGTATTGATACTTGTTGGTTTTCAGCTCTTGCTGCTGCTGCTGACAGACCTGATATGAGTAGTAGAAAGTTAACATGTAAACAGAAAAGTGAATGAAGACAAGTGATGCAGCCAACAACCACTTGTGTGATGTTGGAAAAGACAAGTTGAAGAAAAATATATTTTCTTCAATTATTGAGTCATCTTTAAAACAAAAAGCAAGCCATTATGCTTACAGTGAACAAGCAATAAATTTAGTTTAGAAGCAAATATTTACTTTGATTTTGAAGATTTTATCTTTCCATTTCAAATATTTTGCCTCTGAACTTGAAGAAAAAGATTAAGCTACATAAAATCAGATGCTCTTAATTCAAACATTATATATATATGTATATATATATATATATATATATATATAGCATTTGGATTTCTGCAAAAATATACGTATATTTATTATAAATGAATAACACTATCCCAAAAGAACTTTATCATTTTGCTTGAAAAAAATTAATTTTTAAAAGATGGCTCAAGAATGTATGCAAATCTGCACAATTTACTTTGTAATTTATTAAAATCTATTTCATTAAAATTAACTTCACTTTTTCTTTATTTATTCATGAATTTGATGGAAAATGTATAACAAAAAAAAAAAAAATAATATCAACATGCTTTATTAACAGTTACAATAAATCACAAAAAAGTTAACATTAAAGTACATAAAAGGTATGAACAGTTGGGCTAATTATCATCATGAAAAGATGTGATTCTTTAGAACAGTGTTTGCCAAAATGGGCCATGGCAAATTTCAGGTGGGATGCAGAAATTTTATAATTTTTACTGGGCCACCTGGTTAATCTATGGGCTACAGCTAATGTGCCAAAAATGAAAGTAATTTTTTACATTATAATTTTGAGGGCCACAGAAAAATTCTGGGTTCAAAGTGGGCCAGGAGCTAAAAAAGAATGGTAATCACTGCTTTAGAATATCTATTCAAAAAAATGGGCCTGACATGTTTTATTTAATTAATATAGATTAGCATGCTAAGCTTCACTATGAAAGGTTCAGTGTTTAAGTGTGATGATGACAGATTATTTGACCATATCATAGGTAATGATAATATATCTGCCTTTAACACAGAAAATCAATGTTTCATTTTCTTGACGAAAAAGCATAACCAATTACATTCTTTTATAGGTGTGTGCTTATGAAATATAAAGACAGATGTATAAAATCTCATTTTCTATTACTGAATAGTAATGAATGTCAACATTCATCAAGTGCTGTCAAGACAATTCCATATTATAATAGTTATTGCTGATATAGTATTTTTAATTGAAAATGAAGACTCGAAATTAAGAAACTTTATTGGATAACAGTAATCACCAATTCAAATTAAGCTGAAAGTGTCAGTTCATACTGAATTTGTCCCAGATAAACAGTGGGACAACCATTACTTAGATGTTAATGTTATTGTTTTTGCATGATAAAATTAACAAATACAGAAATAAGAATCTCAAAAATTAAAATTTATCAAGCAATACTGATTCATGTGAAGACTAATTTCTTATTAAACTCATCAATTGCTTACACTTGATAGAAATTGTAATTTTTAATTAGATTTTTACAAACATTTCCAAGATATTTTAGAGAGTAATACAACAAAAATAGAGGTTATCTCTAAAAATTATTATTTTCTTTGACGTTTACAATATAAAAAAGACACGACTTTTTGTCTATGAAAAAATTGGCAGAAAGACAAAAAGAAGTCTTTTTTTTCATAAGCTAATCTTTAGCAAATGAAGGATATTTAATGAAAAGGATTATCATTAAGAAACTGGTAAATAAACCAGAAAATGTATTCTTTCTTGTAATTCAACAGAAAAAATTACGTCTCTCAATGATATATGAATATTAATGTCAAATATTTTGCAAATAAGATGTTTTTAGAACAGATTATACAACAAACATTATATATATATATATATATATATATATATACAGAGAGAGAGAGAGAAATAGTTAAAGATCAAATATGGATCAGAACTCAACAAGATGATAAAATAAAGAACAAATAAAAAATGTATATAAATATATCAATCAAGCATGTTTCTTTTATTAAAGCTTTGTCAAAGATTCATGAAAAACGGACAGTGACAGAAACTGATATTTAAAATTTTGTTTGCATCAATTCTCATTGGTCAGACACATATCATATGCATTAAAACTGTAGATAGTTCTCTATGTATTTAGTTTGTGAGAATTCTCATATGTTTAAGTAGGCATTGGATAGCAACGTGTGTTCATAAGCGCGTGTATACATCTAGTGGGAGATATGTCGTCACCTTTGTGACTGAAGTGCATTACCATCTGATGCCCACTTAGAATCCTCACAAGCTTACACACACACACACACACATATATATATATATATATATATATAGAGCTATATACAGTTTTAATGCACATGACACATATCTGACCAATGAGAAGTGACCAAATCAAAACTGGAAAGTACCAAAGTTTCTGTCTCTTTTTCTGTTTTACACTCAATCTGTTACAAAACTTTAATAAAAGTGAAATATGTTAGATTGATATAGATATACATTTCCTATTTGCTTTTTATTTTATCGTTTATATATATATATATATATATTTATTGTAAAAATTTTTTTTAATATTTCAACATGTAAAGAGGCAGAATATAAAAAACATGAGATCTGGTCAAAGAATTCATGTGTGTATTTATACACACACACAAAAAAAAAAATTATTAATATTTATATATATTTATATATACATCATATATATTACAAATATGCACATCTGTGTGGAAATAAACATAGAATGTAATTAAAGTATTAGTGTTAGTAATGTAAAAGTGCTTGTTAGTTGTGTTAGTAAGAAAGCAAAGCAAGCAAGGCAGCTAGTATTTAGGAAACAAGCCATATGGTCCTGTGGTTGAAGATAACTAATCCATGTAGCTAGATGCTCATCAACTAGAGAAAAAAGTGTCAATTTGTACAATATATACTGGTTATTATTCAATAAATCTAAAGAAACAATAGTGGCAGAGCTTTTTTTATCAACTTTTAGGAAACAATTGGATACGAAGATACACAAAAAACAAATTTTAACCTCTTTACTAAAATATTTACTATAAAATGTGTTATAAAATGCTAACAGAAGTTAACAGGTTTGACATGATGGTACAAAAGAGAAAAGCTATAGAAACCTTGTTTTTCAAAGATATAGATTTATCCTTTTATCATTTAAACTATTCAAATATCAGTAACAACATCTGTATACAACATAACTTTAAAATATAGTACTGAAATATTATGAGCATTTTATTATTAATGATTAAATGATTGCAGCATTGTACCGAGAAATTTTCTTCTATGAGTTAAATGCATAAACATACATGCATTCAATGCATCATTGTAATGTCAAATTTCCTGTTAACAGTCCTGGAATTAAACCATACAATTTAGTGATTGCAGAGGTTTTGAGGTTATAAGTGTTGAGCTAACTGAAATTAATGTAAATTTCTAATATGCAAATAAAAGAATTTTTTTCAGTGAAAACTTAAATGCAAAAAATAAGTTCAAGGTCATTTTGCTTTTAAACTCAGACCATACACTTAAAATAATATTCCTCTGAGTGAACATAGTTTAGTACTTGTAATCAGTATTGTAAATATTAATTGTACAGCAGTTAGCAAGAAATAATATATAGATAAGAAAGTTATGATAGTTTAAAAAATAAAATTCCCTACATTTGTAAAAGGAATAAATCTGATTTTATATTATCAAGAGCAAAATGTTTGTTTATAAAGTCACAAAACTTTAATTTTTTTATCTGGAAAAAAAAAAAAAAAAAAAAATATAGATGCAATAGACTGGAATTAAATGTGAAAAGATATTGAAAAATGCAAAAGAGAATGTTGCAGATTGTAATTCCTGAGAGGAAAAGAAAATCATGAATGGATTTAGAGTTAAAAAAAAGAAATAAAGAAATAAAGGGATAAAGAGAACTGAACAAGTGATCCAGTCACTGCAGAATCATTTGATATGTCAAATGGTTAACTGCAGCTTTGAGTCCTTAGAAGTTTAGTATGTAGAATTATTATATATTGTGGTGTATGGAAATAATGAAGGCAAAATAAATACTGGGAAGCAAACAGCTGCCTGAAAACCAGCAAAGTTTACACATGGATTTTATCATAGTTCTGTTTATTAAGATACTCATAAAAACTAATAAACCTTTTTTTTCTTCAGAAATTTTTTTAGTGTTGATATGAAAAATACAAAACTAAAAGATAAATAATATCATTTTTTTTTACATTAAAGCATAATTGTTTAAAACACAAAAACAAAATGATTTGAAGTTATGAACAAAAATATGTATTTAAAATGAGGAATTGTCAATATATTAACAATTTCAGCAATAAACTCAAAGAAATTGTCAGTTTTTGCAAGTGGTAAGTATTTAAGAAATGGATTGATTTAGATGACATAAATTGTCATAGTAATAATTATGGATATCAGTAAAAGTTACTAAGGAAAACAGATGTTGAAGTTCTTTAGTATATAAAAAAATCAAAGCAATATTGTAGTCTGAGCAAAAAAGAATGTATAGGCTTAAGAATCACTAGCTTGGAAATGCTACATCAGTGATACTTGCAATGAGGATTTTGTCCTTAGGACTAGCAAGCCAGGTAACTACAAGGAGCAAGTATCTACAACATAAATGGTTGCAAGATTACTCTGTATTTCAAGCTGCACAATGGTAGTCTCCATAACTGAACATGGCAGGCAGGCAGAATAATTATATGGTCGGTTGTTGTTGACTCAGGGAAAAGGTAATAAAAAAAAATAAAAATAATCCTCCAGCCTCGGTTTTGCTTGGTGACAGGCATAGATAGAGGGCAGCATAACAATAACATAACACACCCAGCTTGGTCTGGATTTTGACAGGTCAACACAGTCAGTAATTAAGTTGTAATATAGGAGCATTATTAGTACAGGATGACTGCTGACAGAGCACTAGTGAAGGATTTTGTGGCAAAAGAGAGTCAAAAAGAACAAATTAGCAATGAGGAATATTGGTCTGAATAAATAAGCTTCTTTTAAAAATTTCAATAAAAAAAAAAAGTTCAAATAAAAAAAAAGTAATGCCTAATTGATTTACTGATGGAAAAAATTCTATGATAACCCACTCTCTTAAAAAATGGGACTTCAATTATTTAATAATTTTCAGATAAAAAAAATCTTAAGTATTTTCTTTAGCTGTGGTTAAACTGGTTTTCAAATTTAAAATATTTTTAAATGTAAAAAATGACAACTTAAAACATATCGTTTTAATATAACTTTAAAAAAAATTAATTTGATCTAATTGACAAAATTGGAATAAGATGAAGTGGTCACAATGAAACTTTTGGTATTACAGCAGTGAATTTATTCTTGCAAACTATAGTAGCAAAGACCAGTCAAATGAGCAAATGAAGTCATAAGCTCAAGCAGTTGAGAAATATATTCCTATCTGTCCAGTTGGATGCAAATTAATTTAAAATGACTACACAAAGTGTTCAGAATTGATCAAATATTTCCTCTTTCACTCCATGAACACATCATTTTGTGGAGGCAATAATAACAATGAATGTCATTTGTCTGAAAAGTGGCTTTGCTGAAACTGCTAAATCAAATCTTCACTTAGTCAAATTGTTCATTTCACTGAAAAATCAAAAGTTAGAAAATTAAAATGAGATAACTTTCATATACTAATAGTGCATTTTTAAATGAAGCATCATTTAAAAAATTTTTTGTTTACTTATGATAACGAGCAGCTTTTTCTCCATAAATTCATCACTGAAATTTTCATTTACATAATATTGCTTATTATTCTGGTATTATTTTTAAAAAAAGTATTTAAAAATGAGTAAAAATAATGAACAAAAAACCCATTTAAATATTTGTTCTATCCACAATATATACATAAATTAAATATTTAAAAAAGTCTTCTATATTAATTCATATTATTCTTTTAATTTATTTTATATTTTAATTGTTTATTTATGTTTTATTTTTGTTGCCTATAAACAAAAGACAATTTCCTGGCTTTAACTGATTTCATTATTAAATAATTCTCAAACAAATCAACAAGTAATTTTTTTAAATGATACAAAATTAAAAAAAAAAACATCAGTTGTAACATTTACTTTTCTTTAATTTTCTAAATTTAGATTTTTCAGTGAGCCATTTGATGAAGTGAAGATTTGATTTAACCTTTTCAGTGAAACCCAGTTTTGAACAAATCACATTCTTGTGACTAAGTGTCAAAACTTTTGATTTTCCAAAATTTTATTTAAAACTACAATCCTGTTTAGATTACTTAAAATATCTGATTGCAATAAAACTGCTCATAATACTCAATTCATTGATTATTATCAAAATTCATTTTGAATTTGCCTTAAAATCACTTCAGCTTCATAAGTATAATAATTTCATACAGCATTGGAAAAAAAAGGGAAGGAGATAAAATTTAAGTCAATTTAAAGTTAGAATTTGATTGTGCTCATTGGGTGCAAATTAGCTGTAATTGAAAAACTGTACCACAAGTGAATGCTGTTCCACCACCTCTTATAAAAAAAAAAAGTTTTTGAACAGATAGAAATCAGAGAAAGAAAATTCAAGGATTATAACATTCAAGCAACCCCCAAAAGAGTAAAACTGAACCATAAAAATAAATATCACTTAATAAAATCTTACATTTTCATCTGTTTTATGTTTCAACAGAAAAAAGGTAGCTGCTGAAATACCAAGACCCAAAACAAATGCAACATGTAAGAGTACAAGAATCAATGCTCCCACCCTCAATATATATTAAGTACAGTTTAATATTTTGAATTGTAAAACAAATGTTTATATATATATAAACAGGAATGTAGAAAAAAAAAAATCTAAAATATTAGTTTGAGAAGCTCTGTATTTTAGGGTTCATCAATGGAAAAAACCACAAGTGTTGTCGACAGTGCAAAAAGATTGGAATAAAAAAAAAAGTAAGAAAAAAAGAAAAATCGAGAATATGGGGCTGAGTCACCTACTAGAAACAGTTGAATGATGTTCTGTAGTTGTAGTGGTGGTGTTGGCCACTAGTCCATGTGACTGTGTGCTAGTGACTATGAGTTCAGTCAGTTGTTTAGCCTGGTCAATAAGGTGGAGTATCAGCTCCTGGAGATCCACATTCTGCCGCTGCGGCTGCTGCTGTTGCTGTTGCTGCTTCTTCCGTCTTTCTTCTGCACAAGTCTCCTCCGACGCCATCTGCCAGCACAGAGACAACTCCACCAGTTAGACACACGACACCGGTTACAAATGTGCACAATATTACTTTAGAGCCATTTCCGTGAAGGATTTTTTTTTAAAGAACTATGAACAATTGTTGTTCTGATGAAAAGGTAATGGATCATTTATATGTTGATTTATCACAATGGTTGGGAGAGTTATAAGTACAATGTCATCATTTATGAAATAAATCTTTTTTTCAAACAAGACATACACACTCTATATTGTCAAATTTATCACAGAAATATTGCATCTCAACTGCCATCTAATGATACATTCTCAGTGAATTAATGTAAACTCAATTTAAAAGAATCAAAAGCCATTCACACCATTAAAGTATAAAAACCAAATACTTTTCACTAACTAATATTTTAAAAGCAGCAAAGATACTGAGTGAAATATAACAAATATTTTACTAACTACTAAGTATTCTAATTTTTTTTTATTTTATTTTTCCATATCAAACTTGAATTTAACTTCAAAATTTTTTCCTTCACTTAAGAGTCAAAATTGTTTCATTGTTTTTATTTCTGTTCTCAGTGTTTATGTATATAGCTCTAAAAATAAATTTGTCAGAAAAATGAAAACAATTTAAACTTTCTGGAAATATCCTAAGAAAAACCTATTCAAAAATATTTTTAAATTCAAACAGTTATACAATTGGATTTGTTAAAGATTTCTTAACCTCATTTATAAAAAAGAAAATGGAAAAGAAAACAATAGGATAGAATCAACTGACCTACTATGTTATATTTGTTGGATGATATAAAACAGTCTATTTTACTCCATATTCAATTTATACTACTTAAAACAAAGTCTTTAAATCAACAAGACCAGAAGAGTCATAGAATTATTGCAGAAAATCCTATTTAATTAAAAATTATAAAATATATTGTTAGTATTGGTAAAATAGTGATGATATTAAATATATCTTTATATTTAATAACAACTGGCATGCACACATACATGTAAGTTCATCTGAACTATTCATCTTATATTTGAAATTGAGATATTTCAATTAATAATCTTAAAATCTTTCCTAGTCAGATTGCAAACTACTAAATATATCCATTTACATACCTCAAATACTACAGGAGTTGCAAAAAGCTACATTATTAAAAAAAAAACTTATAAGAAAGCACTTTAAGAAAAGTCTTCAATTTTTAAACTTCTCATACCAAATTACCATACTTTTATTCTTTTTCATATCTTTGAAGAAATAAATGGTTTCCACTTTAGAATAAATATCAAGATGTCAGATGAGATGTTATTCATGAAAAAAGAAAGAAAATAACAAAATACTTTCTGATTTTACTAAATTCCAGAAATAATCAAAACAAGATTGAAAATATGAATCAAACAAGTAGAAATTGAGAATATCAAATCTTTGGCTGCAGAAGTAATAAGATATAGTTAAAAAATAAGACATTATTTTTGAAAAAACAAAAAAAAAAAAACAAAAAAAAAAAACAAAAAAAAAACAAACTAACAATTTCATAAAACATCCAAATAACAGCAACACAAAGGGTTGCTAGAGTAAAATGCATAGACAATACTAATAGGTTAAACCACAATCTTAAAACATGAACTAGCAATGTACAATTTGATAAATAAATTAAGTCACTTTATTTTCCTCAGTAGTAGATGTTTCATGAGAAAACAAAAATAACTATCATTATTGCCATTTCTGATTAAATTACAGATAATTATCAGTTTTCTAATTAAACCCAGCATATGATCCTCTTTAGATCTAAATGCACAAAATTTATGTGCACCAGTAGTTAGGACATTCATTTATGTGTGCAATGATGTCAGTTTTTTTCTCATAAAAAAAACAAAAAACAATATCATCGGTGATCTTTTAGGAAAATTATAGACTTTATATTTGTTCAATAAGAAATGAAAATGAGTATCCATTATATTGACTGCTTTAGCTTCAAATATAGACAGTTTCTACTAAGATCTATTCTAATCTTATGATCACACAACTTTCCATTATATTCAAATGTAAAAGATGAAAATTAACAATAAAAAAATAACAAAAGTGCCAAATGATAATATAAAAACAAAATAACCAAGTCAACAAAATAAAATAGATCCTAAAAATGATTTTTGAAAGAAAAACTTCCAAGTGAAAAAAATAGTTAAAAATTTGTGTAGTAATAGTTTTATTTAATTTAAAGCAGCTACAGTTTTTACCTTTAAATTATTTTTTAGAATGAAATGCTTAAATTACAAAGAGAAAGAAAACAACTATACCAAATTCTATATTAAATAGAAATGTATTCCTTTTCATAAATTAGCAAAAAGTTAAAAAAATAAGTTAAAAATATCTGATAAACACATAAAACTTAAATATCACTAAAATAAATAAACAATTTTCAAAATTTCTAAAATTAATCACTATAATAAATTACTAAGTGAATTTTTACATTTTTAATTAAAAACTGACAAAAGTACTCAAAATGATCAAGCGTCTAACAACTGTAGAAATTATACTGTTGATACAACTTGAGAATAGATATTATTTGTTTTAAAGTGTTTCTTTAACACCTTTTGTAATTGAACATGGACTAATTTTTGGACATTTTATGTAACTATGGATTTGAAGAGATCAACATATCAAACTTTTTTCATATATGCAAGATAGAAAGAGAATACTGAATAATAATCTACTCTGATAAATAAACAGGAGTTTAAAAACCATTTCCTTAAGAACCCTTTTACTATACTGTACAGAACAAGTACAATAAGAGAAACAATGATTTTTAAAAATCTGACCCCCGTTTAAGAAATGGAAGAAGTAGAAAAATAAAAAAACAAAACAACATGTAAAGACCATTTACCTCAACAATGTGAACGTAATCATCGTAAGGAATGTTGAGTATTTCTGCAATAAGTTTTTCTCTCTCCTTCAGCACTTGTTTGATGAGGTCATCATTCCGTCGCAGCTTCTCTGAGGGGACAAGATCAATTGGCTCTGAGTAAATCAAGTGGTGCACAATAAGATATGGAGACTAACTAGTCACAAATGAAGACCAGTGGCTGGCAAAGCATAGACAGACAACACTAATGTCTTCTAAGTTAAAAGGAACAGCTAGTTAAACACGCAACTGATGATACTGTAGTGAGTGATCAGCTGGATGTGAAGTAAAATGTGAATTAGAAAGAATACACTCTGCTGTCCAGTAAAAAAGAAAAAGTCCAATAAAAAAAAAAAATAATACTTTAAGTGTCATCTGTTAACAGGAGTATTATGATTCTAGATAGCAGGTTTATGACACTGTTACATAATTATGTATAATCCAAGATGAAAATTTCATACTGTTTTGATCTTTAAAGAAATCATTAAAGTTAATGCACATATATGATTGATAACTGGAATGTGAGTTAATATTTTTAAATATGTAAAAACACAAACATTTCACATTATTTCTTTGGATCAGCTGCTAAACATACTGATCTAAGCAAGAGCAGGTTTCCCTTTCTTTTCTCTTCCATTTTGAAATTTATAAAACTCAAAAACTTAAAATATTGAGCATCAGCTACAACTAGATTTTACTATTTTCTAATATTCTTTCAACAATAAAATCTTATTACAACATCGCTGATACACAATTTCTTTAAGTTTTCAAGTTAAACGTTCCGTTTTCTGGTGGTTTAATAACCAAAATAATTAATTTTATTTTCAAAGAATTTATCACTAAGTTCTAGAATTCTGCTCCAGACAAGGAATTCAATAAGCACCATTGGATTACAGTCCAACTACTAAACATATTTAACTGCATACCTCAAATACTATAGGAGTTGCAAAAGACAACTGCTTTATAAATTCAAAGATGATCAGAGAACATACCATTGAAACATTTCTTTAAAATTAAGATGGGGATATTCACCTTTGTATGAAAGAGAAAATGTCAATGCATAATTTTAAAAACTAACACACAGTAATTCAGTGTTTTCTTATATAAATAATTATATAAGATGTGACATAAATACCTCCCACATAATGGTAAGATTAACTACAGGGTACAGTAGAAATACTTGCTATATCTTAAACTATCATCTGTGTGGTGCTAGTGTACTTGGGCAAGTGGCAATGGTGTCTTTATTTAGCTAATGTCTTACCATTAAGTAGGAGGTATGTACAGGAAGAGGTATGGTGGAGTAATGTAATGGATAGCAGCTTGGACAGAGGAATTATAAAGCAGAGTTTGAATTCCATTAGAGTTCATTACATTCATTTATGTGCTAATACCCTTGTGAAAGGTATGAATCCATTTCTTCCCCCCAGCTATGGGTAAATAGCAGGACAAATTGAGTCCTATAGCCTTAGTTGGCAACCAGTATAGGAGAAGGAAAAATGAATTCAAATCAGCCTGTTGAGGGTTGAGCTGTACTGCACAAAGACACACTACTGGTGCAGTAGATGTGGTGTCCTTACAAGCCTAAGGGGTTAAGGGATTCATGATCATGACACGTGGGAGATATTTCTGCCACACCCTGTATATCCTTTAAAATGTTCAACTGAGTTAGTTTTTCAAAAGTTACAATATTTTATATTAAAAAAACATATAGAGGATAAAACAGGTGTAGGTAAGTGAAACAAAAACCATTGCACTTCTTTCCCACATTCAATGATAAAGATAAAAATGCACAATTGGATATAAACAAAATGAGTATTAGCAAAGAAATACTGTTAACAATGAAATGGATGCTAACAAAAATAAAAGAGATAGATCTCTGGTCTCAAGAATCAGTAATGAATGACAATAGAATCTCATCACAATGCATGGTTGAGTTAGCAGTTATCTTTCAAGTCTGT
Organism: Ascarosepion bandense; assembly: GCA_037127315.1. NCBI lineage: Eukaryota > Metazoa > Mollusca > Cephalopoda > Sepiida > Sepiidae > Ascarosepion > Ascarosepion bandense. Next base: position 238,382 of record JBBBDQ010001771.1, read on the forward strand.
GACAATATGCCTGAAAGCCAACATGCAGATAGCATTTCTAAGTTTTACAAGGCTATTTCCCTCATCTTACTATTTTTTCTCTTTTTTTAACAATGTTTTGGATAGTTTGTTCTCAAATCATGGTTTTCATCTTTGTTAGCATATTGTTACAAGTATATAATTGGTATATTTTCCAATCATCAGTTGAGAAAATATGACTGATTAAGTATCAGATGAAATATAAATAAAAATTTCTTAAAATCAATAAAAACTATTCTGGAACAAGTTATTGCATTCATCAATTTGACACCAATTCCTTTTATAAAATATTTATTTCAAACTTTTAGTTTTTTTTTTCATAGTGATGCCTGATCAGGATGAAAGAAAGCACAGACTATTGCAAACAGAAAAATGGGTAAAAGACAAGAATAATAGCAGAGGAAAACTTACTAATGCCAGAGACACTTTATATACCATAAATACTGAGCTTTAAATGCAGTAAGCAGTTTTAAAAAGGAGTTAACTTGGCAAAGGGACAAGTGAAAAAAAATATTAAAATACAAACAGATTTCTGGAACCATTTTACATTGTTTTTTTATTTCATACATTCTAACCTGTTTTCGTATAACTTTAAAGATAATAGAGGTATATCATATTCATTTAAATACATTTTTGTAGGTGCTATAATGCTAATAACTAAAACATTAACATATATGCATTAAAATCAACGTGAAAATTATGGTTATAAAAGAATTATCAGTAATATTTATTTAGAAGTCATGTCTCACACTAATTATTTAAAACTTAACCAATGTATTTGGTATTTTATATTCACAATCCTATTAAAAAATAAAGTTTAAATTATAATATTGAGGCATCCATAGCTAAAATCTAATATTGAATACAAGATTCTTTTCTTTCCTTCTAAATTAAAAGACTTATATTTTGCTAAAAAAGAAAAAGTATTCCATTTTTATTTTATTTTTGTTACTGGAGAGTTATGTAATTTGAGAATAAAAGAGGAAATCTCAGCTGTTAAAATAGTAGAACCCAAAAAAAGCAAATTTTCAAAGCTGGTATGAAAGAATATTTCAATTAAAGTAAAAAATTAGATCAATTGTAATGATCATATGCAGAAGAGTGCTATGATTAATCTCTTTGACATCAAATTACCAATGCATGGTGAAAGATCAAAATTATGTTTATTAGGAAGTATGTTTAAAAATGAACAACTTTCTTTAAAATTTGTTGCATAATATAGTGTTATGAACTTCTCTTACATTTAATATTGACTCTGAAGCAGAACCATACACACCAAATAGACATTTGGGAAGTTGAAAAAAAAGCCTTCGTTAACAGATGGTTTTTTGAAAAAATATTGTTGGATCATGCTAAGAAGATTAAATTACAATAAAATACTTAGGTGTTAATAAGAATGGAAGAAAAGATGAGTGCTCATTGATTTATTTGTTCTAATTTAGCAAAATGTTAGCATATCTGCACCAAGCTGTGTCCCAGCATTGTCTACCACCAATTACAGGGAGGAGATGGGTACACCACACAGAGGGACGTACAAACATTGGATATAACAAGTGAGGGAAAAGATAAGAGGAAATATAAAAGGAGGTAGGATTAGAGTAAAGTGAAAAAATAAAAAAAATAAAAAATAAAATGAATCAAACATGGATAAAAGGTATATTCCTTTGAATATTTTTGAACTAGTACATAGCAAATATAAAAATGCTTTTTTAATCCATTTTTGTTTTTAGAACAAAACATTTCCCAGTAACGAGAAAGTTAACAAACAACAACTGGAGAAATAAAAAAAAAACAACAAAACAAAAAGAAAAATAATAACACCAACAAATTTCTATTAAAAAAAAAAAAAAAAAATTCAAAAATGAATTAAAAAATAACAATTTAATTAATAATGACACTGGGGTTATTGAGAGGAAGGAGAATTTTTAAACAAATGGTTTTAAGTTGAGTGTATATACAGAGGATATCAAACTTAGGTTATCTATTCCCTACATGGGAGAAAGCAAATGTCTGAGATCAAAAGAAAGACTGTTTTTATTATGTAGAATTAAGAAAATATTTTTTTTATGGTTGTGTTTACAAAAAAATATGTCTTAATTGTTTAATTATTTGGCTTCCCATAGAGAGATAGATAATTGTATATGGTATCCTCTCTGTACACAGAAAGTAAAGAATAAATCCTTTCTCTCAAATATTCAAAAGAAAAAGCAGACACCAAAAAGCATAACAGAACTGATTTTTAGAGACACTGAAAAAAAAAAAAAAAAAAGACTTTTTACATAAAGTACAAATCAAAACACCCACAGCTCAATATACACTTAAAAGAGCAGAACATTTTATGCTTGTAGGATTTTGATATTCTTTCAACTGAAATATAAAATTCAAAACTCCCCTTTACACTTTAAGCACAGCTTGAATTTGCACAAATATTTAAAAAAATATTTTAGCTGTTGGAAAAAATATTTTTGTTAAATTGTTGATCATAAGGATTAAAAAAATATTTGCCTTGTTACTGTTTGTCTACCTGTCAACATGTAAGTAAAAGGTAGATAAGGTTACAATAATGCATTAATGAAGTGAACCCAATTCAGCTAAATGTGAAGTGAACAAACTGTGTTATTCCTATGAAATAATAAACAAGAAGCTGAATGGTGCACATGAAAAACAGTGAGTATACAGTGCAGCATAAATAAAAAGAATGGAGATAATCACTGAATAAAATAGCTGGAATCACACTAACAAATTACAATATGGCCAAGGAATCTATTTGTTCTAATCTGACAATAGTAGTTGAACAGTTCTAAATCAATTTAATAGATAACTTAGATAATAAGATGCTTTAATAGATTATGCAAGATACACTATACAGAATTAACAAGCCTGTCTGAAGTAATAATAGTATAATAAAAATTATTGACACAAAACTTGATCAGTAATTTTTTTTTTTTTAATGGAAAAGGAAATTATCTACTACTTTTGTAATGGTTCCATTTGATCAAAAACTTTACATGCAAAAACTAGTTATGCAAAAAAGAATTTTATTATCTTGATATATCAAAAATATTTTAACATAAGTATCATTAATTGATGCATTGAGAAGGATATCAAGTGAAGTGAAGATATCAAACAATTTTTAACTAAATTTTTAAATATTAAAATTTCAATTTATTAATTTATAAACTGAGATAAAATGATTAATTTTAAATATCTATTTCAACATATGAGAAATAAAATTTGAAGTTGAGAGTGAGAACTTAATAATATTACAGAGCACATCTTGATGAAATATTTAAAGGCCACATTAAAAATATATCCAAGTTATTATTATAAGCAAATTTAGAGTGTATGCATTAGAGTAGAAAAACAAAGCAATATTTTTCTCAAAATATTTTAAATTAATTTGTATATAATATTTAAGAATGGCTAAACTTATGCAAATCTGAATGAGACAGGCAGATAAACTACTAGCCATTGCAGATAAAATTCAGTGTCTCCAGACGGATTGGATAGAAACATTCAATTACATAAAAGTGAAAACAGAAAGAACAATAGTAACACAATACTGCACCAAACATGTCAAACAGCAATGTGGTACTTCTACTGCACTACATTAAAATACAGACAGTGACCAAATAACAACAACAACAACAACAATAACAACTCACTACAGTGTGGTTAATAAATTGTACAGCCACAAACAATGTACCAAGTGGACAAACAGGAAAAAAAATATTAAAACAGATTTAAAAAACAAAATAAAGTGATAATATCAGTAATTCTGAAATAAAAAAAGCTCATCAAAACTTGTAAATAAGTTTTCCAATATAAACACATTCATTAAAAAAAAATCCTGATTATAACAAAGGATGCACAAAATTGAATTTTTTCAGAAAGTGAAAATTTTTTTTTCAAACTAAGTGGAAGCTTAGTAAGCATTTTTATGAAAGTGCTCAATATAAAAACAAGATGAATAACAAAAGGATATGAAAGAGGCAGATGAGCTGTTGTTTGTTCAAGTACTGACAGAACAGTAAAATGCAAACTCAATAATTTTCTAAGTTAAATTTTCGCAAAAATATTTCTGCAACTTGGAAGTGACAAATCAATAAAGTTTTCTGAAATGGATTTGATACTTTTATTCTAATTAATAGTTTCTATGTCTTTCATATGTTACAATTATCAGATAAAAGCCAAATTGTCAGACTGCCTAATTTTTAGTAATAAGAATGACAGATTATGTGTTTGAGAGAGAGAGAGAGAGAGAGAGAAAAGATAACTAATTCTAGACACACTTCAAAAAGTAGCAGTCCAACAAAAGTGTCAAGTGGTAGATGACAGCATACTAGGACATTATTGACTTCAAGACATGCACTAACAAAGCATTGTAACTAGCAAAAAGGAAGTTCAAGAGATATAAATAAGGGGCAGAGGGGGAAGAATAGATTTTGAATTTAAATTCCTCAAACAAGCAAAATGTCTACAAAATTTCACTTCAAACTAAGTATTAAAAAGGTACCTTTGGGAAGAAGTATATCTTAGTACTTGTTTAAGGAGACTAATATTTAGAAATTTACAAAAATATGCGAAGCAAGGACTTAAAATACTATGAAAATAAAAGTAAAACTCAAATTTATTGCTACAATAAATAAAACATTGGATAAATGCTTATTTTTTAAAATCTTGTCAAGAATATTGACTTTAAAATCAAATAGGAAATATGAAATGTTAAGTTTTCAGAAAATTGTATTTAAAATAACTAAAATGTCCAAATTATTAAGTTTAAAATACAACTAAAGTCATTTATTAAATATAGCAAATTGGAAAATAACAAGCATTTGCTGATTTCATTACATATTTTTCATTTCAAAGCTATTTAATAAAGTGTACCAATTAAAAAGTATAGTAGAATAAATGAACATTGAAATAAATTTGAATACAGCTGTTATACAAGTCACTGATAAGAAGTTTGCATCTAAAGTGATTTGCTTGGTCTCAAATTAATAACTCATGAATTTGTTTAATCAAATGAGAATTTTTATTTTCTGCACTATGTTTTTTTTTCCTTAAATATGAAGAATGTTCGTAAAGTCATGTACATTTTCTCATCTAATATATTAATTACTATGCAAATAAAACATTGTGCATATGTTACTAGCACTATTAGGGTACTTTTTGACATTGTTGCCATCAAAATTAATGAATTTGTCCTATTAGTGTATAAACACTATATACCCACTTTTTGTCTCAAAGAACAGGGAATCCAGTGACTAGAACAACTTTTGCCCCTTGGCAACAAAAGCATCATCTGAGTTAAATGTTTGAAGAATTCAAACTGATGATAATCTGAAGTAAGGATGATGCATTAGTTTTAACAAATAACCTTACTGTATAGGTCAAGTTACTCTTATTAGGTTGGTGTGTAAAGTGGTGATGGCATGCAACAGAATGACACATTTACACACAGTCTTTTTCAACTAATAATTTCCTCAGTCTGTCCTATGTTCCACAGTATTAGACTATTTGCTAGTGGACCAAGTGGCATATGAAGTTTATGAGTAGCATATCTTTTGTATCCAAAGATTTGTTACTCATAAATTTATTCACTGTTTAACAAACTTGGAATTTGTGCATATATATGTATGTGGGTGGAGATTGTATGCTTCCTCTGTGCACATACACAGCAACAAGTTCATGGTGAATTTCTGTAGGATATAATATTACTAATTATATCTTGCACATATATTTGGCCACTATTTTACAGCGGCAGTCTCTTTGCTGTGACATTACATTTGCATATGCTCAATATTAAAGCGGATTTGGTTGTTACAAGAAGTATTGCATATCCCTTATTTCTATGTTTTAATTCTGGTCAATTTATACCTATCTTCATTTTACTTTTTGGACATTCCTATATATATATATATATATATATATATATATATATATATACATACACACACAATTTTTTAAAATGTTATAACCTCCCACCCAACTCAAGTCATCTCATTGGATGACCTCTTTATTCTTATGTTTTTATTTACTTTTTATTATTTTTATTTTAAATCTTATATATATATATTACCAAATAAATTAACCACATTTTACTGCCTGATGATGGTGTTTTAACACTGAAATTTTATAGCTATTGAGTTGCAGTATGCTATTATTATAATAATAATAATAATAATAGCCATATATCTGCCTCCTTCTACTGAACGCTCGTGGCCCAGAGGTAGAATCGCTGACTGACGCCAATTCGGTCGGGTTTCAATCCTGGGTTAAAAAGCAATCGGAGTCTAACCGTACTGATGAGCTGTGATACAGCAAAACAGATCTGTCTGCGGACGACTATAGTATATATATGCACAATTTCATCATATGAGTTTAACTAGATAAGACAAGTCAATTCTTTATAATTTATATGAAAAGTCTATTTATGCATTTGTAAAATACTGCAGCATTAAGTTGTATTATTAAGTATACACAAATATAGTTGTTTCAAATAAGACTGATTAAATAAGATATCACTATAGAATGTGATTAAAAATGTTCTAAAATTCTTTATATGAAATATACATTTTCATAAAATGTTGCCCTCTTTTCAGTAAGTATTGAACAACAACAGTTCTTCAGCCAATATTTATGCATGACAGGGATTTCAAGTTAACACAAAAACTAAATATACCAATCAGTCATTTAAACTAATTAAAATTTATGGAATTGAGTAAAAAGTTTTTATAAGAATTTGTAAAAAATAAATATGTGGAATAATTTGAATTCTTTTTCAAAATCAAATTATTTTATTATATCTATCTATCTATCTATATATATATATGAACTTGCTTTGCACATCTGAATTTTAAATTCATGCTTGAGAAGTATAACTTTGTTAACTAAATCAGTTAAAGTAGCTATTGGATTTAGAGAAAATGATAGCATGATGGTTATCTTACCAACTGGGGACTGAACAGACTCAGCTTCTGCAAATGATACGTCGGATACTATCACATCCTCAGGACCTGCAAAATGAACTTCTGACTGCTGACTCTCACCAACTTTCTGTACACTGCTGATCCCATCAATTGTATCTGCAATAGGTTCTTCAGAATCTTTCTCCCTTTAAGAAAGAAAGAAAAAAAAGATACCAAATATTATCTTTTTAACAGGGTGAATGCTTCAGACCATTCTTTACATTGAAAATGAATCTATATTAAAATTGAGACTACACCTAATCTGGTAAAATTAATTGCACCAAAAGTTATTGCAGTTTGAATTGTGTTTTTAATGTAGTACCAAATTATTTGGATTAATATTTTTATATGGTAGTATGTGAGGCAATTTCATGCATCAATACTGATCATTTCATGTAAACTAAGGATGACAAAAATTTTCACAATATTCTTGTAAACAAATTTTGAAAACTTGAAGTTCAAGTAACAAAGAAAACAGATCCTGTATACAAAGAATACATACTTTAAAGTGGAAGTGTTTTGTATTTGTTCTGTATCAATACTGTCTGTCTTATTCAGTTTGTCTGCAGGGGCTGCTGCAGCTGCTGCTGACGTCGTCGTCGTTGTTGTTGTTGTTGTTGCTGCTGCTGTTGTTGTCGTCATCGTTGTGCTGGTTCCTGTCAAGCTGGGTGTAGATGCAGCTGTGCTGGATGCTGTAGCTGCTGCACTACTTGGGCCTAATGAAGGATTCAGCTTGCTATAAGATGAATTTTTCTGCAAATACAATTCTGTAGCACTTTCTATGCATTTGAACCACCTAAAAATAAATTAACCCAATTATTTTCATGTTTCATCACAGATTATAGTCTATGCATAAGACTGTAATAATAATCAAGAAGTTCAATTCTGCACAACAAAAAAGGGAAAGTACTAAAGAAAAAAAAAATACTCACATTTTGTCTGTTTTACCCTCCAGCTTTCTTCAAGCAACTGTTGTCATACTCAGTAACCTTCTCAGAATTTTTAACTTTATTCAGTCTACAGGAGGTAGATTGTTCTCATTCCTCTTTCTATACTTAGAGAATATTTCATATTGCTTCATCAGTCTTATGTTTGTATCATTTGTCTGCTCCTTCCACTGAACCAAAGTATACAACTACCTAGTACTACCAGACTCAGATATTGAACTCAAAATTACCAAGAAACCAGATATGTTTAACCAATGTTTTAATCTTGAACAATCCAATTGTATAAATGTGAATCTTTAAATTTAATATCTGTATTGAGGTAGTGGAATATTTTTAGTGCCATTTTTTAATGAGAGTTCCAGGTGTACAAGCATAGAAATGGATACCATTCAAGAGCATCTTAAAAAAAATCCATCACTTGAATTGAGACAGGTTTAAGACTCCAAAATGACACCACTGGATTGTTCAAGAGACACATGGCCTAACAGATTTAAGTGTTAGTGAAAACATATCTAGTTGTCTGACAGTTGTGGTCTGAAAAATCTTTCTGGTTCAGTGGAAAAAATATACAAGCAACACAAAGATTAATAAAACTGGTGAAGATATGAAATATTGCATAAGCATATAGGAATGAGAACAATCTGTTCCTGTGAATTGAATAAAAGATTCAGTTAAGAATTTTGAGGATGTTACCAAGTAGAATGACTGATATATGAAGAAGGTCAGAGGATATAATGACCAAAATGTTTGAAGCATAACAATCTAGATATCCAAATAGCAAGACATATAATAATGATAATTCTTCATTTCCAAAATTCAGATATAAATTATAAGCAATATTAAAATATATAAAGCTATGATTGTTTCATAATTCTCTATTTTAATTTTATACTTCCAACTTACACTGATAAGTGAATAGGATATTTTAAATGTCCGAGTATATTTAATTTTATACCAATGTGAAAATTATTTCAAGGTATTAAAACAATCACTTTTACAATTTTAATCACCTGAAATAATCTTTACAGGGGTACAAAATTAAATGTACTAGGAATATATAAAATATCATTTTATTTCAAAGTAAAATACAACTTCCAAAAATAGCAAACAAAATTGTAATTCAAAATATATATTTTTCCTTTTATTTCTTGAAAAAAGAAAAAAAGAAGCTTACTTCTTCTGGTCTTCTATACTAGGTGCTGTAAGTTGATAAATCTGTGGTCCTGTATTTGATGTATTAACAACAAAGAAACCCTTTTTATCTACAAAAAGAAAAATAATTATGAGAGTATAAGTGTTTATGATAAAATGACATATGAAATAAAGCTTATTTCAAGCACTATTAAATACCCACATACATACCATATTAAAACATGAACAAACTTTATTTTCCCCTCAATAACAGCCAATTTTACAAACATGCCAAAAAGATTACACAATACAACACAGAATTTAAATTAAAGTTTCTGTTGGCTAGAAACTAACATCACCATATGAAATATTTGACCAATCAGAGAAAACAAAATCTAGATCCTACTTTTGATGAAAATTTCTTACAAAAAAGCACAGATTACAATTTTCACAAATCAGAGAAGTGGCTTTCTCCAAGTCAAACAAGAGACATATGCAACTGTCTTCATGCTATCACTACATAGCCCACATCTACTGTAAGAAACATGTTGACAGCTTGGATGGTCAGTGAATCTTCACTGCCAGCCAGTTGTGACTTCAAACAAAGATAGTAAGAGAATTTTTGCTGAAGATAAAAGTATTTTTTCAACTGCATCAGTTTTTCTGTGTAACAACTACCCAAATACTTAACTCAATTAAAGGCTAGTTTTACTACTTTTTGAATTCATGCATATATGTTTGCAGATACAAATGATTTATTTAATATATTTTAATGTTTCCTTTAACTTTATTATTTTTTAGAATTCAGAGGGTCACATTTTTAATATAAAAAAAATCCTGGACAAAAAAGAGAAATGTATATGTATTGAGAAAAACAAAAAAACAAAAAAAAAAAAACAAAT
>JBBBDQ010001772.1:0-67500 GCA_037127315.1 Ascarosepion bandense
CGCATCTATCTTCTATATATATATATATATATGTGTGTGTGTGTGTGTATGTGTGTGTGTGTATTTATAAATATGCAAATATATATATATAGTCTGATTAAAAATGACAGACAAAATGCTATGGTTAAGTTTTTATATAATTTTTCACATGATTTTTTTCTTTTCATAACTTAAATTATATAAAAATTGTCCGAATATTTTATTTCTCCAAGCACTTTCGGCTTTACTTTTAGCCATTATCAAGAATTAATTTTATTTTACTTTTAACTGAACAAATAAAATAGAGATTGCTGCTTAAATACGCAATATATATATATATATATAGTCATCCGCAGGCACAGCTGTTTCGCTGCATCACAGCTCATCAGTATCGTTAGACGCCCGATTGCTTAAGCCGGGATTGAAACTCGACCGAATTAACATCAGTCGGTGATTCTCCCGCTGAGCTATCGCCACTCGGCGGAGCAGGCTGATATATAGTATGTATGTACGTATGTATATATTACACACATGTTTATATCTATATTTATGTATGTATATATGTATATACAAGTTTGGTAAAAACCTAACGAAACTAAGCTGGTCCTGTAAACTGCATCCGGCAGCAAGGCCTCTGATTGGAAGGTTGTGAGGAGCAGGGAACCACCTCTTAATTGCTGTTGTTCCTAGGTCCGCCCTGACCCAGGGTGGTAGCATCTGTTAGGGTCCCAGCTATGGGTAAATAGTTAACCCCCCAAACCGGGGTCAAAATGCTATGAAAGTATTTACCAACAAAACGTTTTTGAATGAAAACTATTACCAACAAAACTTTTTTGAATAAAAAATATTACCAACAAAATTTTGTTAATGAAAACTATTACCAACAAAACTTTTTTGAATGAAGAATGTTACCAACAACTGTGATTTAAAATAAATATACGTTTCTGGCCTTAAATGACCATTTAGACATTGATAGGCCGTTAAACAGGAACAAACAAACAAACAAACAAACAAACAAACGGCATATTCATGTTAAAGCGGGCAACTGAACCCGACTTTGCTGTTGATGCCTCTATGGGTCAAACAGTAAGAGCACGCCTGGCTACAAGTCGATTTCCCTAAGGTAAAAAGTGAATTAAGGTTAAATCACTACTAAAAATACATTTTCTTCAATAAGACTTTGGATGCTTCGAGACCATTACATACCAATTTCACTGTTTAACATCAAAGAGGTCTACTAAAACACGTGTACGTCATATAAATAACATTTATAGTAAGAAGAATTATTATTGGATTAAAAAATAAATCCAGATAATTGGTTTCATCGGAAAGATAATCCCCACATAAACTAGCCGGTGCACTGGCCAATATTTTAAATCCACTTATTCCATGTCCCGTATCCTTTAAAGAAATAGACGATTATGGGTCTCCACAATTTCCTGTCTTTCCTCTAAATAAATTGTATCGTTTTATCATATCTCCAAAAACTTGCTCCGCCATCCATTTACCTAATAACACTAGGTAAAGTCAATGCTTTGTTTTCCTCTAACTTTCCTTCAACCTGTCCTGTGAGTATCAAACTTTCCAAGCATTTTTCTCTACAAATCTCAACAATCTCTTCTTGATGTTAACTATAAGTTTCCTTTTTTCCATTCTCTGTTTTATCTTTAAAACTTTAACGCTGCTCATGTTTGGTCCATGGCAGTCTCAGTATCCTTCTGTACAATCACATTTCTATTGCTTTAAGTCTCTTTATTTTATAGGAAATTGTCCAGCATTCACTTCCATACACCTCACGATTTTTCTTTTAGGGTGGGGGCTCGATTGCTGAAATCTTTTGGTTATTGAGATATGAGGGCACCCCCCCCCCCTAAAAAAATATATTTTCTTCCTCGTGATCTTTTTAGTAGGCTCCTCTCTAAGTTTTTGACCGACAGCCGAAGACTTCGGAATATTGTGTTGGTCGCCCTCGGTGTTAAGCCTTCAGGTTTTAGATTCGGAGTCGTCCTCCTTCATCTAGTGTCATCCAAGGTAATAGGACCCAGTCTGTCCTGCTATTTTCCCATATCTACAGATGGGGTGGGGCGTTGTATTCATACTTTACCAAAAAGTATTTGCACGTGAGTCAATATAATGAACTCGACTGGAATTCGAACTCTGCTCTCCAGTTCATCAATCTGAGTTGCTATTCTGTACTCCCCACAATTAGCACTGCGTATAAAAAATATAAAAAAAAAACTCTGCTGGTTTTATTAACAGATTAAAAAACGTGTGGGTGTGTGTGCGTTTATGTATATATGACAACGTCTCTCTCCCTATGTATTGTCATCAACTGAAGGACTTTAGATTCGATTCCTCTGTGAGCAGCGCGAATTTGACTTTTCAGGCTGGCAAGGGACCGACACGCTTAGACCCAGATGTAGCATACATGATTACTGAAGCAAAATGAGCTATTTCTTAGTCACTATGTATTCTCGTGTGTGGTTTCAGATCTTCAGCAAATATCCCTGCATTCACGACAGGTTATGTTGCCGTATGTTACGTAATCTAAATCAACTTTCTGTACTTGGCTTCTCTTGTGACTTTTCAATCACTCTCTATTGAAGCAGACTCTATTGCCTGCCAACTCACTCCAGTCATCCACTTTTCCCAAAAATACCATGTTCAAATCTTTTCTACTTTTTATTTCTTTGAGTCATTACAAAATTACCTATTCCGTCATATACTGCCTTCTTCCATGTCGTCTGATCAGTTGAAGTTTCTTCCCATTCCTTTTCGAGAAGTTGGCTTTATTCAAGGATATTTTTTACTCAATTCTTGAATCTCATCTTAAATTTATTAGGTGGGCGTTTATCATGCCTCTGCTTGCCGTACAGATTCTGTTTAGGAGTACGACACGAATCATCATTTATCCGTCACACCCAGATGGTGCATAGGGCAGCAACTTTTTGTTGCTGTAACAAACTGTTTTTTACGGGGCAGGGTTGTTAGCCCTGCACCCAACCCCCAAACCCGAAGGACCAGTGGACAATTCTTGGTCCTTACGTTTACAGCACCTGGTATTCCCAAATGGTTACCCATTTAAGTACTGACCAGGTTCGATACTGCTTAACTTCGGTGATCGGACGGGCACCGGTGCATTCAACAGGATATAGCCGTAGACACGACACTAATACATTTCCACTAACGATCTACTAATTGAAGGTGGTGCTACAAAATAATAGACACACTTTTCCCTCGATGACTTCTTTCAAGAACCTCAATATCACAGTCATATATTTTCCAACACAGACCCAAGATACGATAGAGGAATATGCAAAATTAGGAATACAGTAACAAAACGTACGCACAATACGTATGTATTGATTATACAAACATATCAATAATGAACTTATTACTTACTGTATAAATGCTTTTGCAGACACGTGTATGTGCGAGAGAAAGTAAAAAATTATCTGCACTCATAATACAAACATTTTATAGCGCGGATAATTTTATAAAACAAAGAGATCTACTGAAATATGTGTACGTCATATGAATAACATTGATGGGAATAAAAATTATTATCGGATTAAAAATTAATTTCAGTTAATTGGTTTCATTGAAAAGATAATCCCCATTTACTGTATTATTCCACACTGATAACATCAAAATTTTATAGCGTAAGTGTAGATAATGTTTTACTTATCATCGTAGTTATTATAAACTAGCAGTATAGCCCGGCGTTGCTCGGGTGTAATGAAAGCTTTAAAACTAATCCATGGTCCTGGAGCTCAGACTCTTTGGACGTTCGCACGAAAGACTAAAAAGCAATAGTTGTTTTCAGTTAAAGCGAAACCGTAGACTGAAAGAAAAATGAATGGATGTAAGTCAAATTTTGATTTCCTGTTTTTTTTTTCATCTGAAACTGAATTTTGAAGGCTAAATAAGTCCTCTGAGTAAATGGTATCATGGCTGATACTAAGAATTACAATTATACGTACTTAGAGCCAAACCCGAAGCAAAAACTAAAATAAAAGGGCTGAAAAAAATACATACATACAGGTAGATAAACAGACACACACACAAACATCTTGCCGTATATATATATATATATATATATATATATATATATATATATATATATATATTATCGATTTTCTGCACTATTGTAAGAACTGCAACCTTGAAACTTCTGAATATCGTTTCTTATGTCTTTGTCTATGAGAGTATCAAATTTAATTAAAATTGGACCACTCCTTCTATAACCCGATTTTTTCGATTATTGATTTTCGATATTTATCGGGGGTACCTCAACAAAAAACCTAGCTAAGAACACCCGCAGACGCTTATAGTACAACTGTGTAAATTTTCAAGAAATTCGGTTCAGTCGTTTCGGAGTCTATAGGTAACGGACACACACACACACACACACACACACACACACACACACACACACACACACACACACAGACAATGTTCCATTTATAAATGAGTTTAGATTATACTTTAGAGCATGTACAGACTAAAGTCTACTGCAGAAGTGTACATTTTGTAGTTTTTTCAGTGGCTTACTGATAAAAAGATATTTTGGCAAACAGGTTTTTTATCGTAAATTGCTCGGTACGGCAAATCAGAGAGACGAGTTTGAATTCCAGCTGAATTCCTTGCATTCACTTTTGCACAAATGCCCCTGGGAAAAGTATTAATCCGTCTCTTCCCTCCAGTTATGTGTTAAATAATAGAACAATTTACGTTCTATAGCCTTGGCTGGCAACCAGTCTACCGCAGAAAGCAATGGCAACCTACTGCGGGATAATCTTCTGTCCAGTCAGTCATGTTTTTCGAGACATGATCACCGAAATCGTGCATCACGTATGGCATTTAACTGACTGACTTCTCGGTATTGATAGAGCGTTAATAGAATTAATGTGGAAAAGTTTGTCACTTGACTGACCACACACACACACACACACACACACACACACGCATATATATATATATATATATAAAGTGCATGTGTATTTTAACAGAATTATATAGATTTTTGTGTCTATATTTATATGCGTTTTGATATTTACAGTGCTGAGCTTAAGACGGTACAAGACCAAATGAAGGAAATAATGCAAAGAAGATTGTGTTGCACCAATCTTCCTGGTGAAGGAGATTTGTTTGCTTAATTCATTTTAATTTATTTTTTCCTAACTGACCATCAGTCCCGGTGAGAAATTTGTAAACATGAACTCGGTTTAAATATGCGTTTTGATATTTACGGTGCTGAGCTTAAAACGGTACAAGACCAAATGAAGGAAATGGTGCAAAGAAGATTGTGTTGCATCGATCTTCCTGGTGAAGGAGATTTGTTTGCTTAATTCATTTTATTTTTTTGTAACTAACCATCGGTCCCGGTGAGAAATAGGTAACTATTTGTAAACACGAACTAGGTGATTGTGAGTCATTGTCCTCATTCTTCACTTTCTCTCCCGTGTATCTGAATTGTTATGTGGTCGCCTTAGTTAAACACAACAACGGAAGAGAAAGCCAGAATGACTCATTAGGTGAATAGAAAGGAGACACTGTTTTGGGAAAGAAATTTAATAGCATAATGGAATATGGGAACAGAGAAAAAGAATATAAACAACCACAGGCAAAGAAACCAACCGACATTATCATTCACACTGATTACAGGTAAAATTTCTGACTGGAGAAGCTAAGCCAATGTGCGGCACCTTTAAAAAGTACCTGGAAAAATATCACGTGTTAAACTAAGCCGCGTGAATAGAATTTTGTAGACGGACCTGTTCAGAAGCCATTGATGGTTGTGCGAGCATGTAAGTCGCAAAAAATCGTGACGGAGTACTTAGGCGTGATCACGATAATTTTTTTTCTCTCCCAAATACGCAATACAGGCGTCTGTAAAAGGAGTTTGACTGCCCCTCCTAGATAGAGAGATGTGTTCGGAAAGCGGTAATAACTGGCCATGATACAGATAAATTTAATGCTAAATATTATTGACTAAGTAGAATGTTTTATCTCTAAAGCTATTAGTGTATGAACACATAGAGACCCCTGAATTCTGTCACCAATTCTCGTACACAATTTATACTATCTTGAAGTTTCTTCTAGATTATATAAACGCAGGAGGGAGATTTTACAAAACAATACATCAAATGCATTAGTTGCTCACCATAACGAGAAAGACCACAATTTTGACATAAAAAACGCTACTCTAATGAAAGAAAACAAAGGAAAAAATCAATTCACTATGACAAAAATGTTTAGAGAATGTCTTGATCGCTAGATCATCCACAATAAATTTGCAGGCTGGCTTTTTACAACATGAAATGATATTCTGGCAGATCTTCTACTATCACAGTGTAGGATATAAATTTTGCTTGTCATCTGTCTTAAAGCCCTATCGTTGCAGGAATCTGATTTTCCAGAATTGCTCGTCTTATGAACTTCCTTAGGGATCACAAAAATCTTTCTCGACCACTTCTTCTGATACTGGTTGTCTTCCAGATATTTTTGTCTTAACTAGACATTTTTCTTCTTTTAACTTTTTGTGCCATGTCCAAATCTGTATTGAAGTTGGTGCATTTTTAGCGAATTATCTCACAAATGCACGCAGCACAATCTTCTTCGAATAAATAACAACTTTTCTTAACCACTGAATAGAATTTCCATACCTGAAAAAAAAAAATGTAGACATTAAACACAGAATATTAATGCTAAAAATATGAGACGATTTGAACGAGAATTGGTGTTCATAAAATAGTACTCGATGTAAAATAATAGAGTTATAAATTATATATTAATAATAAATTTGCACAACGAAATCTTCAGGTACTGAAAGTATCTTTTTATTTTTTATTTTTTAGGCTTGAACCCAGAATTGTGCTATCGGAGAGGAAATATATATATATATATATATATATATATATATATATATATATATATATATATATACACACGCACAAATATAAATATATATATATATATATCAGCACATCATCTAAATTGGTTATAAATTATAATTTATTTCAACGGGCGAATAAACCCATTTCTTCAGACCATGATTTATTCTTTATACATATTGTCACATCAGAGAATATTTGCACACACCACGCAAATATATATATAAATATAAATACTAAAGCAGTTGTTTCAGTTAATTTTCACAAGGGCATATATATATATATATATATATATATATATATATACCTTTGTGCAAATTAACTGAAACAACAGCTTTAGTTTACTTTTTTTTCACCATATGATCAGTTTATGACCTACGGGAGTGATAGAATGCAATCGTTTTTTGTTTTTTTTTCTGTTTTTTTTTTCTTCAGATTTGCTGTGGTGTGCAGTAATATGAATCTATTTTTGGCGTGGATAATGAAATTTGTTTGGCCTTGAAAATTATTGCCTCATCGGTCATTGCATCAAATATTTAACACGCCTAGACACTATTGTCTCGACTGTCGATTAGTAGTCCTACGGCCATTGTCTGCGATGGACGTTACTCCAAGGAAGCGTACGAAAATTATAACGCTGTACGAATACACTGGCAATCCTTACAGAGAGATTGCGGATATTGTTGGTGTCAGCCTTTCAACTGCCAGTCGTCTCAGTAAGGTGAAAAAAAAAAAAAGACTAACTGGATCCATTAGTCCAAAACGTAAAGGAAAATGCGGTCGGAAGAGAGAGAAAAAAACAAAAAACAAACAAACGCCAAGAGGCGTGATCAGGAAAGTGGGAAAGACCAAGAAAGATATTATTCGTTTTGTTTATATATATATATATATATATATATATATATATATATATATATATATATATTGTTTAATACTTAGTTTTTTAATAGGGTTAGACCAGTACACATTTGTATTAAAAAGTGTTCTATACAATTATATTGTAGAAGTTTTGAAAATTTTTCATTTTTAAACGAGTTATTTCGCTACCCAGATTTCTACCATGAGTGGTGTCTTCAGGCGATTTTTAATAACTGATTTTACCTTTTACAGTTTTTCTTGTAACAGTGTTTTATTTGAACATTCCCGCGCCACAAAATTTATGAACGCGCATTGTTTAAATTCAAACGAATTATGACGTTTTCATCCATGGTCGTATGAACCGTATGAACCTATATATATATATATATATATATATATATATATATATATATATATATATATATATTTGAACTTGATACCACAGAGTATAAATATCGAAAGATTTGAAAAGGCACAGAGGCATTTTCAATTTTTTTTCTTAAGGAATCCTTTCGTGCCAGCACTTCATCAGAACGGACCGTTGACAAAATTTCACGACACAACTTTTCCACAAAAAGTAGTAAAGGAGGAGGGCAAACGTTGGAATACGATTAAAACAATTTCTTAGTAAAACTATTTATGATATATATAAGTACACATTGTTTCTCTTAGGTGACGTGTATTTTAAGGATATGAGCGATCATGGCGCTCTACAACTTCTTATCTTGTGTAGCACGAAAGAATATTTGTCCCCTTACTATACTTCTCAAATTTATATGGTATTAGACTTACATCCATATCACTTTGAAATACCGATTATAAAACGATCAGTGGTTAATACCAGTTGAGCCTGGTCAGTACCTATGTGGTGACCGCTTGGGAATACCATGTTCTGTAAGCTTGGATGTGCGGGTGGTGTAAAGAATAACGACTTGGAATTAGAAATCAGAGAGATGAGTTCCAATTCCAGTCGGGTTCGTTTTTGTTCCCTTAAGCGCAAGTTGCCCTTGAGAAAGATATGAATACACCTCTTCTCATCCAAAATATGACATAATTAGTAGAATTTTTAGAAGTAAATCATCCAGTCAGTCAGTTAATTGCTATACGTGATAATACACACTGGGGCGATCATGTCTCGAAAGAGACATGACTGACTAGGTAAAAGATTTTCCCGTAGTAGATTGCCATTACTTTCTGTGTCATACTGGTTACAAACCAAGGCTATAGAACCCAATCTGCCCTGTTATTTAACCCATAGTTGGAGAGAGAAACGACGGATTAATAATTTTTCCAAGGTACTTGCACGTAAGGGAATTCAACTGGAATTTGGACCCGTTTCTCTGATTTCTCATTCCAAGTCGATATCCATTACACCGCAGCGCACACCCTAAATCATTATTATCACAAAAATTTCTTACAATCCTAAAATACGTTTTGACATTAAATAACCTGCAAAAAGTTGATAAGCTATAAAAACAAAACAAAAATAAATTAATCAGTCAAACTTATATGATAATAAATAGTTGTTCTTCTCCTACACCAATTGCTACCGACGCTATAGGGTCCAGTTTGCTCCGCTATTTACCCATAGCTGAAAGTAGAACAGATGGATTCATACTATTTACACGTGTATATATATTGATAAACAGTAAAAAAAACAAAATAACCAAAAAAAAAAAAAAACCCACAATTTCCTCTACTGTTCATAAACAGTATTCATCAATCATTTTAATAGGAGTAGACAAGTTTGTTGCTTGCCTGGCTCACACTCCTCCCTGGTCTTTTGAACAGGAGTAGAAGTTTATCTTTTGTTTCCTGTTTAGGATTAGGTTTCCGGTTCATTCTGAAGTTTTGTCATTCTCTTTCTTTTGTTTGTATCTTACTAGTATTATTACCTTGCTTGAGATGACTTGATTAAAAAAAATATATATTTTTTTAGGATATGAGAGACATAATTGATTATCAAAATCCTTCACTTGAATTGCTGCTATCAAAATAGCTTCTAATGTCATAATTAATGTTTGTTGATTTTATTTTATCAGATACTTAACTGGAGTAGATAGAATAAACTATCGCCCGGTTCACACTCCACCCACGTCTATTGAACAGGTGAAGAGGCTCATCCCTTGTTTTCTGTTTAGGATGCGGTTTCCGGTTTTCTCTTTTCTAATCTTCTCACTCTTATGTAGCCCCCTGCACATCAGTGGCATTACCGCCTTGCTTGGGGTCATATGATTAAAAAAAAACAAAAAAAAAACTTCACTATATCCAAATGGATTCTGTTCCTTGCCCTGTGCAATACAGAGAAACATTCGGGAGAATAATTTGTCCTTCAAGCAGTAGATTTTAATAAATGCTCGCTAATCGTGGAGGGTTGAATCTGTGAACACACGGATGTCACCGGCTCATGTCTACGCACCTGGACCGGGACATGTTCTATGGGCGATTCTAACTTCAAACATCCTGATGGTTTTATCCCCATAGTCGACCTCGCATCGACACTTATACTGATAAACAAATAAATTGCTTTGATGGGTAGGCGAAACATCCTTACAGCAAGAGGGAAAACCCTTCTGGTTGTATAAATGCCCTGTAACAATATTGAAACACTGCTTGATGATAATAGAAAGTTTATCGGCTTATGTCTAACTAACGGGACCAATCCACGGTATTCTGACATATACAGTACATCTTTGTTTTTTTGTTTTTTTATAAGCGTTTCACCCCGAGCAAGGCATGATGGCCTATAGATGTTAGTCTCATTGAACTTTGAAATATTTTCCGTTCAATGGCAGATGTATCACTGGTACCCCCTATGTACGAATTTGCACGAGATACTAGATTAGCAACTAGATCCCAGCCTTTTACAGTGAAACCGATAAAATGCAACCGCAATTTCTGCCCCAAAGTTTCTTTTCTCGCACTTCCCGACTGTTGAATTCCCTTCCGCATGATTGCTTCCCCGATGGCTACAATCTCCAGGAGTTTAAATGTAAAGTCTAGACACCTCCTAACACACTAACCATCTTTCAAATACTCTTCCCATCTACCCAACCCCCAGCCTCGGTATCCTTACCCATCTATCACCCTCATTCTGACATTTCCTATATCTAACCACTCTTTCTCTTCACCTTCCCCTATGTAACCCCATGCGCAATAGTGGCAGTGGAATGCCTTGCTTGGTGTGAAATGATTAAAAAAAAAAAGCCATTCATCAGAAAAAGTTGTTTAATTTCTTTAGCTTAGCATTGGGTTTGCAATGAGAACATAACATCAGAGGCCGATGGGTAAGACAGCAAATAAGAATAATTTTCTTGGTTCTGGGAGCAAAAGAGTCTCAAGTTAAGTAAAGCCCAGAGAAAGTTGGTTTACAATGGACACTAATAAGAAAGCTAGAAACTGTTCTTTCTACTAGAACATCCAGGAAATGTAACCGATTGTTCTCTTCTACGTCAATAGTATATTGTAACGCTGGATGGAGATTATTCAAATGTGAAAAGAGCTCTTCTGTCTTACTACTACTGGGAAACGACGTAAACGTATTGTTAACGTAGCGGAAGTAACAACAGGGTATATCAATCTCATCGAAAAGCTGTTTCTCATGAAAGCCCCCAAAATGTTGGCCATCAGAGAAGCCAATGGACTATCCATAGCTACTCTCTCTCTCTCTCTCTATATATATATATATATATATATATATATATTCTACGTCTATAACACAACTCGAAGTTTTATGCACTATACAATCGTCTTGTGCATATTATGAAATGAGCGTTTCTAGATTTGAATTTTTATTTTTGGTTCTCGTGTTATTCATGGTCGTTATAAACTATAAATCAAGGATGCAGTTTTTTAAATTATTAAATGTATAATTTAATTTGGTTTAGACTGAAAATTAAACATGAATTAGAAAAGTAAATTCATAAAAGTTAACTTAATATTAAAGGGTAAAATTTTGTTAGTGGCAGAGATTGAACGTATAGCTAAGGAGGACAACTTGCAATTCATTATTTTCGAGGAATAAAAAAAAGTTAAAAAAATAAGCTAAAAAACAAGTAAAAATAAGTAAATAAATAAATGAAAAGGCATGTTAATCCATTCTTTTTGATCTGAAAAAAATATTGATATATGTATGTGTACTTACGTGTGTATATATATATATATATATATTTATTGATATCCCATCTCTCTCTCTCTCTCTCTCTCTCTCTATATATATATATATATATATATATATATATATATATATATATAGTATTAACTATTGTAATAACAATACCAATAGTAACAGAACTAACTCTGCCGAAACTAGTATTAATTAAGCTATAATTTAAATCGTCTTGTACAACCCACCGAGAATGAACTCGGAGGGAAAAGAAGGGGAAGTAAAAAAAGAAATAAACGAAGTACATAAACAAAAAGTCAAGCACTCGTAAGAAAGAAAAAACTCCAAGACGAAAACCCTAACACTAAAGCGCTCAATACGAAAGTAGAGCAAACAAAGACAGAAAATCTAAGCAAGAGCCAACAACCTACCACGGTTTCGCCCAACGGCTCGTCAGGAAAATTGGCAGCCAATTTCCCTGACGAGCCGTTGGGCGAAACCGTGGTAGGTTGTTGGCTCTTGCTTAGATTTTCTGTCTATATATATATATATATATATATATATATATATATATATATATATATATATATAATAGACAATACATTTCGAATCACCTCATCTGGGAAATTTTGTCAAACAAAGATATCAGTCGTTTGTCAAGACAGACGACTGACATCTTCGCCTGCCCCAGTTGGCATCATGCTTGTTCATGAAGGAGTAACGAAGGCGAAACCAACTCTTGGAGATAAGAAAAGAACAAAGGATGTACAAAAAACAACTTCAGACCTTTTCCCAATTCAGCTTCATCTATGCTATCTGCGGAAGAGAGTGTCATGCAAAGATTGGTCTGTTAAGCTCCATCAAACCCTGCTCGCAAAAGAACAATGTTTGACCAAAAAGAGACATTTAATCCGAAAAGAGAGCATGGAGAATTTGACACTCACAAGACATACAAAAGGCTAGAATGTCAAAAGGAAACAGCTACCGAATTTGATTAATTTCATGTCAGATCAGAAAGGGGAATGAATAATAAAAATACAATTATTGTTAAAAGCTACAAAGTTGTAAGTTGCTATGATCACCCCCGTATCGACTAAATTTATACAGCATAGCATACATGACACTGCATGCGACAAGGTTCCCAAACAAATTTCGTAATGTTTTGAATTCAGAGTTGTCTTTCTTCTAATTCAGATGCCGCGCAAAGCTATAGGAACCATTCTGTCTTTCTATTTAAGAAAAGCTGAAAGCAGAAAAAATTGGTTCATACCTGTCACAAGAGTATTTATTCACCAACGGTATGAAAAGATTTTTCTTAGATTGCTAAAATAAATTCTGGATTTATAATCGTTTAATTATGTATTGAGTTTTCTTCTCAATCTATTTGCTCTGGATAATATCCATAGATAATATCTATTTCTGACTAATTGATTATGTGAATTAGATCAAATATTTTAGATTATTCTCTGCGTCTTTCGGCTTACCATTCTCTCTCATATATATATATATATATATATTGTCATCCGCAGACAGATCTGTTTCGTCGTATCACAGCTCATCATTTGGTTAGACTCCGATTGCTTTTTTTACCCAGGATTGAAACCCGATTGAACCATTTGTAAAAGAGTTATTACGTGACCTATGCTTCAATCATGAGTGCAAATCACCTGAATACACCAATCATGGTAGAAACCTAGGTTGTGTAATAACTCGTTTACAAATGAAAAATATTCAAAATTTCTACAATATAATTGTATTGAACACTTTTTAATACAAATGTGCACGGGTCTAATCTTATTATGACCAGAAACTAAGTAATTAAACAATATATATATATATATATATATATATATATATATATATATATATATATATATATATATATATAATGTCAAATCCATAAACGGAGAGGATAATTCCCAAAAATATTAAAGAGATATATCCATATAGAGAAACAAAATTCATTCTTGATAATGGCTCAAAGTTTAGCCGAAAGCACTCAAAAGTACAAAACCTTTGAACGATTTTTATATAATTTGAGCTCTGAAAAGAAAAAATAAGAACGCAAGAAAAATTATATAAAAGCGTAATGATAATATGTCATTTTTAATGAAACATGCATATATATATATTTATATAGATATATGTGTGTGTGTGCGTGTGTGCGTGCGTGAGTGAAAGAAATATCAGAAACAATGCCCAAATATTGTTGTCTCCTCTCCACTTAAAATTTCACATTCTTCCGGCTGTTCAAGAGACAAGACACTCAATTCTTAATAGAATTCTCTTGAATCCTGCCTTCTTAATAAAATTTAGTAGTTTTCCCTTGAAAAGCGTTAAGATTATCATACAACCTGGGAGCCCACATTAAACTTTAAGTCGAGGGAAGGCATCAATATTTGAGTATTGTTTCTTTTTATATTCCATATATTGTCTCTGTTTATATATCTTTATACTTTACACTGTACACTGCTTTTATAACGCCCTTATTTGTTATATATATATATATATATATATATATATATATATATATATATAAAGGATACCTCAACACGTCATTTCAAGTGGTTATAAACTATAGTTAATTTCTATGAGCTATTTAGATCATTTCATCAGACCTTACAATATACCTTCCACTTGGTACAAAAACTTTTGCCGGAATAAGCATTTTCTTTAACTGAAGAGAAGGATAAAAATAAAAAAATAAAAAATAAAAATGAAAATAAAATAAGAAATAAAAAGTAAAAAGAGGAAGAAAAAAAGGGAAAGAGAAGGGGGGAAAGAGGAAAAGAGGAAGAGAGTCCGGATTTAGGCATTGGCGTCAGATCTGTTTGAGATTGCTCAGGCCGTCGTGAGGTGGTTGACCTGTAAAGGAATTTCTAATTCTTTGGGCGCTGGTGTTTGTTTGACCCCATAAAACCAACCCATCCAAATATACTAACTTATATCCATATATACATATATGTACATTCCCACATATACTTACAATTGTGACTTTGTTCATATGTACATATATTTACCGCTTTACACGTTCTCGTATCTAATTACGGGTGTACTCATACATATACATCTCACAATGACGGGATTTCCGCGCGTATAACTAGTGTTATATATATATATACACATACATATAATTGCTGGCAATTCTCGCACATATACCCAAATTACGCCAATATTTTCATACTTCCATACATCCAGTGGGTTTACGTATATATGCCTACATATTGCATACATGCATATGTATATACAAACATAACTATAATTATATAAGTACACGTGCAACTTTTTATGTCTATGCATAAAGACAATGTACGTCTGTGTACATTTAATTCCCAAATGAGATGGTATATTTTCTTTTCATACGTCTTAATAAACCTTACTCATCTATATCCATATATACCGGCCTACCTCATTCGGATTGTTGATGCTAACTTGTACACCTATGGGTAGAATGATCAGTACATGGGGGTATGATCAGTTTCAGGAATGTATAATTGGTTGTATCTAAAATTAACATAACTTACATATAATGTTGTTCTCACATGATGGAAAAACGTATCCATATTTAGGTCCGTTCTTATACATGCGAAATACTTATACTTAGGTGCCCCCTTATATAGACAATAATGCATACAATAATACATATAAACATGCACAAAAAATCTATATAAACATGCACAAAATTGGGTGCACCAACATATATGAGAGACATATCTCACCTTACACTTGGGTGCCCTATTCTACACGTGAAATATTTATGTCGAAGTCATTACAGTGACTTTTTTTTCCTTTTACATAGTTCATGATAGGATATATTTTTTTAAAACTACGTGCACCAATAATATAAAGTCATTGTGTACTTAGATGGGCGTGTTAATTTCTTTGCTTGGTAGGTCCTTATCTTCACTTCATTTGGTCTGTACAGTCCTCTAACGTATGATCCACACAAATGTGAGAGCTGGCAAGTTTGTCGGAAGGGGGTGGTTCCAGGATTTTAGGTGTTAGTTTAAATTTATTTTTATGACGGCATTTGAAGATTATTTCATTTCTCTGATTCAATAATTGGTTAGATTCTCTAGACAAAAAAATTAAAAATTAAAAATTAAAATTAAAATTAAAATTAGAATTATTAAAGTTTGTAAAAGTATTTTTGACACACACACACACACACACACACACACACACACACTATATATATATATATATATATATATATATATATATGCAAAAGGAAAAACTTATCTTAGCCGAAAGAACATTAACATTCTTGCTCCTGTATATAAACACAAAATAAAATCCTTGCATTCTTCAGAGGAAGAAACGCGCCTGCACTATTTTTTCCTTTTGTTTTTATTCATAATGTCCTTTTATCAATGTACTTTACCTGGAAAATATATATATAATTATTACGTGGGAACATGTTTTGAACGTTGCATTTTTATTCTTCGTTCTTCTTCATTTGTATATATATATATATATATATATATATATATATATATGTGTGTGTGTGTGTGTGTGTGTGTGTGTGTGTGTGTGTGTGAAAAACAGTTTTGTGAGATAACGTTTAATATTTGGTAAACGTTTTTTTAGTGTTCAAGTTTTTTTTTTTCTTCGCTAATTTACGTAAGAATTTTCAAAAGAATGAAAGTTGTTTCGGAAATACTCGAAGTAGCGAAGCATTAACACAAAAATAAAATAAATCGTCGAACTGGTTTTCATATACAACATTTTCACTTTATAGGATATTTCACATCAACTATGTATCAGATTATATATATATATATATTGTTTTTCTTTAATCCGAAGTGGAAGAGTAGGAAGGTAAATTCCAAGAACCTGATCCCAATTAATATTAAAAAATTTTAATATTAAAAAGTGATGCAGGTGGATAGTCATATATATATATATATATATATATATATATATATATATATATATATAAAGTGGACACTGAGGTCAACACCAATCTTCAGGCTTGGTGTTGACCGCAGTGTCTACTTTTATAGTTACATACTCTCTAGCTCGTATATTGGGCACTTTTACCCATAAATATATCATACATGACTGTTATATGTTTATGTTAGGTAGCACGATTTAGGATCTCATACCTCGTTAGGAATGTAGGAGAATCACAAGTTCTCCGGTGGTAGATACATTGAGCTTGACTGGATCCACCTCACTTGAAGCGCTACTTTGAATTCAGAATTGTCCTTTTCTCAGATAGATTATACTGTTATGGCTAAAGAGTTCAATCTACCACGATATTTAACCCATAGTTGGAGGAAGATGACCTCATGCCTTTTCCAAATGTATTAATGCGAAATCGAAAGTAGCAGTCACAGTTAGAATTTAAACTCAGCACACACATACGCGCATGCACACCTACACACATATATATGCAAGCCTCTATGTGTGTGCGTGCACCCACGAGCGTGTTTGTGTGTGCGCGTGTGTATGTCAATTAATTTTAAGTACGCCGTATTACTGATTTAATGAGTACGGACTTCTAGATGTAAAATATCTACGCAAAGAGTTATCCCATAAAAAGGAAGTTTAGACTATTCATTTTTATTTTATCTTTATTTTTTTTAATGATTCTGAATTTCCGCATTTAATTTTGAGGTTGGTATTTATAATTCATGAATATATATTATTTTACAAATTCTAAATTGATCGCTTGGGAAATAAGCGAACACAAACCTGATCCCTACCCCTTCCGGTTAGTGCTCGTGACCACGAATTTGTAAAGATTTTATTTTTCTTGCAATGGAAAGGAATATTATATATGGTCTGTCTGGAGCGTGTTCAACTATTTTGAATATCTAGACAACCGGCTGTTCGACCTTGACCTAACTTGGCAACCAAAAAGACGGGACTTTACTGCGCATTTAAGAGTAGACATTCTTACATATGTTTACTCAGTCGACAATGAGAAAGCATGAACTAAGTTTTTGACTATAGAATTCGCAATGATCGTTCTAGCAGATTATTCATATTTAGCGCGAGTTTTATTATTATTATTATTTGGAGATGCCAAAGAGTAAACCATCGCGTAATCTCAAATTTGGATCTCTGCTCGTCTACCGCTACTCGATCGCTACTTCCATGGCAGATAAGCGCTTCATTTTTTAGTTTCAGACCTTTGCAGCTACTTCCAAGGGGTCAAATCACCCCCATTTCCACCATATCCCAGATGTAGGAAGAACTGCTACTTTGTGAAACAGAATTCCCCGTGAGCGCTTTCTTGAACACGATTAGTCTAAAGTCACTTGTTATCTATCCTCCTTATACTCATAATCTTCGTTTCCTACCACCTTCTCTTCCGCGCATATGACACACTTCATTCCTCATTCAGTCAGTTAAGTGCCATGCGCGATACACACTTGGGCGATCATGTCTCGAAAGAGACATGACTGACTGGGCAGAAGATTATCCCGCAGTCGGTTGCCATTGCTTTCTGCGGTAGACTGGTTGCCAGCCAAGCTTATGGAATCTAATCTGTCCTGTTATTTAACCCATAACTGGAAGGAATAGACGGATTAATACCTTTCCCAAGGGTATTTGCGCGTAAGTGTATGCAAGGATTTCAACTGGAATTCGAACTCGGTTCCCCGAGTTCTCGTTCCGAGCCGATAACCACTGCGCCACAACGCACATCCCATTCCTCATTACCATTACCATAGAATAGACCAACCGAGTTCTAAATTTATTTTCCTTTGCTACTCTTGCTCTCTGCGGCCTTGAGTTGTCATAAAAAAGTAAAAACTTTTTTTTTCTTTTAATCTGCTGTGTACGCTGCCATTGCCGAGCAAAAAAAATAAAATAAAACTAAAATATGTTTGTGAACAGTAAATTTATTTTTAACTATTACATTTTTCTCGTCAGCGTCCATTGAATGCTGCTGTCATATTCTGTCCGGTACTTCTGCTATTCGTCTCGAGGTTCTTGACAAAATCCAAAGAAGGATCTGTAAGGTAATTGATCCTGAACAAGAATCTCGAATTCAGTCACTTTCTCGCCGGGTTGTGGCTTCCCTCTGTCTTTTCTACAAATATTTTATCGCAATTACTCTGACGAGCTTTTTTCCCTCGTTTCTGACTACGTGCCAGTTGAATTCATTGTATTCACTTACGCGCAAATAACATAGGGAAAGGTATTAATCCGTCTCTTCCCTCCAGTTATGGGTTAAATAACAGGACAGATTGGGTTTTATGGCCTTGGCTGGCAACCAGTTACCGCAGAAAATAAGGATAACCTACTGCGAGATAATCTTTTGCCCGGTCAGTCATGTCTCTTTCGAGACATGATCGCCAAAGCGTGTTTCACGTATGGCATTTAACTGGCTGACCAGATTGGCATCTAAGTCCCACCCGTTTACTGTTTATATAGTCAAATGTAACCACCACTTCTATTTCCATATTTCCTCGTTTGTGGAATTCCCTTCCATTTACTTGCTTTCCTGATAACAACAATCTTCAAAAATTTAAATGCAACATCAATCACTATTTTCTATCTTCTTAAAACCTGTTTATTTTTTGTAATTTCCTCAATACTCCATATACTCAGTCTTTTCTTTCACTTTCACTTCCTGTAACACCATTATTTATGACTCGTCCTATAATAAGTACCTACCATATTTTATGTAACCCTCTGTCCTTGCGTTGTGGTGCAGTGGATATCGACACGAAACGACAACTCGGGGAGACGAGTTCGAATTCTAGTTGAATTCCTCGCATGCACTTACTCAAAAATACCATTGGGAAAGGTATTAATCCGTCTCTTCCCTCCAGTTATGGGTTAAATAATAGGACAGATTGGGTTCTATAGCCTTGGTTGGCAACCAGTCTACCGCAGAAAGCAATGGCAACCTACTGCGGGATAACCTTCTGACCAGTCAGTCATGTCTCTTTCGAGACGTGATCGCCCAAGCGTGTATCACGTATGGCACTTAACTGACTGACTGTCCTTGCGCATATTTCCGTCAATTTATCCATACAATATTATTTTGGCATATGACTTGTATATCTTTATATGATGTTTCTTTTTTTTTTCTTCTTCTTTTTTTTTACTGCATTCTGATGTTTAAACATATCTGTCAGTTAATTGCCGTACGTGATACACGCTTGGGCGATCATGTCTCTTTCGAGACATGACTAACTAGGCAGAAGATTTTCCCACAGTACGTTACCATTAAATTCTAAGGTAGACGGTTTGCCAACCAAGGCTGTAGAATCCAGTCTGTCCTGGTATTCAGCTCATAGCGTGAGGGAGAAGAAATGGATTAATATTTTTTTTTTTTTTTTTTTAATCATTTCACCCCGAGCAAGGCAGAAACGCCACTGATGTGCAGGGGGTTACATAAATGTAGAAAGATTAATTAGAAAAGAGTGAGGAGTACAAGCTAGTTAGAAAGGAACAATAGAAAACTGAGAAAGCAGGTGCAATGACAGGTACATGGGCGGAGAGAAAGGGAAGGTTATACAGGGGAGGGGAGAGAGAGCTAGAGGCCAGTGGTTAGTAGGTGAGTATTAACTTTGCTTTTAAATTTCTGGAGGTCGTAGCCGTCAGGAAAGCAAGAATACGGGAGTGAGTTCCACAGGCGGGAAGTGCGAGAGAGGAAGCTGCAGGAGTAGAATTGTCGTCTGCGTTTGGCTAACCTGACTGTGAATGGGTGGGACCCAGTTGCCAGTCTGGTTGAACGGGTAAACACCTGTTGAGGAGGCATCAGTGACTTAAGCTCATCCGAGCAGAAGCCATGAAAGTATTTATAGAAGAGACAGAGGGAGGCCACATTTCGACGATGGGAAAGTGGCTGCAGACGAGTCGCCAGATCAGTACCTATCACATTACAGACTCTCCTTTGGAGCTTGTCAAGAACACTGAGGAGAACGGCAGGGGCACCTGACCATAAATGGCAGCAGTACTCCATGCACGGACGGATGGTTGACTTGTATATATGCAGGATGGATTCAGGTGGAAAAAACATCCTGGATCGACATAGTGACCCAATCTTCTTAGCAGTAGATTTTGCTATGGATTCAATATAGTGCTTCCATTTGAGGTCTGAGGACAGGGTAAGTCCGAGGAGGCGTAGTGTATTACTCTCCGGGAGAATCATCTGGTCCATGCTTATGGGAGGCAGAAGAGGTTGCCTGTAATGGTTGACAGACAACAGCTTGGTCTTAGAGGAATTAAAGTTGACAAGCCACTTCTTGCCCCAGTTCACCACAGAGTGTAGATCCCGCTCAAGGTCAGCAGCGAGATTATGTCTGTCCGCCACGACAGGTTTCTTACTGGAGCGGGAGTATATTGTAGTGTCATCTGCGTAGATGCCTACTTGGGACCTGATCTCATCTGGGAGGTCGTTGATGAAAATAAGGAAGAGCGTTGGGCCCAGGATAGAGAAATCTACCCAAGGGTATTTGTGCGTAAACAAATTATTAGTAATAACTCTAAATATAGCGTTCCCCAATCCGATTTACTTCTCTCTCTCTCTCTCCCTCTCTCTACCTGCCCCTCTCACTCTCTCTCTCTCTCTCTCTCTCTCTCCCTTTATTATTGAATAATATAAGGTCTTTCTTTCGACATTGAGCACTTGGGTTGCTTCCCTTTCTGTGCGTTAGCACGTTTATATATATATATATATATATATATATATATATATATATATATATATAGCATAATGATGATCCACGTATACTGTCTTAATATGTATAGGAAAAACTACTAAAAAGTTGTAAGTTTAAAAATGTATTTTTTGACAGTATTTATTTATTTCTATTATATATATATATATATATATATATATATATATATATATATTTTATATTTATATTTATATTTCGGCCTTTCATCAGTAACAAGATCAAATTTTGTTTCTGATGAAAGGCCGAGGCCGGTCTGAAATATCAAATATATATATAATAATAATAGAAATAAATAAATAAATACTGTCAAAAACACACACACACACACACACACACACACACACACACACACTCACATACATATATATATATATATTCAAATAAAAAGCTTGAAAGGTAACAAGATTTTCAGTTTCACTAAAGCGACAACTGATCTAGGAGAAGGACAAAGCCTGGATGGTCAAGTGGTAGGCGACTAAATTGGCTTCCCCACCAAACACTGGTAGAACAAAAAAAAAACTGTGAAAGAGAGGAGGATTCACCAACGGCCATCCTTCTCAGCTATGTGTTAAGTAGACTCACCAACCCACAACTAACCACGCGTGGTGAGTACAGCTATAACTCTTAATACATGGTCAACCAGAGTGGGGTCCCTCAAACAGGAGACGGCAGGGTTTTGATTTGGATTTGAAATGACAGTGCGACAGAGTAACAAATGACAGAGTAACAAGTATGATTACAATACGGTATTATATATCTCTCGGTGTTATTTTATTCTTTAACCTCCACAAACAATTGTTCTTTGGAATAAAGAGGCTTTTACAAATAGACTAGCAGCGTTAAATATCTAGCAAGTCATTTAAGTAGTCCTATCCACGGCTTTTTGCTGTCTCGTTTGGGAATACTGCGATGAAAATATTGTCACCGGAAATTTGGTTATCTCAATTACAGATAAAATGTCAAACTTGTGAATGATTCACCTGTCAAGAATTAACTTTTTCATATGTACATTTATTTCTACCTCATGAACATAGAAAGTTTCGTTGAGGATTTGAGGGAAATCCTACAGTGAGCAATTAACCTGTCTGGTTGTGTCATCGAAAAATGATGCACTGTCACGGACAAATAGTTGAAATCTTTTGAATAAACCACTAAACGAGTAAACAAATGACGGCCGGTCTTGAATGCTGAGTTCAAACTTATTCGTCTATTTATTCAAGAGAGCAGAGTCGACGGTGTCCTAACTAATTTAGTCATTTGTATGTCGATCATACTTTAAATGCGGGCTCTAATCCCTTGTGTTTCAATTCCCTTACGTTAACATTCTTGGCTGAGTTTTCGAAGTCCGTTAATCTTTCTTTAATTGTTTTCCCAAACTAACCATTTTTCTTCTTGTATTTCATACCTTACTCCTTTTATTGCTTTCTTTCTTAACAAATTACTGCCCATCTTAGAATCCCGTATTAATTATCTAAACTTATATAATAAATGGAACATTGTCTGTGTGTGTGTGTGTGTGTGTGTGTGTGTGTGTGTGTGTGTGTGTGTCCGTTACCTATAGACTCCGAAACGGCTGAACCGATTTTCTTGAAAATTTACACAGTTGTACTATAAGCGTCTGCGAATGTTCTTAGCTAGGTTTTGTGTCGAGGTACCTTCGATAAATATCGAAAATCGATAATCGAACAAATCGGGTTATAGAAGGAGTGGTCCGATTTTAATCAAATTTGATACACTCATAGACAAAGACATAAGAAACGATGTTCAGAAGTTTCAAGGTTGCAGTTCTTACAATAGTGCAGAAAATCGATAATATATATATATATATATATATATATATATATATATATATATATAAGGCAAGATGCTTGTAAGTGTGTGTCCGGTTATCTGCCTGTATGTCTGTATTTTTTCGGCCCTTTTATTTTAGATTTTGCTTCGGTTTTGGTTCTAAGTAGGTATAATTGTAGTTCTTAGTCTCAGCTATGATACCATTTACTCAGAGGACTTATTTAGCCTTCAAAATTCAGTTTACGACGAAAAATACTTCTTTGATATCGATACCAGAAAATCAAAATTTGACTTACATCGATTCTTTTTTCTTTCAGTCTACGGTTTCGCTTTAACTGGAAACAACTATTGCTTTTTAGTCTTTCGTGCCAACGTCCAGAGTCTGAGCTTCAAGACCGTGGATTAGTTTTAAAGCTTTCACTATACTCGAGCAACGCCGGGCTATACTGCTAGTTAATTATAAAAATGAAAATAAAGTCCGATATTAATGATAGTTTAATAAAAATCAGACATTAATTATAGGTTTCTACTTTATAACCCATTATGGCCCAGCGTTTCAGAAATAGAATGGTGTGTTTTCATGGATTAATTTCTTTTACATAACTTTCTTTTTCGTTTTTTTTTTTTAACTTCCTCGCCTGTTTGTTACTTTTTGTCTGTTTCGTTCTTTTTTTTTTTTTAACTTTCTTAATTATTTTCTTTTACTCTTTTTTCTCCTCCTTTCTCTCCTTTTTTTCTCAAGTCTCATCTTTCTCATTTTTCTCCGTTCATCCTTTCTTGTTTTGCTTCGCATCAGCCCGATGTTCATATTTCTTCAGCACAAGCCGAGACCATTTTTTTATTTTGTTCTGCTTTTTCTACACTTTCACATTCTTTTATCATTTCTGTTGTCCTTTTCTTTTCTTGTCTCTTCTAATTCTTTCTTTTAAAAGAAACTAACTAAAATTTAAATATCCGCGAAGTGTTTTAACAGAGTCACACAAAGTGCGACACCGAAATCCAAAGACGAATTGGGATAGTCGAAGATTCCAAAAGATAATCAAATTCATAAGAAATATAAAAAAATCGCTAGAAACAAGAAAACGAGTACTAAACTGCTACGTAATACATGTTCTCTCGTATAACAGTAAATGCTAAACAATCTTCTCAAAGATGAAGAGACATGAAGCAACAGAAATGTGGTTCTAAGGAAGAACGCTGACTATACCATGGACAGATTCTGTGAGTAACGAAGTAATTTTAGAAAAAAATGAAAGCCAAAAAAGATATTTATACTTAACGTCAGAAAGAGACAGTAGAGGTTTCTACGGCACATAATGTGGAAAGAAGGCTTGGAAAATCTGATACACACAGAACAGATTGAAGGTAAGAGGAACAGATAACAGCAATGCATGATATAATTAGAGAGGGGCACCTCGAGATGGTGTAATGGTTAGCAATCTTGTCTCGCAAGAATCATTACAATTGAGTAGTGAGTTCGATCCTCACTGGGTGTCCCATGCTCTCGGCGTTGTGCCACATCTATGCTGCGCTTAAAAAAAATCACCATAACATAATTAGTGAGCATGAGAGTAAATGGATGATGGAACAGGGTTTTTTTTTTTTTTATCATATACTCCGAGCAAGGCGGTAACGCCACTGATGTGCAGGGGGCGCTACGTGAGAGTAAAAGATTTGGAAAAGAGAAAGCCGGAAACCACATCCTAAACAGGGAACAAGGGATGAGCCTCTACACATGTACAATAGATGTGGGTGGAGTGTGAACCGGGCGATAGTTTAGTCTATCTACTCCAATTGAAAAAAATTGGAAAAGAAAAAAAAAAGAAAAGTGAAAAGATTGGGAAAAAGAAAGCCGGAAACCACATCCTGAACAGGGAACAAGGGATGGGCCTCTAAACCTGTACAATAGACGTGGATGGAGTGTAAACCGGGCGATAGGAGCAATAACAAAAAAAACAAAATTTATTAAGAGCTAAAAGGACGAGAAGTTGGGGAGAGTCATGAGTCTGGGAGGACACGGGACATAAAGAAAGCAAGGAGAAAGGATTAAAAATCAATTGCAAGAAGAATGTATGTTTATTAACAAAAGGATGAGCTCAAAGTGAGCAAATTTCAAATTGGAGATACCAAACATCAAACAAGTACAAACATTTAAATATCTGCGAAGTGTTTCAACGGAGTACAGAAAAGCTAGAAACAAGAAAAAGAGTACTAACCTGTCACGTGATATCTGACTTCCTGTATGGCAGTGGGTGCTAGACAATCTTTTCAAAGATGATGAAGAGATGCGTATTAACAGAAATGGGGTTCTACAGAAGGATGCTGAGGATTACATGGTCAGAAAATGTGTGCAACAACGACGTTTTAGAGAATATTGAAACGAAAAGGAGACTTATACTTAACAACAGGAAGAGACAGTTGAAATCTCTGAAGAAAGAGGGCTTAGAATCTCTAATATTCACAGGACAGTTTGAAGACAAGCAGGATTGAGGAAAACGAAACATAATTCCTAAGTGAGTTTAAGTAAATGGATGGCGGAACAGGATTTAGGAGAAATAACAAAAAGAGAAAATTTATTAAGAGATAAAAAGTACAGGAAGTTGAGGAGATCCATGATCACCTACACCCTGAGGGAACACGGTATATAAAGAAGAAATATCTATTGAACAGGTGTAGAGGCTCATCCCTTGTTCCCTGTTTAGGATGTGGTTTCCGGCTTTCTCTTTTCCAATCTTTTCACTTTTCTTCTTTTTTTTTTCAATTGGAGTAGATAGACTAAACTATCGCCTGGTTCACACTCCACCCACGTCTATTGAACAGGTGTAGAGGCTCATCCCTTGTTTATTGTTTAGGATGTGGTTTCCGGCTTTCTCTTTTCCAATCTTTTCTCTCTTACGTAGCGCCCTGCACATCAGTGGCTTTACCGCCTTGCTCGGGGCGATATGATTAAAAAAATATATATATTCACCGTTCTTCTCTTGTTTTAACAACCTTTCTACAAACTTTACACGTTGCTTCACTTAAAAAAGCCAACGAGTATAACTTATTCCCTCGTTCGTTCTACTTAGGTTATCTTTCGCGATTGCAGTTTTTCGTTCGTTACCAATTCCTGGAAATTCGAAAAGAAAAAAACAATATCGTATAGAACCCCCCTCCCCAACCACCCCGAGAACATTTCTTCTCGAGTTAAGAGACAGAGAAAAAAATGACAGCATCCAAAAAATGTAATGAATATGTGCTTAATTTAACAATGGAGCGACACAGTTCCTTCTCTCATGATCGCAATCATTTTTCCAATTCTCTGAGCCCTTCATCTCTACAATTGCTTCTTCATCTGATTTCCTCGTCATTTATCTTAAAGGCACCAATATTCGGAGAACTTAAAAAACGATTACTCGCTTACTTATTTTAGTGAATCATTTTACTTACAATTATTGCTATGTGACGCAAACAATAGTCAGGACATTATTTAAACAAATTAGACGTAAATACTTACTAGTGATATTTTTGTAGTTATCCATCACTTATATTACAGATTCAGTGTTATCATTCAGTGTTATCTTTCTGTTAATCCTCACTCATAAGTCCTCACATTTATCTTATTCTTAAAAGCTATTTCTCTCTCTCTCTCTCTATCTCTCTCTCCCTCTCTCTCTCTCTCTCTCTCTCTCTCTCTCTCTCTCATTCGGTATTATCTTTTTATTATCCCTCTCTTGCGTAAATGTTTTCTTGTTTATCCCATACCTAAAGGATATTTCTCTCTCTTGCTGTCTCTCTCCGTCTCACTCTTACTTTCTTCCTATCCTTCTCTCCATCCCCCCTCTCTCTCCCCCCTCTCTCTCTCTCTAATCATGTACTATTTTTCTATTATACCTCTCTCTTTCCTAAATATTTTCTTTTCTAGATACATTCCATGCCTAAGGGTTATTTCTCTCTCTGTCTCTCTCTGCCCCCTCTCTCTCTGTGTCTCATTTTGTGTTTCCTTTCTATTATCTCTCTCTCTTATAAATGTTTTCTCATTGTTATTTTCCCCTTTTTAAGCTATTACTCTCTCTCTCTCTCTTTCTCTCTCTCTCTCTCTCTCTCTCATTCGGTATTATCTTTTTATTATCCCTCTCTTGCGTAAATGTTTTCTTGTTTATCCCATACCTACAGGGTATTTCTCTATCTTGCTGTCTCTCTCCGTCTCTCTCTTACTTTCTTCCTATCCCTCTCTCCATCCCTCTCTCTCCCCCTCTCTCTCTAATCATGTACTATTTTTCTATTATACCTCTCTCTTTCCTAAATGTTTTCTTTTCTAGATTTATTCCATGCCTAAAGGTTATTTTTCTCTCTGTCTCTCTCTCCTCCCCCTCCCCCTCCCCCCTCTCTCTCTCTGTCTCTCTCTCTTTCTCAAAAGTATTTGAATCCTTTTCGCTAACTCGTCTTTTATAGTCTTTGGTTATTTCCATTTCTTCAATTCTCTCCCAGACGTGTCAGACATTCTTTGAAATTAAAGATTCCTATCTTTCCTTTCTCTGTTCATTCCAAACGGTTTCTTTTTGTTGTTCTTTTCGTGTTTCAGTCGCATCTGTCGATTGTCTATACTATTTTAGGAATCTTGAGTTGTGACATGCACCCCCAACCTAAAAAAAAGAAGAAAATTGGACCAAATCTTCTGAACAGAATTTCATCTTTAGTGGCAGATTTGTTCCACTTCAATAAGCCCCTCGTATTTTTCCCTAATCCCCCAAAGACCAGTCAAATCCACTCACCACCCCCAATGCCCGAAAAGAAACGAAAAACATTTAAAAAGGTTAGTTTAAACATACAAAAACATATATTTTTTTTACACACACACGCATCGAGGTGGTGTATTGGTTAGCAAGCTTGTCTCGCTAGAATCATTACAAATGAGCAGTGAGTTCGAGCCTCATTGGGTGCCCATACTTTCGGCCTTGTGTCACATCTAAGAAAATCACCATATATACGCATACATATGTCTTTGTATACATGGGGCACTTCGACGGAGCTTAATGTGTAGACTTATCTTCACTGAGTACTCTATATTTTCTGCCTTGTGCCATATTTAAGTTATACTTAGTAAATCGAGGTACTTTGATGTGGTGTAATTTTTAGCTACTTTGTCTTGCTAGATCAACTAAAACTCAGTAGAGACTTCGGACCTCAATGCTGCCCAATACTTTCGTCCTTGTGCCATGTCTCAGTTACGCCTATAAAATCACCATATCTTCCTACATACGCGCAGAAGTACATATATACCTATGTATGGGGCACTTCGACACGGTGTAACGTTTAACAAGCCTGTCTTGTTATATTAATTAGGACTGGATAATGAGTTCGATGTGAGTTAGGATGTGCATGGCGCAGTGTATATCTGCTCGGAACGAGAAATCGGAGATCCGAGTTCGAATTCCAGTTGAATTCGTTGCATTCACTTACGCGCAAATACCTTTGGGAAAGGTATTAATCCGTCTCTTCCCTTTGGCTATAGGTTAAATAACAAGACAGATCGGGTTCTATAGCCTCGGTTGGCAACCAGTCTGCCGCAGAAAGTAATAGCAACATAGTACAGGAAAATCTTCTACCCAGTCAGTTATGTCAATTTCGAGACATGATCGCCCAAGCGTGTATCACGTATAGCACTTCACTGACTGAATGAATGAGTTCGATCTGCACTGAATGCTCCGTTCTTCGGCCTTGTGCTGAGCTTAGTAAATAACTTTATCCATATATACGTCCCTATATGCATGTAATCAAAGGTCATATGCATATGTTTAAAACTTTCTATATTTACGAGAGGGCTCGTGCCGACAAAAAATGACTGCAAAATATTTATATCGATATGCCGTCTAAAATGACGGCAGGATATATATTGATGTACCACCTACTATTGAGTATCTTAGATTAAGACATAAGAAAAAAAGATAATAATCCAATCTCCAAACTCCACTGAGCGTGTAAGGATGGAAATATTATATATATACAACGGTCTTTATTATAATAGAGAGGATATATATATATATATATATATATATATATATATATATATATATATATATATTCTTCACTACTCGACGAAATAATTATTGCAAAAAATAAAATAGGTGACTGTTAAGGACCAAACACGTGACAAAAGTTTTCATAACTGGTAGTAAAGAGAATGAACTGACCCGACACTGCCTTGCTATCGTCTCTCCAATGAACTGACCCGACACTGCCTCGCTATCGTCTCTCCAATGAACTGACCCGACACTGCCTCGCTATCGTCTCTCCAATGAACTGACCCGACACTGCCTTGCTATTGTCTCTCCAATGAACTGACCCGACACTGCCTCGCTATCGTCTCTCCAATGAACTGACCCGACACTGCCTTGCTATCGTCTCTCCAATGAACTGACCCGACACTGCCTCGCTATCGTCTCTCCAATGAACTGACCCGACACTGCCTCGCTATCGTCTCTCCAATGAACTGACCCGACACTGCCTTGCTATCGTCTCTCCAATGAACTGACCCGACACTGCCTCGCTATCGTCTCTCCAATGAACTGACCCGACACTGCCTCGCTATCGTCTCTCCAATGAACTGACCCGACACTGCCTCGTTACAAATGGATTGAACCGACGCTGCTTTGCTATTGTCTCCCTACCCATGGGCATGAAAGGAGGGATATATATATATATATATATATATATATATATATATATATATATATATATATATATATATATAAAACCCTCTTTATTATAGTAGAAAGGATTGAACAGTGCATATGAAGGCGAGATGGAAAAAGTAAAACATGGCGTAACCTACCTAACGTGCTTGTGTAAATAAGTAGAATAGAGAGAGAGACAGCAAAAACAAAAAATTATTAAGAATTAAAAAGAACAGGGAATTTGTGAAGTGAAATAATAGCCAACACTCTGAAGGGAGACGGCACATAGAAAAAGTAAATGAAGAATACTTTTCTATAAATCTGATAAAAATACTTACAGTACAATGAATCTTTTCCGGACTGAAATGTTTTCAATCTCATTTATGGGGTCTTAGAATATAAAAGCAATACTTTGTAAGTTTATTCATATTTGGTTTTTAACATTTTAAACGTTATTTTAATGGATACTCATATGAGTAGAAGCCCCCTATATTTATTAAGCAGTATATTTATTTATTTTCAGGTTTAAATATTCGAGATCTTTTATTAAAAAAAGATATGTGTTCTCCGGCAGAATTCGAACCTGCGTCTCCCTGGGCAAAAGGGAAGTGTTATTGCATCCGATGTGTTCTAACTAAGCTGATCAAGAAAGACTAAATGCTGCCTTTAAGCAAAACATAGATTCTTGAATTTTTTTTTTATATATCTATTCAGTTTCATATCCAACGTAAACAAAGCAATTTCTAAATAAGTAATGGATTTGTATTTATTAATCAAGCAGATTTTATCACTTCAAAAGTTGTTTTTAGTGGATATTCATAATTGTGTAGTAATAAGATTTCTCTAATATTCAGGCAGGTATATGAAAATAAATATATTGTTTAATGAATAAACTGAGAGTATACTTAAATATGAGTGTCCATTAAAAATTAGGTTTACGGTGATAAAATGTGTTGGATTAATAAATAATCTGCCACGACTGACAAAGTAAACGTCGCTTCTACTCTTGGAAAGGACTTCCAATATGGATTAGGGTAAGAAATGGCGCTCATTCAACCATCATAGAGAAGCTTTCCTACCTTTCATCAGTATGGATCATGCTAGTCTCTCTGAATGCAATACAATGGGCCTCCTCGGCGTCACTCTCTCAGCCTATATCAAGTGGAACGATTACATCAAATCAATAACTACATATACTGTTAAGAAGTGTTAGATCGTTGTTTCGAGTCAGAAAGTTTTTCTCGTCAGAATCCATCTTACACATTTATAAATCTATCATTCGTCAGTGTTTTGAATACTATTGTCATATATAGTCAGGTGGTCCTGCTATTCATCTCGAGGTTCTCAACAAAATCCAATAAAGGATCTGCAATATAATCGGTCCCGATTTGGCATCTCGATTTCAGTCGCTTTCTCACCGACGGAATGTGGCTTCCCTCTGTCTTTTCTCCAAATATTTTCACGTCTTCTGCTCTGACGAACTTCATTCCTTGGTGCCCGCCCACAATAAATTTACACGTGTCACTAGGTACCCACCCTTATACAATCAATATAGGCAAATGTAACCTTCACTTCTACTCTAACGGTTTCTTTTCTGGCACTTCTCGCGTGTGGGACATCCTTCTGCATACTTGTTTCCCTGATATCTGCAATCTCGAAAAGTTTAAGTGCAACGTCAATTGCCATCCTCTATCTCCGTGACTCCCGTCTTTCTTTTATTTTTTCTTCGACATCCCCTGTACTATTGTCTCTCTCTCTCTCTCTCTCTCTCTCTCTCTCTCTCTCTCTCTCTCTTCCTTCTCCTCTCAGTTAACCCCTGCGCACCAATGACATTACTGTTTTGCTTGGAGAGAAACGTTTATAAATTATTTTTAAAAATTAAGAAAATAAAAATCTTTTTTTATTTTTAATATTTTTTATTATTTCTACATTGCTTATATTTATTTTAAAATACATATCTTGCTGATGTATACTAAACGTCATACAGCTTAACTCCTAGTAAGCAGTTTCGGAAGAGAGAAATGCAGTGATTGGTCTGCTTTGCTATTTTATATTTAGGTGGAGGTGGGTGGGATAAAAGACGGTTCATGCCTTTCCCGAGGGCATTGATGTGAAGTGGACACAAACTGCTCTTATCAGAATTTGAACTCGCTTCGCCGATTCCATTCACCGGCACATTGACTGTTAAGTGACCTTATTCTCTAAATTGTACTTAATAATAATGAGCAGAAATTCATTTTTATCGCACCAACATTGATTCTTATCATCATCGACTACAGCATCAGCATCGCCAACACCAGCAACATAACCAAAACCACAACCGCCAACACTACCTTCCGCAACAGCAGTAGTGGCAACAGCAGCAACAATGCAGCACCATTATCGTCATCAGCAGTAGCACCACGACCATTATCATCATTATCATTACCATCAATAGCAGAACAACCACTACAGATATCAACAGCAAGCAGCACTATCATCATTATCAACACCAACAGCACCACCACCTTCTCACCGCTATCATTATCATCAGCAGTACCGCCACCACTATCAGCAGCATCATCAACAGCATCATCAGCAACAACAGCAGTAACATCACCACATCCGACATCACTATCATTATTATTAGCCGCAACACCACCACAACCGCCATCATTATCAGCAGCAGCATCACTATCAGCATCATCAGTAGCAGCAATAACAACAGCAGGAACTGTGTTATCTGCACCACCATAACTATATTCTTTTTTTTTTTTTTCAAGATTAGGGGAGAAAATAATGACTAACTTACTAAACCAGTTGTGTGAATCTATTGAAAAAGAGGAGAAAATGCCAATGAGAAATAAAGAAATATTCGGCATTCGAGCAGCCAGTGCCATTTTCGGTTGAAATTTATGAAATCTTTTTTTTAAACATGTTTCTCAAGTCTAGTAGCTGTTATCGCTCTTTCCAGTAGTCATGTAGGTTTCCGTCCTAATCTTTTATTTGAAGTTGTGTGTAAAGTTAAACATCTTTATTACGTGATTGTTTTCTCTTCGAGTTACATGTTTTTTTTTTCATAATCATATCGCTCCAAGCAAGGCAGTTTACTGCCACTGTTGCAGAGGGGGTTATATAGGAGGAAAGTTATGAGAAAGAGTTTACACGTTATAGGGGGTGTCAGGAAGTGGGTAAGAGAAGGATGAGAATACTGATGAGAGTGGAGTGGGCGGAGAAAGGAGCATGAGAGAGAGAGAGAGGATACAAGTCAGTGAGATAAGAGATGACTATTGACTTTACATTTAATTTCTTGGAGATTGTAGCTGTCGGAGAAGCAAGTAAACGGAAGGGAATCCCACAAGCAAGAAGTTGCGAGAAAAGAAGCTGATGGAGTAGAATTTGCGTTTACATTTTGTTGGTTTCATAGTAAAAGGGTGGGACCTAGTGTCTAATCTTGTGGCTCGAGTAAATTCATACATAGGGGGCACCAGGGAGCTAAGTTCATCGGAGCAGAGGCCGTGAAAATATTTGTAGAAGAGACACAGACAAGCCACATTGCGCCGGTAAGTGACTGTATCTGAGCTGCCAAGTCGGGATCGATCAGATTACAGATTCTCCGTTGGATCTTTTCAAGGACCCCGAGGTCGATAGCAGAGGCACCCGAACAGAAAAGTTTTAATGGCTGTTGCTGTTTAAAGTCCTCAAGCAAAGTCGTTTCTGTTATTTGGTACAGTTCTTGTCTGTGATTGAGTAGCGCCAATCTAGACGTCCCAACAAAGCTTGGACCACGCTAAAAGCAACGATCTTAATTTGCTCGAAGCCATTTTTAACCATTGATCTGAAAAAGTAGTTGTCATACAGCTGACAGATTAAATATTTCTGAACGAGTTTGGTGCTACGCATTACATCTATATGAAAAACTCGATTTGATGAGGCAATTTAAGAACATGATTTGTGTTTTTCGTTTGATGGTGAAAGTTCAAAAGTTACTTAGATCAACAAAGAAGAACAAGTTGTGGAGAGCTATGATCGCTGACACCCCGAAGAAGAAGAAGGATCAGCAACCTCATTATTACAGCTACTACTATCGTAATTAGGTTAATCAACATTGGCGTTATTATTAATATCGTTATTATAGTGTGTGGAAAGTGTTCCAACGCTGTTTCATGCATACTTAACTAGTGTCCATTTGTGTGACCTTCAAAGATGATTTGGATGTGTTTCTTTGCTTCTGTGGACCAAAAGCTTTCCGATGGCGTTCACATGTGTTCGTCTCAAAGGTTTTCTGCCAAGTTACTCAACTTTGTGGCTTGATCCGTTACCGCAATTGCTATGACACAAACAACTACGACAACGGAAACGGTTTTGATTGGCTGGCCATTTAAATGAATGGAAAGACCAGATGGCATGAGAAAAGAGGAGAGAGTAGTTTAGAGATGGTAATGGAAGACAAACGACGACAAGAAGAAAAAGAACTCCAACTGCTCGTTATTCTAATTCTTTATTCTTTTTCTGTTTTTTTTTTTTGTTTTGTTTTGTTTTGTTTTGTTTTCAGAGAAACCCTTCCCTTAAAGAAACGCTCTGCAAAATCAATTTAATGGTTATATTATTCTGAATCTAATTCTGGTCCCTGCCACAGAGAAAATATATTTAAGACCAAGTGTTGTACCAGTTACAATATTTCCAGAACAACAATGTTATTACTCTGATAATGTGTCCTATATTATCATGTTTAACACTTAGAAATAGCTGCATTATATATTTTTCTTTTTCTTATCCTGAGAGAAACAATTTTTTTTTCGTTTTTTTACGTGCATTAACGTATATACCACTGCAACAGCGGATTAAATTGCAGATATGTATACCACGTGCTTGTCGGGTGTCCTAGATTCACTATTAAGCGAATAAACCTAATAAAAACAGTGTTTTACTTAGCTAGATGCGTGTTGTTGCAACTG
The DNA here is from genome assembly GCA_037127315.1 of Ascarosepion bandense. Classification (NCBI taxonomy): domain Eukaryota; kingdom Metazoa; phylum Mollusca; class Cephalopoda; order Sepiida; family Sepiidae; genus Ascarosepion; species Ascarosepion bandense. Next base: position 34,870 of record JBBBDQ010001772.1, read on the forward strand.
ATGTAGCTAACACGACACTTAGGAAAAAAAAAACTTTCTTAAGCGGAGGTGTCAGATAGGGCAACAATTAGCGATGGAGGCTAGGTTTGAAAACCTAGCATTATAAAATTTAGAAACAACTGTTATATCGAAAACACCCCCAGTTAATCCAGCATATTTTTAAAAAAAATGAGTCGGCCGAAGTCAGGAATATCGAGACAATGCGAATGATTCTTTCCTTAATTTCATAGTTTGTGCTTCACCAGAGCTACATACAGTTTTGAATTCAAAGTTTACCGTCTCCTATAGCGGGTTGCACCCAAAGCTATAGAAACAAATCCGTCTTGTTATATCTGGAGGAGAAGAAGAGTTGGATTCATGCCTTTCCCGGGGTTATTATCACGTAACTGAAAGTAATGAATTAGAATTCGAACTCGGCTCTCCAGTACTTCAATCAGGTTTTAGGAAGAATGGTAGGGATTATTTTAAAAGTAGCCAAAAAATGTCGCAAGAAACTAAATTTAAAATGTAGTGTTAACGGTAATGGTAATATCAGCCGTTTCCTTATAAGGTAACATTCTGAATTCATTACCCAAACCGCCAGTACTACTGTCGGAAAACAATTATAAAATCTTTCTTTTAAAACAATTTTTGCAGAAAAATAGGTTTCTCAAATCCCGTAGCTGTTATCGCTCTTTCCAATATTAACAGAGTGTTTCTTTTTAATCTTTTATTCGAAGTAATGTGTAAAGTCAAATATTTTGATTATGTCATTATTTTCTTTTCAATGTCCATTTTAGTTGTTGCTGATGCTGAAAATGTCCAATTTCTGTCGTTTATGTTATTTTAGTGCAGTTCTTTGTTGGTGATTTTATATCGCCATCCTACTATGTCCGAAGAAGGATTTCCGCCAAGATCCACAACTCCAAAGATTTTGGTTTTCGCCAAGATCCACAGGCTTTATTCGTTCAAAATCATTTTATAAGGAAACGGCTGGTTAACACTACTGCGTTTTAAATTTAGTTTTAGTTGAAAAGATTCAAAATATAAGGGACACCAGCTAAAGATACGAAAGTAGGTACCTCTACTCATTTTTTCATACCTAAATTTAAATTGAAAGTTTTCTTGAAGCTTTAAGATTAACTTTAATTGAAAGCCAAGGGATTACATTTACTAATTCCAGTAAGCAAAATACCCTGGTGTATTTCAAACCGAAATTATATTGATTGGAATCTAAAAAATTTCAAATTTTAAAAATATTTTAATTTTTCGGCCATTTTTGATCGATCGGCACATTTTGTAAACAGAAGCCAATTCTCGGTTTTTTTTTTAAAAAATCTTGCAAAAATCAAATATACCTCGCTAATAGGTTATTTTATTCAAATTAACAAATTTAAACTTACTTTAATCTGATTTGAAACAAGTATTACTTAAATTCTTAGTTACGCTAACCTTGTTATCAGGGGTTATCAGAGGCGATAATTGACGTGAAGGACGGAAGCCGTGAAAAAGAACTTACTTTTAAAATAATTTTACAATTTGATAACAGAGAATAAGATTATATAACATGGCAGAGGTAACTAAATTTATGAAATGTTATGGCATTTATTAATTTTTATTCTTAATGTCTATTTTTTTATATTCTTTAAAACTTTTTATAAACAGTCAGTCAGTTAAGTGTTGCACGATCATCAGTGGCGATTCTACAGGAGGTGAACAGAAAGAGCCATCCCTGATAAAATTTTGGCTGGCTCCTCGGTTGCCCCACCACTTTTTTAAGCTTCAAAAATTAATGAAACTGATCAGTCTCTGATTTTGATAAGATTTGATCTTCAGCATTTTTTTCTCTGCGTTTTCTTTTTCATTTAACTTTTTAATGACACACACAAAGACCAGTTTGAAAGAAAAACAAACAAAATAAAACGACCAGATAAACAGAAACAGACATGATGTTAGGGATCGAAAGAGACGCTGCTTGAGTTTGCCACCCTTCTCCTCAGAAAAATTTCGGACCCTAAGTGACACTTTTAGAGTTCCACAATCGCCACTGGCGATTATGTTTTGTTTTGTTTTTCGATCTATGACTGATTAGGAAGAGACTTTTTTTGCAGTAGGCTGTCATTTCTTTCTGCGGTAGACTGGTTGCCAACCAAGGCTATAGACCTAAATCTGTCGTGCTATTCAAACCATAGCTGGAGAGAAAAAGCATGGATTCATACATTTCCCACGGGTATTTGTGCATAAGTGAATGCAACGAATTAAACTGGAATTCGAACTAGGCTCTTCTATTTCTCATTCCGTGTTTATATCCATTGCATCACAACGCACATCCACCTCTTCATAACCACCTGTAAGTAAAACGGTGATTTCTCGATGTTATAGATCTGGAGGGGAGGTAATCTCAACATGCGACACCTGTGCGCGAAAACCATACCACGGGTTAAACCAAGGCTTGTGAGCAAAATTAGGTAAACGGAACCATTTAAGAGCCGTTGATCGTTGTACTAGCCACAAAGTCACAAGTCATCGTGATCAAGGGTTTTAATGTGTTTGTCTTGTTCAGACTGTTAATCATACTAGATAACGCGTTCTCTCCCAGAAACTGTAACAAAGGTCCGCTCATCAGATTTGCGGTATCTAAACTTATTTATAAATGAAAGTTTGTCTGTGTGTGTGTCTGTGTGTATGTGTCCGTTACCTATAGACTCCGAAACGGCCGAAGCAAATTTTCTAGAAAATTTACACAGTTGTACTATAAGCGTCTGCGAGTGTTCTTAGCTAGGTTTTGCGTCGAGGTACCCCCAATAAATATCGAAAATCGATAATCGAAAAAATCGTGTAATAGAAGGAGTGGTCCGATTTTAATCAAATTTGATACGCCTATAGACAAAGACATAAGAAACGATATTCAGAAGTTTCAAGGTTGCAGTTCTTACAATAGTGCAGAACATTTGATATCGATACCAGGAAATCAAAATTTGACTTACATCCATTCATTTTTCTTTCAGTCTACGGTTTCGCTTTAACTGGAAAAAACTATTGCTTTTTAGTCTTTCGTACCAACGTCCAAAGAGTCTGAACTCCAGGACCATGGATTAGTTTTAATGCTTTCATTACACCCGAGCAACGCCGGGCTATACTGCTAGTAAATCATAGTTGGAAGGATAAGAGATAAATTCATATTTTTCCCAATTACATTTTTACGAATATAATGAAACCGATTGAAATTCGAACTCGGTTCTCCGATTTCTTATTCCGAGCTGTTATTCCTTATACCAGCCACGCATTCAAACTTACAGCAGCTGGTATTCCCAAAAGTCACCCATCTAGGTACTGACCGGGTTCAAGGATGCATAACTTCGATGATTGTACAAGAACCGGTGTTTCAATGCGATATCACTATAAATCAGAAACTTTTAGTGATCAATGTAGAGCTATAAGTCTTTGTGGAAACAATCAACATAATTCAACTATATGGGGACATCAATGTGTTCCGCAAGTGTTACACGCAGCAAAATTTTAGGATTTTTAAAGTTATGGTTCAAGATAAATGCTAAGAAGTAAAGAAAGTTCTTGAACACGCCATTTTTTTTAGTAAAAATAATAACGTTTGAAGCTAAATAATTTTCATATAACACGATGCTCCTGCACAAAGTGCAAAACTGATCATTTGTTCCTTATTGCCAAAAAAGACTTTTAAAAGAAATCAGACTGATGAAAGGGCCCTCTACAAAAGAAAATCTGTAGCCAACCATTAACAGATGAATTTGAGAATTGAAAACAATAATTAAGCAAAGAAAATCTGTTGGGAGCAATAAAAAAAACTGTAGCAAGTAACATTAAAGTCAGAATAATAGAAAAATTTGAAATCAATAACCAAATGACTGATGAAGGTTATAGAATGTCAACAGGCTCATATTAACACGTAAAATAATAAAATGATAACTTATTTAGATATGAGATTCGTTAATCAAATATAGACGATAACTTTTTCATTTAATTATAAATAGAAATTTTTAATTTTTTAAATAGGGAATTATCATTATCATATCCTTTGCTATTCTGACCAGTATCATCATGGTTTGTTATACTCTCCAGTCTTATTTAGTTGCCTGTCTTTGTACTCAGTAACCCTCTTGGAGTTTCAAACGAAATGGTGGTGGTAAGAAGGTATGGTTTTTAATTCTGTTTTCCATAAGTTAATACTGACGAGTCATATTCATGTTTGTGTTTCTTGTCAGTTTCTTCTAATGAACCAGAGTATGTGACTTTTCAGCACAACCAGATCCAGAAGTTGAACTGTCAGGAAGCCTAGTAAGCTTTAAGCAATATTTGAATCTACCAGGTTATGTGTCTCTTGAACAGTCTGACATCGAAATTCTGGAGCTAACCAGGTTGTGCGATAACAGGGTTATAACGGTGATATTACTGCATATATATATATATATATATATATATATATATATATATATATATATATAGGAAAGAATATTAATAAAAAGTTTTGAATTTAAAAATGTACTTTTTTTTAACAGTATTTGTTTATTTTTATTATATTTTATATTTCAGACCGCCCTAGTTGTTTCTGATGAAGGACCGAGGGCGGTCTGAAATATAAAATATAAAAAAATAAACAAATACTGTTAAAAAAAAGTATATTTTTAAATTAAAAACTTTTTATTAATATTCTTTCCTATACATATTAAGACAGTATACGTGGATGATCATCACTATATATATATATATATATATATATATATATATATATATATATATATATATATATATATATATATATATATATATATATATATATATATATATGAAGTCTGCCTCCCTGCACCGGGCGCCCATAGCTCAGAGGTAGAATCGCCGACTGACGCGAATTCGGTCGGGTTTCAATCCTGGGTTAAAAAGCAATCGGAGTCTAACCGTACTGATGAGCTGTGATACAATGAAAGATATCTGTCTACGGATGACTATATATATATATATATATATTCTTAGGAAAAGAAGCAAGGTCATCCCTAATAAGCACGGTAGAGTAGTGGATAGCGGCTCGGATTAAAGTAATCGGAACGTCGAGTTCATTATATTCACATACGGTTCCTATAGACTTGGTTGGCGACTAGTCTAGGCGAAGGAAAACTCTGAATTCAAACCAGACTGGAGACGTTTTGACTCTGTCAGGCAATCTTGCGCAGAAAAAAACCCCGCTACTGTAGCTGATAGTGATCACCTCAGAGGTTATGTGTCTCGTGGTCATAAAGCGAAAAGTGCATATTTATCATATATAATTTTTTTAACATCAGTTTATTAAAACTAATTCTATTGCGAAAACACTGATTCGAAGGATAAAATAAGACATAGCGCATAATAATCTATACTTATTTATAAATGGAACTGTGTGTGTGTGTGTGTGTGTGTGTGTGTGTGTGTGTGTGTGTGTGTGTGTGTGTGTCCGTTACCTATAGATTACGAAACGGCCGAACCGATTTTCTTGAAAATTTACACAGTTGTACTATAAGCGTCTGTGAGTGTTCTTAGCTAGGTTTTGTGCCGAGGTACTCCCAATAAATATCGAAAATCGATAATCGAAAAAATCGAGTTATAGAAGGAGCGGTCCGATTTTAATCAAATTTGATACGCCCATAGACAAAGACATAAGAAACGATATTCAGAAGTTTCAAGCTTGCAGTTTTTACAATAGTGCAGAAAATCGATAATATATATATATATATATATATATATATATATATATATATATATATATAAAAGGCAAGATGTTTTTGTGTGTGTTTGTTTATCTGTCTGTATGTCCTTTATACAAATCCACAATTTTTATTTGATTCTCACCAAACTTCACACAAATATTCTTTAGGCTGAGTCTGAACTCCAGGACCATGGATTATTTTTAAAGCTTTCATTACCTCCGAGCAACGCCGAGCTATACCTAGTCTAAGATAAAAGTATCTTTTTTATGGCTTTGAAATAAGACCTGTGATTACAAGCCTCACCTACTCACCCTCTCTTCCGTCCTAAGTCAAAAGCTGTTTTTATTATAATGAGGATATATAAGTAGTAGACTGAGTGGTTATTTCTGCTGTCTCCCAAACCACAACCCGCAGACCAGATCCACCGTGGTATAAGTACTGAAACGTTTGCAGACCGTTTGTTTAGTTAAACGACTCTAACACCGCAAAGTAATGATGTTGAGAAAACTTCACTTGCGGTGAACAGACGCAATGTTTACGTCGTTCAAAAATATCACCCAGCCCACACAAAAAACGTGAACACTTCTCATTTAGAACTCTATGGATAGCTTCACACCGACAAATGCATCTTTATTCAAAGGTTTAAGTATCAGCGGATAGACTATCAGCTAGTTACCAATTTTTAAAGGGTATTTTTTTTATTTACTTTAACCAAGTGCACATGTCATCGAAGTACAGTTCGACCTTCTCTTCAAAGGTTTAAGTATCAGCGGATAGACTATCAGCTAGTTACCAATTTTTAAAGGGTATTTTTTTTATTTACTTTAACCAAGTGCATATGTCATCGAAGTACGGTTCGACCTTCTCTTCAAAGGTTTAAGTATCAGCGGATAGACTATCAGCTAGTTACCAATTTTTAAAGGGTATTTTTTTTATTTACTTTAACCAAGTGCATATGTCATCGAAGTACGGTTCAACCTTCCCTTAGATTGAAATAAAATAGTTGTCTAACAGAGGAAAAGCTTTTTTTTATCTCTTAGACTTTCAGAGAAAAGTTCAGAGGTATATACAAATTAGACCAGCATTTCGGAACCTTAGAACTCTGTAGAAATCTTGAAAAAAGGGAAATTGATTTTGCATAAAGAGACAATTGAAATCTTTAAGACATATAATGAGGAAAGACGGCTTAGAAAGGTTGACACTCACAAGACATATTGAACGTAAGTGAGGTGCACTTCAACGCTGTGTAATGATTAGCAAGCTTGTATTGCTGGATCAGTTACAACTAAATAATAACTTCGATCCTTACTAGGTGCCCCATGCGTTCAGCTTTGTCCCACATCCAAGCTAAACTGAGAAAACAACCATATTGAACGTAAGGTGGACAGAGAAAGGCAGTACATAACATACCTAAAGAGCTTATTGAGCTATTTGGCAGAACGGATATTAGGAAAGATAGAAAGAAAAACTTTACTAAGTGCTACAAAAGACATGAAATTGTGGAGATCTATGTTCACCCATCTTGTAAAAAAAAAAAAACATAGAAGAAGAATTAATCCTTTAATTATTTCGAAGTTTTGTTCTTGTCTTGATTATTATAGATGTTATTCTCGATACGACATTTCGACTAAGTACTCGCTGGTCAACATCAAATGTCCATTGACTTTGGATATCTGATGATTATTGTGGTATTTTCTCCCTGTGATGTCAGTTATTCCTGAACCAGTGTTTCAGAGATTGAACTCACGACTATTAGTTGACAGAAACATGTATTTAACTTTCCTCTATCGACTATGGCATCTGATGATGGACATAGGGTTCTTGGTCGAAACGTTGTGACTATAATAACAACTATAGCAACCAAGATGAGAATAATAGTTCAAAACTATTAATATATGTAATGAATAATCTTATAATTACAAAAGTAACCAAAATCAAATATTTAACTATTTCTTTTTTTTTCAAATTCACTATAGACATTTTAAAAATGAGGAGTGAAATATTTGCCCAAAATAGATTAAGGATCCCCAAAAATGACCGACCTACACATTTTTTTATCAGCGGAGAATGTATATATATTTATATATATGTGTATGTGTGTGTGTGTGTGTGTGTGTGTGTGTGTGTGTGTGTGTGTGCGCGCGCGCGCGCTCAGGATATATATATATATATATATACACACAATATGTTCAAGACTCAATATATATATATATGTGTGTGTGTGTTTGTTTGTGTGTGTATATATATATATATATATAAGAGTAACTCCACCCAGTTTGCATTAAAAGACAAAGTATTTAAATTACTTTGCAAATAAAAGGTCACGTAATTTATTTTACTTTTACGAAACTTGATATAAACACCTCCGTTGACAACATCTTCCTTTTTCTTTTTCTTTTAATACATGAAAGGACAAAGAATCAACAAAAAATGAATAGAATTGTTAAAACAATGTGTTGTAAAAATGAAAAAAAAAAAGACGTAATTCTTTTTTATCTTTTGAAATACAATCTTTAAAGGCGGCACCATTATATAAACTTCTTGTCAAAAGTAAAACACGTCTAACCGGGAGAGAGAAATGAAAGGCCTACATATTTAATCCTTCTTGTAGGATCGTCTTTGGTCGATGAAAACGACATCTACCCCTGAGAAAGATTAAGTCTTCGTTGATCAAATAGTCGTAGAGGATATATATTTCGAAATTATTGATCTATTTTGAATACAAATTCCTTTGGCATCGGGATGTACGCGGCAGGCATAAGCTATGATTGTACCGTTCAAGGTAAAGGCATGCGCAGTTATCATTTGGAAGGTTGCATTAGAACGGATCGGCAATCTTTAACAAAATTGAAAAATTTGATCAACGTGCAACCATCAAATTTCTGCTATTCTGGAGTTTTGGGGCAATATCTTTTATGTCGAACACAGAGCTACGAGTGCTGCATGAATCGAATGCTCGTTCAAGATAAATAGAATTCAGAATGAAAAATCACCAGTAAAACGCCCGAAGATGTGGAAAGAAAATTGTAATCCCTTCTATGCAACAGATTGCATATATGAGCTTCACTTGGGGTCTCGGGTGAAGCTGACTCCCAATAGACGTTCAAGGCAAGTAGCCTCCTTTAAAGAACACCCATCCAAAATGTTAGACGAAAGTTCAGGGTTTACACGCTAATGGTAATAGCAATTTAAGCCGGTTCCTCATGAAAAACAATTTGGCATTTATTGACCGAGCGGCTAGTACTGCTTTCGGTTGAAATTTATAAAAAAAATATTTTTAAAACAATTTAAAAAAATAAAATAGGTTTTTAAAATTCATTAATTGTTATCTCTTTTTCCGGTATTGATAGAGGCTTCCTTCCTAACCTTTTATTTGAAGTAGTATGGAATGCGAAAATCTTGATTGTGTCCTTATTTTTTCTTTGAGTTACATGTACTATCCATTTTAGTTGTTGCTACTGTTGGTAGTCCTCACGTGATTTTTGTTATTTGGTAATGGTTAAACGTTACCAGTCAAAAATAAATTATCAAAATGTTCCATGCAAGTAAGTCAACTTAAAATCTTTACAAGAACCAAATCAGAGCAAAATTTGAATATTGATGCCATATCCGGAATAGAGCTACCCAATCCTCATTTTCCGTTTTTGAGTTAAAAATTGATAACTCGGTCTTGTGGGTGATGACTCACTTTGTTTTGTTTCTTGCTTTGTTATTTGTTTTTTGTTTTGTAAACTCTATCGCTACTTTCATGTCAGTTATTCAGACGAGCTACATTTTTTAGTGCTAGACCTTATTTGGAAATTATTTCCTAAACTCTTATATTGATTAAGGGATCTACTGACCTTAACTAAGTCAAAATTCGTATTAATGGACTTGGCGTTTATGTCAGCGAACATCTCCCTCTAGCTAGGGTGATCTCTCTTGAATCTCTAGATCATTCTTACATATGTCTCCGTCTCTCTCTAATAAGCTCGGTTAACTATTTTTCTTTCTCTACCTCTCCCCTCATCTCTTGACGGTTCTGTACTTGACAGCAACTCAAACAATATTAATAAGGCCATTTCTTCTCATCCGTTCGCCCATATATTTATATTTGGAGACTTTAATGCGTCTCACGCCAAGTGGCTGCAAAACTCTGTCGCAGATCTTACTGGAGTCTATGAGTCTATGAACTTTTCAATCACTTAATCCCTTACGCAAGTGGTAGATTTTCCCACGCGTTTCTCTAATAACCCTAATGGACCTGACCCACTAATAGATCTCTGTTTTACTTCCATCCCTGACTCTTGCAATGTCAATCAGCTTTGCCCTATAAGAAACTCTGACCATACGGTGGTTTGCGTTAATATCTCCTTCAACTTCTCTCCCCACAGGAACCTCAGCCCAGCAGAATATCTTACTGTTACTAAAGAGCAGACTAGGAGTCGTTCCTGAATTTCCTGTGTGACATCCCTAGAAAAAAAGTTTCTTCCCGTTAAAGACTGCACCCGAGATCTCCTCTTGGGTTAAAACTGACATCAGTGCTTTAATACCAGCCAGAAAGTTACGACTTAAACCCCATTCGTCCCCCTGCTTCTTCCCTGCTTGCTTGGCCGCTATCACCTACAGAAATCATTTCTTTCGGCTTTATAAGAGCCACGCATCTGACCATAATAGACACTTTTTTTGCCTCTGCTTGTAATGAGTGCAAAAGGATCCTTAATGATGCTAAGCGGTTGTTTGCTGGCTGAATGAAACAGCGTAAGGCACCCCGCAAGTTCGGCTCCAAAGACTAGTGGCGGCTCTGTAAAAGCTTATTAAATAACAGCAATTCCTCAATACCCATTTTTAATCAATAAATTTGAGGTCCTCACATCTTCAGCGAACAAGACCGAGTGCTTTACTCGCAGATTCTCCACCAACTCGACATTTGATTCGTTTGGGGTATCCAGACCCGACTTCCCACCTAGAACTGGGGCTCAACTGAGTGACTTTCACATTACCCCTCGATAGTCTCTAATATAATTTCAAAGCTTGACCCTCATAAAGTGAGCGGAGGCGGCGGAATACCAATCATTGTCCTGAAGGAATGTGCCCCTAAACTCTTTTCTGTCCTCTCCAAACGCTACAACTAATACCTCTCTGTTTTTTGTTTTTCTGCCTACTGGAAGTCCTCCTCTGTGGTTCCTGTATTTAAAAATTCTGGAGAACCCTTGGACCCCTCTAATTTTCGCACTATCAGCCTCTTACTGATTTTTGGCAAAGTGTTCGAGACTATTATCAATGCTGAAGTGATTCAGCATTTCACAGCCCACAGTCTCTTCTCTGACAAACAGTACGGTTTCCGCTTCATCAGATCTACTGCTGATATGCTAACGACCATCACAAGGTATATATACCAGGCTCTCGATAAGAACGGCGAAGCCCTAGATATCTCCAAAGCATTTCATAGAGTCTGGCATGCTGGCCTACGTAAGTTACAGGGCTATGGTATAATTGGATTGTTTGATCTAGTGCAGTCGTTCCCTCCAAATCGCGTAATTAAGGTAGTATTGAACGGACGTACTTCCAGATGCTATCATACGAACGCGGGTGTCCCTCAAAGCTGTATTCTAGGTCCTACGCTTTCTCTAATATTCATCAACGATCTCCCTGATGTAATCAGAGCCTAAGAAGGCATCTACGCTGACAACATCACCATTTACTCCCGCCTCGATTGAGGCTAACAAAGCGAACCTCGCTTCTGATCTTGAAAAGGACCCTGAATTTGTGGTGAACTGGGGTAAGAAATGGCTCGTGAATTTTAATGCTTCCAAAACGAAGCTGTTATCTTTTAACCACCATAGCTCCTATCTCAAATCAGCATTGGTCAGGCTAGTCTCCATGAAAGTAAATCACTGCGCCTCCTCTTCTTAACTCTATCAGCCGACCTCAAGAGGAACGAGTACATTGAATCCATAGCTAAATCTGCTGCTGGGAATGTCGGTTCACTGTGTAGGGCCAGGATGTTTTACCCGCCTAAATCCATCTTACACATATATATATATCTACTACCTGCCCGTGTATTCAATACTGCTGTAACATCTGGTCGGGTTCTCCTGCTATTTATCTCGGGGTTCTTGATAAAATCTAACGTGGAATCTGTAATATGATAGATCCCGACCTAGTATCTCAGCTCCAATCACTTTCTCATCGACGTAATATGGCTTCCCTCTGTCTCTTCTACAAATACTTTCATGGCTTCTGCTCTGATGAGCTTAGCTCCCTTATGCCCTCCCTCTACATGAATTTACTCGAGCTACTAGACTAGGTCCCACCCTTTTACATTGAAACCAATAAAATGTAACCACAACTTCTACTCTATCAGCTTGTTTTCTCGCACTTCCCGCCTGTGGAATTCCTTACCTTATACTTGCTTCCCTGACAGTTACAATCTCCAAGAATTTAAATGTAATGTCAATTGCCATCTCTTATCTCCTTGACTCCAATCCTTTCCCTGACAACTCTTGGATTATGTTCTTTTCCCTGACCACTCTACTCTCATGTATCTCTCTTCACACCAGGGTTTTCATCCTTCTCTTATCCATTTTCTGATACTCCCTGTAACTTGTCCCCCTTTCTCAACTCTCTTCTCTTATGTAACCCCTGCACACCAGTGGCAGTACTGCCTTGCTTGGGGTGAAATGATTATAAAAAAATACTGCAAGAAAAACAAGATACAGGAGGTGTCGGGAAAAGAATTGGGGTCAAGAAGATAAGAGATGGTAATTGCCGTTGCATTTAAACTCTTGGTGAATGTAGCTATCAGGGAAGCAAGTATATGGAAGGGAGTTCCACAGGCGGGAAATGCGAGAAAAGAAGCTAATAGAGTAGACTTGGCAGCTACATTTGATTGTTTTGACAGTGTAGATGGGGGACCAGGGAGCTAAGTTCATCGGAGCAGAAGCCGTGAAAATATTCGTAGAAGAGGCAGATCACTGCGAGATCGATTACATTGCAGATTTTCTTTTGATTTTGAGATGAATAGCAGGGGCACCTGAACAGATATGACAACAGTATTCAATGCACGGGCGGATGGCAAATTTGTATATTGCAAGATGGATTCAGACAAGAAAAACTTACTGGCCTGACACAGTGACCCGACCTTCCTAGCAGTAGATTTAGCTTTTGATTCAATATAGTTGTTCCACTTGAGGTCGGCTGAGAGTGTGAAGCAAAGGAGGCGCAGTGTATTGCTTTCAGGAAGACCAGCGTGATTCACGCTGATGGGGGTGGTAGGAGAGATTGTCTATAGTGGTTAAAGGATAGCAGCTTCATTTTGGGAGCATTAGAATTTACGAGCTATTTCTTATCCCAATCCACCACAGATTGGAGGTTCTTTTCAAGATCAGCAGTGATGTTGCTTTGTCAGTCATGGCAGATTTCTTATTGAGGCGGTAATAAATGGTGGTGTCGTCAGCATAGATGCCTACTTGATATTAGTGGAAAAACGTGCGTTTGGATTCTAATCAGTATAAAACAACTAATTTAAGGACGATTAAAAATTCAGAAAAAAAAACAGGATTAAACTTTGTGGGATAGCATTGTGAGGACACGATGCGCAGAAATGTTAAGAAAATATTTTAAAACTAAAATCTTGAATACCTGTCTATATTTCTGAGATGCGGTATTGTATCTCTTTTAAACTATTTGCATTACTCGGACTGTTGTTGTCCTCATCTTTATTGTCATATTCGCAACGTTTCAGCCGTCTTACGCTCCGACCATCTTCGGGTGATATATAGAGGGGAACAAAACAATTTGGAGGGTTGAGTTACTGAAATGAATTAACTGAAACTAAGAAATCTAGAAAAGCCATGGCACATGAAACTAGAACAATCTACCACCGTGGACTAAATAAAAAGTTCGAAATTTAATGTATATCACCTAAAGAAGGCCGGAGCATGCAACGACCGAAACGTCGTAAACATCTCAATGATGATGAGGACAACAGTCCGAATAATGTTAATTGTGTAAAATATTAAAAATAAAAGAATAAGTTTCAACCCACTTAATTTTTTTAAATATTAAAAAAGATATTTCTTCATTTCTGTTGCTAAAAGAAATTCTCCCTTTAACACAAGTAGAGAGAAAAAAAAGTAAATAGAGAAAGTAAGAGAGAGAGAGAGAGAAAGAGAGAAAAATACAATAATCTTATTTGACCAACAACATAAGACCTATGAGCAACAACAAAATTTTAGAGAAAATAGAAACAAAAAGGAAACTTATACTTAGTATCAGAAAGAGTCCGGTGAAATTTCTATGGCACCTAAAGAGGAAAGAGTGCCAAGAAAATCTGATACTCACAGTGCAGATTATAGGAAAGAGAGAGAGGAAAACAATGCATAACGTACTTAATGAGCTTCAGTAAATCATTGGCGGAAAAAGAGTTTAAGAGAAATAACATAAAGACATTTATTAAGAACTACAAAGAACAGGAAGTTGTGGAGAGTCATACGTCTTGTGAGTACACGGCACATAGAACAAGAAGAAAACAGCTGACATTTTTTGCGACCCTCTTTCCGATTTTATTTTCAACTCTATCCGGCGATCTGATATCCGCACAAGATATCGCTTACCTTTGGTTTTTGTGATAAGGAATAGAAAAAAAAAATGTTTGTAAGAAATCCTTTCTTCCATCATCGGACAATAAAATAAAAATCAAACAAAACAAAAAAAAAAGGGTTGGCTTAGATGATGATGATGATGATGGCGATGATGATGATGATGATGAAATGAGGCGAGATAAAGATGGCGAAGGGACTGATTATGCTAATGTTACTCTCGGTGATAATGATAAGGTGGCGCACGTGAGGTAAATAAAAGGATAGGACGAATCGTAACGGATCCTATCGTCTGCTTCATTGATGAAAAGGAGACTCTATATGATATGTAGCAGACAATAATTCTGTGTCTTACGTTTACATTTAAGTTTATATTACTCTGATCTTAACACCTCGAGAAGACCCTCATATATTGAACAGTGTTTCATAATTCTTTGTTGCATTTATCTAGACAAGATAATTTCTTTTTTTTTCTTTCCCTTACGTTTCAGCCGATTAATCACTTGACCGTTCCATCTTCAGGTGAAAGTGCTAACCAGAGAGAAGTTTTCAGGTCTTATTTCTGTTAATATTTTTCTTAAATCTTCTGGAGAAAATAAAACGATGAGATAATTAGTAAAAGAATAAAAGAAATCTACCATAAAAGCTGTTATGTTACAGTATATTTCTCTATGATTTATGTTGAATTATCTAGCTAACAATTACAGTAATAATAATTTTCCGAATATATTGAAAGATATATGGGAATTTTGACTTCAGCGACCTTAAGGTACGAAACATCTTCTTCATGAATTAATTAATTGATTGTCTTTTTCCTTGGCGGGAGAAAAGTGTTATAAATTATCAAATCAGACAAATATTCACATTACAAGATGCACATAATACCACATTGTAAGTTTTACAGAGAATATGAATGATTTTAAATTTACTTTTGAATTCTTAAAACTCAGAAACATTTTAAGTAAAAAATATTTTGAAACCTTTTTTGCGATACTTGAATTAAATAGTATGAAAATGCACTTCTCTGAAAAAGTTTAAAACACACACACACACACACACACACACACACACACACACACACACACACACACACATATATATATATATATATTTTACATTGTTTAACAAAGGAAATGGAGTTGAGTTTTGATGGTTAAAAAATAGACGTATGTGAACTGATTTCAAAACTATAACATATAACCAAAAAATATGAGATTGACTAAACTGGATGTCTAAATTAAAAGAGTGAATATCTCAGTATCTTTGAGGTTTTGATGTAATCATCCGTTACATTTACCCATCTCCACAAAATTGTTCAGCCTTTTTATATACATAACTGATTCCATGAAGATCGTTATTAGGATGAAGAAATTCCTTCTTGGAATGAAAGAGATCATATTTTTCCCCTTCCATCTTGTCATTCACTTATAAACCTAAAGCATATATATATGTCATAAAAAAAAATTATTAACCCATACAAGAAAAGTTTTGGTTGAAAATACAAAATACTATTTAAATCACAATATCAAAGGCACCTTGTTATAAGAGAAGCATTATATATCAAACAATTTTCTTTTACCATCAACCTTACATGAGTTAACAGTGGAAATGGAATTGTGAAAAGTTTTTTTTAAAAATAGATATGTTCATACGATGCCCAGCTACACGCATCTCATGATGTCTTTAACAAACTCTCCTTTTCAAAAAACGCTTAAACACAAAAATCTACATTACAGTCAAACATGAGAGTATAACAACACCGGAAAAATAACTTGAAAATGGCCTGTGAAGAGGCTGAAAGGCTTAATATAAAAAAATATCTAAATGTTGGACAATTTTTGTCTTTATTCTTACCTGAAATTAAAGCCAAAATACGATGTTTAGAACGGCTTAGGATTAAACGTAATAGATCATTTGCGTCTGACGAGCCGCCAGGTCATCATTGTGCGGTGAAATATGCATTTCTCATTGAAATTGTAATATATCAAAAAAAATTTTCTATAATATATATATATATATATATATATATATATATATATATATATATATAAAACTGATGATTTTTTTTATTTATAAATCCAACAGATTTTATCACTTAACGTTATTTTTAGTGCATACCCCATATTTTAGTAGACACTTCATTTATTTATTTGTTAAATAGTAATTTTTTATATTGTCGTCTAGCAGCCTGAATATTAGATAAATCTCATGAATGAAAAATATACGGTCTCTCGCAGGCTTCAAACCTGTATTCTTCTTAGCAGGAGAAACCCGCTTTAGATCTGACTCAAATACAAAGTGTGGCGTCGATCAAGTATAGTTGAATATTACCATTTAAGCGCAAATCTTTACCAGACTCTTGAAACATTCACACCTGCTTAGTTTCGTATCCTAACGAAAACAAAACGATTTCTAAATGTCGCGAATATTAAGATCGGCATTAATTATAATCAAATAATAAAAATCTGTCGGATTAATAAAGAAAAAAATGAATTACTTCTTTAGAAATTGCTTTGTGAGTGTATACTATTAATTTTTCAGTTAAATGATGAAAAAGTATTTATTTTAAACAACAAATATGTTTTTTCAATACACTTTACATCCTCTTTGATGTAATGATAAATATTAATCCCATGGCTCAAACATTATACAGTGAAAATTCCGGATCAAAATTTAGCTAATAGTTATGAGTAATGCTGCTCGTAGAAATAGACGACGTAGAATATTTTTATGATATGAATTGATAAAAATATTTAATAAAAAGCAATATTTAATTATCACGAAATAAATCTTCATTTCATTGTAATGTCGAAATTAAATTGAATTCTTTGTAACCTCTGGGTAGTGGTCTATACAACGGATTACAATTTGTCTAGTATGCTGCTAAAACGCTGAGATTCTTTGCTTTTAATTAAACAGGCCAAAAATGGTGCACAATGCGCCATATTTGTAAACATTTGATATCCCAAATAGGAATAAGGCTAGAAGAAAACAAAATTAGTTAAACTCGGTCAACGGTTTACTGAGTTTATGACTTTTTTCTGCACCGCCCACGGCGTTTTTATATGTACTATCTCACCTTACCCAATGTCTCGGGTAAGATGATTACGCTAAAAAAGAAAAAAGAAAAAAGCAAAAGAAGTTAGTAGTAGTGGTAGTAGCAGGAGTAGTAGTACTAATAATTATAATTATCAATATTATTCATAAGGGGTCCTGTAACCCCTTTAAGGCCGTAGCATCACCACGCGAATTGCAGCCGGAGTAGAAGTGGTGTGTCTTAGGAAATATAGCTTGACAGAATACAACTTATTCCAGGCTGGTTTGAATTCAAAGTTTTCTTTCTCTTAGACGGATTGTCATCCAAAGCTATTGAATCCTTTCTATCCTGCTCCAAATATTTCTTGGAACACCTCAACTTCATGTCTAAGAAGCTGGAGAACATTTGTGTCGTATTTGCCGTCAAATATCGTATTTCGAAATAAACTCTTATCTTAAATACTTTATAATCTTTGTCCTAATCCAACTCTTCTTCTCCCATAGCTGTTTGGAGAAAAGGTGGATTCATACACTTCCCAAATGGCATTAACAAGTAATTACCGGAATTCGACTTCGGCTCTCCGATTTCTCAATCCGAACCGCAATCCATTACTCTACCATAGCTCCTATCATTATTATTATTATGCAATTTTTCATCATATTTCGATTTTTGCTATGGTTGCACTACCAACTAAGTTTGCGGGAAGACCTAAGGCAGGTCGTGGCGTGCTGTTATAGCTCCATTTCATGTTTTTTTCTATCTTCCCCATCATCCCTAGCGTTACATAGACAAAGTTTTCCTTAGTGTGTGGGCTGTACTTAATAAGACAATTTTTGTATATCTCTTAAGCTGGGGTTTCCAGGGATTCTTTCAATGTGTTGTTTTGTTCCATTTTTTTATCATTCCAAGTACACCTACTATCACTGGCACAACTCTTGTTTTCAATTTCCACATTTTTTTCTATTTCAATTTCAATTTCCAGGTCTTTATATTTTGACAGTTTTATTATTATTATTATTATTATTATTATTATTATTAGATGATGATGATGATGATGATGTAGTTTGAATAAATTAAATTATTGAGTCGAGTCAAATAGAACTGACTGTCTGAAGTAAAATCATAGCTTATGCTAGTAAGCTTTGGAGATGCAATTAGCCTCTGTTAATGCTGATGGTAATATTAGCTGTTTTCTTATAAGGAAACATTCGGTATTCATTGGCCGAGCAGCCAACGCTACCGTCGGTTGAAATTCATGAAATCTTTCTATTAAAACAATTTTTCAGTAAAACAGATTTCTCAAATCAAGTAACTGTTATCGCTCTTTCCGGTATTGACTTAGATTTCCTTCCCCACCTTTCCTTTGAAGTCGTGTGGAATATCAAACATCTTGATTATTTCATTATTCTCTACTCGAGTTACATTTCCTTTTATCTGTGTATGATGTTGAAAGTCCTCAAGTGATCTGGTTTTTATTTGGTACAAATCTTTGTGATTCCTATTTATTTGCAGTATTGAAATTATCTTCTCTGTATTTAAACTTTTATCCTGTTGAAATCGATTAGTATAAAGAACATTACATATTGAAACTGATTTTCCTCGCTCTCTTTTGAACAATGGCAACTCGACGTAATGTAATGAATAGCATGCTTATCTCGCTAGAACCTATTATAACTGAGTCCGATCCTCATTGGATAACCCAAACTTTCGACCTTGAGCCATACCTAAGAAAAAAAAAACACTTTTTGAGCATCTTGAGTTAGCAAGCTTATCTCGCTAAAATCATTACAACTGAGTTATGCGTTCGATCCTTACTGGGTGCCTCATATTTTCGGCCTTGTGTCACACCTAAGCTGTGCTTAGAAAATCACCTCTCTATTCCATATTGACACCTCGACGTTGTGTCACGGTTAGCAAGCTTGTCTCGCTAGAACCTATTATAACTGAGTAGAGTATTCGAACCTCATTGGGTACCCCATGCATTCGCCCTTGTGCCACACCTAAACTACGCTGAGAAAATCAACTCTCTGTTCTGCATGTATGAGTGTGTGTGTGTGTGTGTGTTTGTGTGTGTGCATGTGTGCGTGTGTGTGTGTGTGCGTGTGCGTGTGTGTGGGTCTACATGAATGTATGTGCATGTATGTGTCTGCGTGTAATACCTAGACGATTTGTAAATTATACAATTCTAAAGCAAGAACACGTGATTACAAACGCATTCTTGCTTTTCTAACTGTCACAACTATACGAAAGAATGGCGTCACTGGTAGACAATGACTTCTTGGATGACAGATTGGTGCCACCAAACGCCACCCAAATGGTTCTGCCAAGATTAATTAACGTTTTTGGAAAACTTATCCATTTTTTTTTTTTCATTTTTTTTTTTGTATAGATCAGTAAAAAAAAAAATTACCTTTCTTTTCAAAAATGTTCTTATGTGATATACTTTTATTTATTTCCGCCTTTTGTGGTGATAGGGGGGTTCTTTTTTGGCTAATTTACATTTGTTTATTCATTTTGCTTGTTCATTTTTAGTCTTGCTCTTTCATTAGATTATTATTTCTTCTATTCTGTTCGGCATTTTCACTTAATATTCCCTGCTGTCATTTTTTTTTTAGAATTTTAAAATTTTCCCTCATATTTTCTTTATCTATTTTTGTTCAATATTTCCTTTTTCTTCATAACTCTTACTTTTTCGTTACCGCTTTTTTAAAGACTTATGCCTTTCTGTTTCCACTCACTGTTCCCACTTAGCATTTCTTTTCATCCTTTCTCCCGCCAAGCGTCATTATCATCATCTACTCTGCCATGGCCCCTCCTACCATGGTCGCCATTTTAAATTAATTCTTTTCCACTTTTATTTCCTTGCTTACTCGCATCTTGTATTGGTTTTCTTTTTTTCTTTTTGACTGGTACAATTTTATTCAAATCTGTTGTTTTTTTTCCCTCGTAATTTAACTCTTCTTCTTTTTTTTTTCATACATTTTTATTCTTCTTCTTGTGACTCCTATTGCGCATATTCAATCACAAGAAAAATGTTTAAATGTAACGAACTAAGAGGGAAGAAAAAAAAGCAAAACGAAAGTCAAAGGCAGAAAGTATATACAGGACGTTTTTATCATATCCCTTTTCGCAAAGTCATCATTTTTACTTGTAGTGTCCATAACAGAAACAAGCACACACTTTGGTAAACAGAATTAATCCTGGAATCATAATGCTACTGCATATACACCTAAACGAATGTTTTATCTACATTCAGGCTTAAATTTACGTTGGAGAGTTATGGTTTACTAAACTTGGCATAGTTTTGGCACAAGACTAAAAGTATGGCGTACTTAGTTCGAATCTAACTCTCTACTTTTATAAAAATCGGTATTACCCTATGTAAAGCAGTAAAGCCACTAAGACACAAGGGATTACAGGGTGTGGAAGAATTAGCAACAGAAACATTAATAATGATCGGGAAGAGAAAAGAGTAAGCAGAAGAGAAGCTACTAATATTCAACCAGATTAACCAGATTAACGCGCTAACCGCTGTCACCCTCCACTCGAAGCTGCATAACATAGTTTTTGCAAAAGGCTGAAAGTATGGGGTCACTAGTGAAGACAGAACTCACTACTAATAGTTTTCTAATTAACTCGTTAACCATTGTACAGTTCCAAGATGTCAGTTGTCATTTACTAAGCGCATTTACTTCCGGCACACACTAATCAGTCGATCCAACAAATATAACTAGATCACTAATCATTCTTTCACGTCGATGAAGTTTAGCCCAAAGCCCCAGATAGGGATTACCCAGTGAGGCTCGAAGTTATATATAAAGATCTGCAGTAGTGGCTTGGTCGAATTTACACCACTATGGAGCACCATAACGTTGGGTTATTCTGCCACTAGTTACCGTTAATTCTTTTAATTATTTCACCCCAAACAAAGAAATAAAGTCACCAAGACACAAGAGTGGGTTTCCGAGTGTGGAAAAATAAGAAAAAAGTACTATTAAGAAACGGGAACAATATAGAAAGAGGACTCAAGAAGAAGTTAGATAATGATTTACATTGCATTTAAATTTTGAATCAAAATTGGCCGGAAAGAAAGAAACCGGAAGAGAGTTCCAAAGGCGATAAATGTTAGAAAAGAAACTATTAGCATAGAACTTACGGTTGCATCGAGCAAATTCAAGTGTAAAATGATAAGACTTTATTGCCAATCTAGTATGCACTTCAATTCTTAAAGTTTAGACACCAAAGAGAAAAGTTCATCAAAACAATTACTATTAAAGTATTTATAGAAAATGCACAGGAAAGCTACATAACGGCAGTGCGAGAGTGAGTGAAACTTGGATGCCAGGTAAAGATAAATAACATTGCATACTCTTCTTTGGATTTTATCAAGAATTTCTATATATATCGCTGAAGCACCACATCATATGTTCTAGTAATATTTGAAGCATAGACGAATGGTAGACTTATATAATGTATAAATATATTCTGGAGTGTAAACCCTTATGCGGTAGGCTCCTTTATGAATACAGTTTTTCATTTTTTTTTTTTTTTGTTAGGTAAATTGTTCAGAAAATCATCTTAGAATAAGCAATGCTGATCTGGGGCTCAATAAACGCCTAGTATTCAGTTGTTTAGCACCTTGTGTTACTGTTGCCATGCATATGTGTACTTGCAAAATCTGCGATGTTCAATGGTATGATTATGGAAAGAAGATTGCAGTACAATGAAATTCCTCGGAGATTCAAAGACGAGAAAGGTTTGATTCGGATGACTGAAAATGAAAAATATAACGAGATTCTTTGTTTGACATCATTACTCGATTTATCATCATAGTTTAAAAACACTGAAAGCGAGTGAAGTATTTTGGCTCAATCATGTAACCGGGAATGTTGTTGTGGAAAAACTATTATCTTTGCTGACACTATATATAATCCCCACTACTTTAGTGAAAATAAAAGCAAATTAAACAAATCTCTCGTAGGTTTATTTCCCGTTCAAAATCTTACAGCATTTTTTATGTCTGTTTCCTACGTAGAAGCAGACGACACCCTGCGGTTTTTAAATATCTTTTATAATTCAACATCCGTTGCGTTCGTTTTGTTACTTTCTTCACTGTAACCAAACCATAGGGAATAGTAATTGCTCTTGGGAAACCTGGTTTCTTCATCTAAAAGTCTTCTTGTTCTTTCTTATAAATACCTTTTACCTTCAGCTTAGCGCAGTGTGAAAATATGTGCCCGTGTTCAAAACATTTCCGTTAACTAGTGAAGACGATTTCAATCATCCAATGAGAGTCATGACTGTATAAAACTATTATAGAATTATAAAAAAATGAGAATCTATGTATTTTTTTATCATTCCACCACAAGCAAGGTGAAAATGCCACCAAGACGCAAGAAATAAAAGTGAATTAGAAGACAATAGTGAGGAGAAAGGACAATAAAAGATTAAGATTCAGGAAGACAAAAGATACCAATTAGCATTGCCTTTAAATTTTTAAAGATTGTAAGTTGGAGGGAAGCGAGAGATCGAGAAGTATGAGAGAAGAAACTAAAGAATAGAACTTGCGGTTGTATCGAGGTAGCTCAACAGTAAAACGGCGTAAACCTAGTTGCCAATCTAGTAGCAAACTAATTAAAGCCCATCCCAACAAATGTCATGAAAATATTTGTAGAAAAGACAGCAGGAAGCCATGTCAATATCTGTTAGAAAATGAAGTCAAGGTGACAGGTCAGGATCAGTTAGATTACAGACTTTTTAACTAGAATCTCGAAATATATAATGGGAGCAGTGAACCAAATATGGCAGCAATATTCAATACACGGACGAATGGTTGATTTATGTGCAAGAAGAATTATTTTTTTTAATCATATCACCCCGAGCAAGGCGGTAATGCCACTGATGTGCAGGGGGCTACGTAAGAGTGAAAAGATTGGAAAAGAGAAAGCCGGAAACCACAACCTAAACAGGGAACAAGGGATGTTCATAGACGTGGGTGGAGTGTGAATCGGGCGATAGTTTAGTCTATATACTCCAATTATGACGAGAAATTTGTCTAGCACGTAACAGCGAACAAATATTCCTAACAGTACACTTCGAAATTGATTCAGTATAATCACTTCATGTCAGTCAAATTCGTGAACCAAAGAAGAATTGTTCTCCTGGAGGTTAGCATCAGCCATACTGATGCTAGGTAGAAAAGTTTCTCTAGGTTAAATGAATGCAGTTTTGTCTTTAGGGGGGTTAAAATTTACAAGCTATTCTTTGCTCCGGTCAACCATTGATTGGAGACTATTTTTGAGAGTAGTTACTTGTTTCACTTTGTCTAAGCTGTTGGACTTACTACTAAGACTACTACAGAAGTAAATAGTTAACATGAATTCCTAGTTGGGAAATGATGACATCGGGGAGGTCGTTGATGAAGATAAGAAACAATTTAGGTCCAGAGATAGAGCCATGGTGAGATGGATACCTCCCATTTATGTAAAAGAAACTAAAAGCGTGTCCGTTCAACATGATTTCATAGGAATGTTTGGATTAAGTCACATATTCGGTGAGCGACACTGCAGCCCTTGAGCTTGTGGAGAAGGCCAGCATGCCAAACCCTGTTGAACACCATCGAGATATCTAGAGTCATAGCTCGAGCTCTGCCCTTCTTAAAGCTTGATGGACGAATTAAACTGGTCAAAAACAATATATTGAAATAGTGATGAGACGCCAAACATCTTTTTTTAACTAATTTGAGGGCGCTGTATCTGAAAATGACCTAAGATTTTCTTGGTTACCTACCATTTTTGCTGTGCAGAAACACCTCATTTTTGGGAAAAAAGGTTTTTATTCTCAGTATATATGATATTGACCGATGGCATTATTTCTCAAAGTAAAATCATAGAAACCTCTCAATTTAGATTTAAACCAACAAATATTCGTCTGATCATTGAGAAATACTATTTTTTCAATAACAGTCAGACCCTAAGTCTTTAAAATTAACACGATCGAATATACCAAGACCAACAAGTATTTGTATCAAGTCATTAAATAAACTAACAGCAGAAATAAAACCTTTGTGAACATAAGAACTTTGCATTATATACATTGTTCGGACTATTGTCCTCATCTTTATTTCCATGTTTACGACGTTTCGCCCGTAGGACGCTTTGGCTATCGTCAGGTGCTAGGAATTTTGAACCGAACCCTTTATTTCAATTACTGGGGTATATCATCCCCATTCCATGCGCGATGCAACTTTCGGATACCATGTAGTTATCTCTATTTTAATTCAACTCTCTAAGTTTTTTTATCCAATACTGCTTGAGCCAGGTACTGAACTCACAACTCTTTGGGTCAAGTCACTGAAACATGCGAATACTACCTCATTTCTGATGTATATACAAATACATAAATCAGTCAGTTAAGTGCCATACGTGATACACGCTTTTTGGCGATCATGTCTCGAAAGAGACATGACTGACCAGGCAGAAGATTATCCCGCAGTAGGTTGCCATTGCTTTCTGCGGTAGACTGGTTGCCAGCCAAGGCTATAGAACCGAATCTGTCCTGTTATTTAACCCATAACTGGAATGAAGAGACGGATTAATATCTTTTCCAAGGGTATTTGCGCGTAAGTGATTACAATGAATTCAACTGGAATTCGAACTCAGCTCCCCGATTTCTCGTTCCGAGCCGATATCCACTGCACCACAACGCATATCAAGAACTTTGGCAAAAAATATTCTCTTTCTTGATTGTTCATCATGTTCAATGTTACTTAAGTCCGTTTTGATACTCTAGCAGGAGTCAGGCATCATTCGTTTGTCCCACTATTCCTAAAAGCGCTTTTCCATTGTTTTGATACTCTAATAGAATCATTCTCCTTACTCATCATTCACATCTCTTCAGTTATCTGGCAATTATCTAGATGGATATGTAAAAAATGAACCATAATACTCTTATTAGAGTATCACTGATATTAGTGTATTATTGATAAAGTTTATTAGTTAATTTGGATAAACTAATAAACGATAAATTGAAAAAAAATTGGTATTTCTATTTTTCAATTTTTGACTGAAATACACCTTTTTCTTATAAAAATAGTTTATTGCGGGTAGCTGACATAAATTGCTCGGCCTATCTAAAAATTGATGGGTTTCTATGACCTTTATTAACTTGATGTTGCGATCAGCCAAAATCGTAAATTGTCCACCCCTCTCTCATCAGTATTCTCATCTTTTTCCTACCCTCTTCCTGATACGTCCCCTGTAACCTGTCACTCTTTCTCATAACTTACCTCCTATGTAACCCCATGTTCAAAAGTGGCAGTAAAATACCTTGCTTGGGGCGACACGATTATAAAAAACAATTATGTATCAGTCAGTTAGGTGCCATACACGCATGAGCGATCATATATCTCTTGCCTAGTCAGACATGACTAGGCAGGAGATTTTCTTGCAGTTGGTTGGCGTTTCATTTTTTGTTATACTGATTGCCATCGGAAACTACAGAACCCTATCCGTACTCCTATTTACCCATAGCTAGGTAGGGGAGTTGGATTTATACCTTTTCTAAGGCTATTACCATTTAAGTAACTGTAATGAACTCGACTGGAATTCGAAATCAGCTCTCCCATTCTTCCAGCCGCGATTCGTCCCTCGAATGCTGTGTATACCGGATAAGAAAATGGTTTAAGCTCAAAATAGTTAAATGTAACCATTTTTCTACTCTAACAGTTTCTTTTCTCACACTTCCCGTTTGTGAAACTCCTTTCTGTTTTCTTGCTGATAGCTACAATCTCCAAAAGTATAAATGCAACGTAAATTGCCATCTTTTATTTCCTTGATTCACATTTTTTACGCTTTCTTCGACATCCACTGTTTTTTTTTTTTGTTTTCAACTGTGAAGATTTTATCTTGAAACAAGTATTTATAAACAACAGTAAAAAAATTTTTTAAAATTTAAATTTAAAAGACGCTCATAAATATTCATCAAATTAACTGAAAAGTCTCGATAAATTATGGAGGATGCTAAGTGACATAATTTAATATTTAATAAATGAAAGTGAGTAAATGATGTTGAACTTCTTATGCAATTAATTTTTAAATTATTTTAGTATGGGATTAATTTATATATTCTACATATTATCTAAATCTGTGTGCTATTTGCTACAATCTATAGTCCTACCTCTTTTAGTTAATTATATACACCTTAAAGTTAATTATATACACCTTAAAGTTAATTATATACACCTTAAAGTTAATTATATACACCTTAAAGTTAATTATATACACCTTAAAGTTAAACTTAATGAATAACTGTTACATTGCTGTGTATGCTTCCTTTATCCACTAGTCATCTCTAAAATCTAGTAGTTCTGCTTGTAAAATCTATCTTTGTGGCCTTACGTCTATTTCTGTATTTTTTCTTTTATATCAAAAAACCCTTTAAAAATAATGTTTTATTTTTTATTGTTCTTATTTTTTATTTTTAATTCTCATCGTATTTAGAAATAAATCATGAGCTAGAGTTTTGTTCCATTCTTATTTAAACAAATGACACTTCTTGTCGGATAAACATCGCTACACTTTTCCCCAACATTCATGGGTCTACACCCACAATTCTTTTAAAATACATTAACCTCCCACCCCACTACAATCATCTAATATGGTGACATTTTGCGTTTAATTTTGTTATTTTAAATTTACCTTATCAATATATATATATATATATATATATATATATATATATATATATATATATATATATATATGACCCGGTAAATGAACCACATTTCGCAGCCTGATGGTGGTGTATTGAACACCGAAACGTAATAGCTTTTTTCTTGCAGTATGCCATTATAATAATAATAATAATAATAATAATAATAATAATAATAATAATAACTATATATATATATATTGTAACAAAGTTGTGGAACTCGTAGGTTTTTTAACCTGCCGTTCATGCATTTAATTTTATAAAGAGTGCTCGATACAAACGTAGAGCGTTATATTGGATAAGTATTCTTATGTGCGTTGTGGTGCATTGGATATCGGCTCGGAACGAGAAATCGGGGAGCCGAGATCGATTTCCAGCTGAATTCATTGCATTCACTTACGCGCAAATACCCTTAGGAAAGGTATTAATCCGTCTATTCCTTCCAGTTATGGGTTAAATAACAGGACAGATTCGGTTCTATAGCCTTGGTCGGGAACCAGTCTACCGTAGAAAGCAATGGCAACCTACTGCGGGATAATCTTCTGCCCAGTCAGTCATGTCTCGAAAGAGACATGATCGTCCAAGCGTGTATCACGTATGGCACTTAACTAACTGATTCTTATTTTGTGTGTTTTAAAGTGTGTGGAGTTTTGTACTATCATGAGACCGTCGTCTCTGTATAACCCTATGTCTTGTGTGTTTATGTCTTGGTGTGCGGTGAGGTTATATAGTAAACACACAAGACATAGGGTTATAAAGAGACGACGGTCTCATGACAGTACAAAACTCCACACACTTTAAAACACACAAAATAAGAAAACTTATCCACAGAGAATTTAAAGGCTTAAACCTAAAAGTAATAGTTAACACAAATTTAAAAGTAGCAAACTTCCTCGATGTAACACTAGATTTAGTTAACAATATACTTTTTTATATTTCAATAAGAATATTGAGAAAAAGTATGAAACAGTTAAAAAGCTTTTCGTGAAACCACTTCTGTTCTTTAAGACTTCATCGGACTAAATTATGTTGGTGCGACTACACATGCGTACGAACGAAGGATGCTGGGAATTTTAAATTTTAATTTTGTTTTAGTTAAAAATCTAAAGGACCTAAAGAATTCAAATAAAATCGGCTAGATTTAAAAAAAAAAAAATTAATAACATAAAAAGTATAAAATGCCCAGCATCCTTTGTTTGTGCGCATGGGTAGTTGCACTCGCATAACAAATTTTGCCGATAAAGTCCTAAAGGATGAAACACATTACACGAAAACGTTTACCGCTTTGTTATACATTTTCCTCGTATATATATATATACATATATATATAAAGTGGATAAAAATATTTATATATATATAAATGTAGATAAAAATTTGTACATGTTTTAAACTATAATTTATTACATATATATATATATATATATATATATATATATATATATATATATATAGTCATCCTCAGACAGATCTGTTTCGCTGTATCACAGCTCATCAGTATAGTTAGACATCCGATTGCTTTTAACCCGGGATTGAAACCCGACCGAATTCTACCTCTGAGCTATGGCCGCTCGGGAGAAGGAGGCAGACTTTTTAGCGTGTACATTATCATTATACACGCTCCCAATAGCTGAGAGTGTTCTAATTCATTGCTGAATGAGCGATGCGTAAATGCTAGAGTAGCTCCTGTTTTTTCAAAGTCTACCATTCTTTCAGAGTGCTCAATCACGGTGTGAGAGCGTAAATTAAATAATAGGTAAAGTCCGTCAGAAGACGAAACGCATCGACTAAGTTTTCCTTTTGTCTTTATTCATACTTTATGAACTTAACTTTTTTTTTAACAACTGGAATAAAGAAAAATGTATTAAAATTTCCTTGTCAGAGTGCCTTGCGTAAAGAAGACAAAACATGTTTGTATTATTTCGATTTGTAAGCTTAAAGCCCGTGAAATCAGGTCAGTTGCAAAGTAGAGAGATTATTTGAAAGCAATAAAAATAGTTTGCAATAAAAATCGAATTGGAGAATATTTCTTACTATTGTCAGCTGGTTTTCTCATTGACATGGTGGTAATTGGAAATTCTATGGTTGGAAAAAATGACGTGTTGGTGGGACGTTCTGGTTAACTTAGATTTTGCCTTAAGTGTCCTTGTAAGATTGACTTCACTAAAAGTGGTTCAGATTGATGTGCGCATTTAATTTCTTTTTAAAGCTTTTTATTGAGGGAAAAACAACAAATTTTATTTATTTATTTATTTTGTTTTAATGTTGATCCGATTTTGAATATCGTGTTTTGAACTGGAAATGATTCTTCTGACATGTTTTTGTTCTTCGTTGTCTGCTACTCCTCCTTCTCCTATCTTATTCTACTTCTTCTTTATCTCAAACTCCTCCTCCTCCCCACGACCTTCTTTATCAACGCTTACCCACCATCATCATCTCTATCTCCTCCTCCTCCTCTTCTTCTTTATCTCCCATTCCTTCTCATCTCTATCATCTTTTTTATCTCTTCCTCCCCTATTATCATCGTCTACTTTATCTCGTCCTCCTCCTCTTCTTCTTTATCTCATACCCCTCCTCCCCAACATCTTTTATATCTCCTCCATCATCATCATTTCTATCTATTCCTTCTCCCCTTTTTTCTTCTTGATCTCCTACTCCTCTCCATAATCTTCTTTTTCTTTTCTCCCCCTCCCAATTATCATCTTCTTTATCTCATACAACTCCCCTTCTTTACCTCGTACTACTCCTCCTCTTCACGATCTTCTCGTTTATTTCCGCTTCCCCATCATCATTTCTATCTCCTCCTCCACTTTTTCTTCTTCTTTATATCCCATTCTTCCTCCTCTACCTCATCATCTTTATCTCCTTCTCCCCTATTATTATTTCCTCCTACACTCCCTTCTTCTTCTTTTGTCAGGGCTTCCGGCAGAAATTTTTACAGACATGACACTTTTACTAGTATTTCCGGACTTATGTAACAGCATATATCGCTAGAAAAAAAAAAAGAAAAGAAAAGAAAAGAAAAACAATCTAAAAAATTGTTGCATTATTTCGTGACCCTTGAAACTAGTTTCAATTAAGATCAAATGGTAATCAATTTAAGACACTTGTAATTGTAACCATTTAAATCACCGACAAAAATGAATATCTGCCAAAGGACCTACATGTGAAAAACAACAAAATTAACATGTCCACCCAAGTGAATTTTATCGTTTTATCTTTGAAGGCAAAACACCAACGAAAAGACAATGGCATTCATGACATTTTCTGGCCATGTTATTCTTGCTATTGTTCAACTCCTATTAGATTAATAGGAAATTAAAAAAAGGTTAAGTCGATTCAGCGTGCGTCCGATTGTGATCCACAACAGGAAAGGATGCGTAGATAAAAAGTTGTTCGTTTTAAAGTGCTGGAGATTGTAAAAAAAGCTTGAAACAGAACAGGTTTACACTAGTTTTAGAAGTGAATATACAATAAATTAACCACCCGATTAAAAAGAAAAGACATATACTATGTTATGTATACATAAATCCACGACAATTACTAGTCTTGTCTGAAGCGTGTCTAGCCATTGTGAGTACCTCGAGAATCGTTTACGAGGTTTTGATATACAAATCAGAGAGGACTGAAATGGTACTTTCCCCTAGGGTTACTCAAGTTTATTATTTAAAAAAGTGGAAGCGACTGTGAGGTGTTTATATTTATAACTTTCATATTTTTGAATATTTATATCTTTCATCTCCAATGTGCAAAGCCCAAATGACAACAGGAATAAAAATCACTGATGAAGCTTCCCGGCGCAAACAAATTTCTATGTAAATAAAATAAAATTATGGAAAGGCTTACACCAATAGATTTTGTCAATTAAAATGATATGATTTGCCGGTATAAGCAGGAGAGGTTATTAATATGGGATAGAATGATAGCTTATTCATTTTTTTCTCTTTATAATCATAATGTACGCTATATTTAAAAGAAATGACTCACAATATATGTAAAATGGTGAAATTTACATAGAAAAAAACGTCTTTGATAATCTATCTAAACATATTTATAAATGGAACTTTGTCTGTGTGTGTGTGTGTGTCTGTGCGTGTCTGTGTGTGCGTGTGTGTGTCTGTGTGCGTGTGTGTGTCCGTTACCTATAGACTCTGAAACGGCTGAACCGATTTTCTTGAAAATTTACACATTTGTACTATAAGCGTCTGCGTATGTTCTTAACTAGGTTTTGTGTCGAGGTACCCCCGATAAATATCAAAAATCGATAATCGAAAATATCGAGTTATAGAGGAGTGGTCCGATTTTAATCAAATTTGATACGCTCATAGACAAAGACATAAGAAACGATATTCAGAAGTTTCAAGGTTCCAGTTCTTACAATAATGCAGAAAATCGATAATATATATATATATATATATATATATATATATATATAAGGCAAGATGTTTGTGTGTGTGTCTGTTTATTGGAGACAAATATACAGTGCAACAGTTAGCAGAAAGCAGATGCACAAATGACACATCTAACCAATGGAGTATGAAAGGAATGAAAACGATTCGCAAAGACGGGTTTAACCACGAAGGTTAGAACTGGTAGAAATAAGAAATATAGTTCGTCTGAGCACTTTCCATGAAAATAGCGAAATAGCAATTGAGAGGCTTGCGAGTATCAGCCACCTTGAAGTAATGATAAAAGTGAGTGAATGAAAGAAACCTGTATGGACGTGTCGGTCATATGAAAAAGACAAATGAGTTATTTGTGAGAAAGGAGTTATCTATGAGAAAGCGGTTGTAGGGTGGAAAACAATTTGTCACCCACAAGGACGCGGAGACATTTTTGAACTCTAATAATAATAATACATAGTAAAATTATATGCATGGTATGGTGGGTTTTAGCCGTGAAGGTTAGAACTGGTCGAACTAAGAAATGCGGTTCTCTTGAGCACATTGTATAGAAATAGCCATAATGCAGTGAGGGGTTTGCGACTTACAATCTGTGAGAAAGGTGTCGTAGGGTGGAAAATAATTTTTGAATCCATGAACGCGGAGACACTTTTGGACAATAATAATGATAATAATAATAAATAGTAACATGATGTGTACGGTTTGGTAGGTCTTATTCATGAAGGTTAAAACTAGTAGAAGTAATGAATGCTGTTCATCTGAGTACTTTCTATGGAAATAGCTACAAAGCATTGCGAGGCTTGCGGCTTTTAATCTGTGAGAAAGGGGTTGTAGGGTGGAAGATAATTTGTCACCCCAAGAAACAGCGCTGGCAAGACAAACCTCTGCATGGCCAATATCCAGAACGTGCCAATAAATCCAATGTTGACAAAGTTAATACTCATCGATGGTTGCGTGCATCTGGATTAAAGTCTGAAACTGAAGGCTTTATTCTTGCAGCACAAGACCAAAGTTTTTTTCACTAGAAACTTTCAGGCAAATATTATGCATAATAATATGGATCCAAAATGCAGGTTTTGTGATAAGCACCAAGAAACAATAGACCACCTAATCTCAGGCTGTTCTGTGCTTGCTCCAAATGAATATAAAAATCGCCACGATAGAGTTGGGCAATATTTACATTGGGCAATGTGCAAACATTATGGAAA
>JBBBDQ010001772.1:72500-102500 GCA_037127315.1 Ascarosepion bandense
CTCTGTTGGACTTTGGATGGTAAAGACGTGCCAAACTGTTCGGGAAGGATTTCCCCAAAAACAGGTTGTTGGAACCAAAAATAAAATCAGTGTCCAAACTGTCCCTCTAGTGTCTCTGTATCTTTCCTATTCTCTTTATCTATTTATTTCAGCCTCGAAAGCCATTCAACAAGTTTTGGATGTTTAGGCGAAAGAACCAACCCAGCAGTAATAGCGATAACATTCCATATATGTTCCGGTCATGTGTACACATATAAAGACAAAAGGGAAACTTATATTAACCGAATCGTTTCGTACTCTGATTAACTTTATCAAGGCAAATTAAAGATTATTTTGAAAGGATCACTTTCCAGGAATTCCAAAAATAGACAAGCCAAAACGCCACGAAAAGGCGACAGCATCGATAAACTAAATTTTGTCTATAAAAATTATCAGAGGTAAAAAAAACATTGATTAGAGATTAAATGTCAACAGTATCATTTATTTACCTTCGTTTATCAGAAACTTGAACATGAAACGGTCAGTTCGTAACAAGCACCTGATGATTGCAGAGTGCATGAAACTCCGAGACGTGGTATAGATGTAGGACAATATCTATATTTATTTATATATAAATACGCGTGGTTAGAGCGTTTGTTTTCTGACCATGAAGATCGGGTTCGAATCTCACCATGGTCGATTTTTCAGGAAGATGACTTTTTGATGTTATCGGTCTAGAGGATAACGCTGGGCACCTTTGGAAAGTGCCCAGCGTGTGGCACCTTTAGAAAATGCCTGAAAGCCATACCATGGGTTGACCCAAGCCTTGTGTGTGAAATTGGGCAAACGGCTCCCTTTGGGGAGTCGTCGATAGTTGTGTTAGCTAGAAGTCACAAGTCATCGTGACCGAAGTATCCTGGCCTTGTTCAGATTGTTGTTCATGCTAGATAACGCGCTCTTCCTCAGAAACTGTCCACTCAGCATAGTTGCTGTATAAACCACAGGTGGGCGTTGGGCTCTATGGGTGTAGAACAAAGACAATCTGCCTGAGCAGGCGTCGGCAATATGGATTAGCTAACCGGGTATCCTCGAATATTAGCGGCCAGCCATTATTATTTATGGGTAGGTGTACGTGTGAGTGTGTGGCTAACTGATATAAAGATCAGAAGGCTTACCTTTACGACCGACTTTCATATAAGAATTATATAGTTACATATACAGATTCATCAAACATCTGACCCTAATGAGTGTTTCAAACTTAGATAGATAGATAGATAGATAGATAGATAGATAGATATGTGTGTATAAGTATGGTGGGGACAATTTTTACAGAACGAACAGATATAATGTCAATCCTAGGCAAATATACTTTGTTCCTAAGTAGACTGCACATATATTTTGTTCCTAGGCAGAAGTGTTAAAAACTACATAAATAATTACTCTATTTTTTACGGGTACTATGCTAGTAAATTGCTACTGAAATCTCAAGTGCGATTTCTTTGTTAAATCGTTGTCTAAGCATTAAGCTGTCACTTGACATCTTTATAAACGTGTTGATTTTGCTAATCTATTTATATACATAAAAGGCAATATACTTTTATATATGTGCGGATAGGCTCAGTTTTATGACATCAGTTTATGTTAGAAAAAATCCCATGGGAAGACCATAAAAATAGGGCGAAAATTGTACGATAGACAGTCACGAAACAAAACAAAAAAAATGAGGATAATGGTAAAGAATTTTTATTCTTCATCTTTTATATGCCGTTTCCCTACAGAAAGTAGGTGATCGCGGTCGTCAACATCATCCTGTCCCTTATAGCTCTTAATAAGTTTTGTCTTGTTATGTCTCCCAAACCCTGCTCTGCCATCCATTTGCTTAAGCCCATTAAGTATGTCACGCGCTGTTTTTAGTCTTGTCACTCTTTTCTTCTATCCGTCCTGTGAGTATCAAATTCCCCAAGCCCTCCTTTCTCATTACGTGTTCCAGAAACTTCAACTGCCTCTTCCCGATGTTAAGCATAAATTTCCTTTTCGTTTCCATTCTCTCCAAAACCTCGTCGTTGTTCACATATTCTGTTTATGATATCCTCAGCATCCTTCTGTAGAACAACATTTCTGCAAAGCTTTAATGTTGTGAAAACAAAAACAAGGATAGAAGTTAGAATCTGAATAAGCAGCGTTTCTAGATGAAGGCTTCGTGCCCTCACTTCTTGCACAAAATTTTCCTTGCTCTACGACCCTTACAAACAATCTCACGACCCTTACAAACTGTCTATTACCGAACTAGCATTTGCGCCTAAATCTAACATAAAGAAAGCTTTTTAATTGTAATGTTAGTAGTAGTGGTTTTATTAGCCGTTTCTCCATAAGGAAACATTGTGAATTCATTGACCGAGCAGCCAATACTAATGAAGTTTATAAAACCTCTTCAAACATTCTTTTAGGAAAACATATTTCTCAAGTCTCCTTGCTGTTATCGTTCTTTCCAGTATTGATGGGGCTTCTTTTCTAACTTTTTATTTGAAGTGGAGTGCAATTTCAGGAAAACATATTTCTCAAGTCCCCTTGCTGTTATCGTTCTTTCCAGTATTGATGGGGATTTCCTTCCTAACTTTTTGTTTGAAGTGGAGTGCAATTTCAGGAAAACATATTTCTCAAGTCCACTAGCTGTTATCGTTCTTTCCAGTATTGATGTGGCTTCTTTCCTAACATTTTGTTTGAAGTGGAGTGCAATTTCAGGAAAACATATTTCTCAAGTCCACTAGCTGTTATCGTTCTTTCCAATATTGATGTGGCTTCTTTCCTAACATTTTGTTTGAATTGGAGTGCAATTTCAGGAAAACATATTTCTCAAGTCCACTAGCTGTTATCGTTCTTTCCAGTATTGATTATTAATTGTTGCTGCTGTTGG
This sequence comes from Ascarosepion bandense, assembly GCA_037127315.1. Lineage (NCBI taxonomy): Eukaryota > Metazoa > Mollusca > Cephalopoda > Sepiida > Sepiidae > Ascarosepion > Ascarosepion bandense. The sequence continues at coordinate 75,394 of JBBBDQ010001772.1, forward strand.
TATTTCTCAAATGAACTGATTGTTATTATTTTGGTATAGTCCTTTTTTCTTTTTCTTTTTGTCATTCTTTACCACCAGCCTACAATGTCCAAATAAGGACGATCTTTTTCCAATTCTTTTAGGTTTTACTTCCTGAAAGCCATTTTTACCATCGATCATAGAAAGCAGTTGTATACAGCTGAGTGTTTGATATTTCTAAACGGATTTGGCGCCATGCATGCTGATGACATTCATATGAAAGCCGCGATCTGATGAGGCTATTTAAGAACATGGAATGAGTTTTCTGATTCATGTTTTGGTTTCTAAGGTAACTCTTAATGATGTACTTTGTTTTAGTTTCATGTATTCATATACTTTTTATTGCTGTTGTTATATTGCTTTGTTTTCGTCTGTTTTCTTTCTTAAATAAATTTTAAATGCAAATATTTTGAATAAAGATTAGACATCCATTTTCTGGTAGCCGTTCTCTTTTTAGTCATACAATGGCGTGAGAACGTGGTTAGATTTTTTTCAATGTGTATTTTTACTTATTGTTAGATTATAGATGTATTTCGTGTGTGTGTGTGTGTGTGTGTGTGTGTGTGTGTGTGTGTGATTTCAGAATTTTTTTCTTGTTCTATGTTCTGCTTCCCTTCAAGACATAAGTAAACATGGCCCTCCATAACGTCCTACCTCTTATGGCCCTTAACAGTTTTATCCACCGCCCGCCGTTCTGCTATCCATTCGCCCAAGCTTGTCAACTAAGTAGCCTGCTGCCTTTGCCTATCTCTTTTGCTTTTTGGCCTCACTCTCTCAACCAACCTGAAGAGGAATGGTAACTTCTCTGACGAGCTTTTTTTACCTGGTGCCTTGACTACATGAATTTGTGCGTGCTACTAGATTGGCATATAGGTCCCATCCTTTTAGCGTTGAATTTGTTAAATATAACCGTCACTTCTACTCTAAGAGTTTCTTTTCTCACACTTCCCACCTGTGTATTTTCCTAACGTTTACTTACCTTCCTGATAGCTACAATCTCTAAAAATGTAAATGAAATATTTATTGGGTCGGTTTGGGTTGGCATGAATTGGCTACGTTTAGTTTGTGTCGGTGGATTTTACGATATATCTAATCTTGCTGGGTTATTTAATATAAAAATCTGCTTTGGATTCCATATTTTTAATCCTTTCACCCCAAACAAGGTAATAAAGCAACTATGAAGCTGAGTGTGTGAGAATATAAAACAATAAAACATTATTAAGGAGAGAACAATAAAAATAAATGGATTCAAAAGATAACAATTGACATTACATTTAAATTTTTTATGTTATTATAAACCTGTTTCTTTTAAATGTAACCGCCTCTTCTACCCATTTTCTTGCATTTCCCACCTGTGGAACTTCTTTCCGGTTATTTGCTTCCCTGATAGATACAATCTCCAAATGTTTTTAAATGCAACGTATGTTGCCATCTTCTATCCCCTTGAATTAATCTTTTCTTAAACACTCCCTGTACCATCTTTTTCTCTCACCGTAACCCCCTGCGCACTAGTGACGGTCACGCCATGGTTGGGGTGAAATGATTTAAAAAAATATTTAACCTCCGTGAGGGTTAAATTTTCCAAGCCCTCCTTTCTCATTATGTGTCCAAGGAACTTTAGGCAATCTTTTTCTGATTTTGAATATGTGTCCATTTTTTAAGACATTCTTGTTTCTTACTCGCTTCATTTGCGTTTCGTGGCTATTTCCATATCCGGTATTTTCAAATGTCACTTGATACAATTATCAAAATGACCAATTTTTACAAATGCCTATTTTATGTATACCAGGTTTCCGCATTAAAATGGCCTTGTGCCGCATTCAGAACAAGTGATCATTCTGTTAAATGAATAAATGCTATTTAGAGTGTCTTTTAGAACAAGGGTCGGTAACCTTTTGCTAACTATGTGCAGACCTAGGGTTTTAAAATCATTCTGTGCCAACAACATACGTATTTTTCTACAAGTCAAGGTCAATATACCTGTTCTACAATATATTTCATATAGTAACATATGTAACAATATGTAAGTCACATTAATAGAAACAAACTGTTTTTAAAAGTTTTTTTTTTAAGTTTTTTTTTTTTATTAATGGGAACCTTACCATTGCATGGTTTCAGCCATTTGCTCAGAATCGGCAATATATTTTGTTACTTTTAGTTGTAGTAGTTATTGGCTCGGACTTCGTGACGTCATTTGCGGCTGCGCGTTATTGGAAATTGCTTGGCGAATCACTCGTGCCACGCGGGACGTAGGTTGCTGAACCCTGTTTTCGTAGACTCTAAACCATCCGTGATTGTTGCAGTACACGTCACCTTTTTTGCTAACATCACTTTTTTCCTATCTATATGTCTCTTACCTCTTACTCAATATTCCTCTACCTCGAGTATCTCTTGGGCCTTGTACAGGGTGAACATTATTCTAAAAAATTATCTTTCATCATCCCACATTGTTTTGTCTTGCCCAAACTATGTTTGACTCACTCTCTCTCTCTCCTCACTGTGTGAATATATATATGTGTGTGTGTATGTGTGCGTGTGTATTATGCCTTTTCAGAACATGGGTTATTATTCATGGCTCTTCACACTTTCCTGTTTTTTATTGATTTGAGTTATACTTGCTCTTTTTCAATGCTTTTTTTTTTTATTTTGGTGGTACTAACTCCAACATTCATTTCCTTAAACGAGTCAAGGAACTTTTTTCAAAACGTTCTGCTTTTTCTTTTGTAATGTTCCTTGTGAGTGTTAGGTTCTCTAAACCTTTCGTCATTATGTGCTCCCAAAATTTAAACTTATTCTCCCACTCTCTCTCTCTCTCTCTCTCTCTCTCTCTCTCTCTCTCTCTCTCTCTCTTACTTTCTTTCTTTCTTTCTCTGGTTGTTAACCGTTGTTTCTTTGTAGTTTCACTTCTCAGTAACTCTTCATTATTTCTCAATTAATCCTTACATTTTTTCCCGGTATCCGTCGACAGATCTTCGTTTCTTCCCTTTTTGCGTCTGTGATACGGGATTTTTCATTACGATAATAGTCCAGCACTTTTTTCATTGTTTCTAAGAACAGTTTTCGATCCCTAATATTTTGCTTAGATTCGAATCAGCAACTTTCACTGTTCTTTTATATGTGTGATAGGATGCTATTAGTTGTTGATTCTGTTCGTCTTACTACGACAACGTCCATTCCCAACATATATCGCTATCTTTGATTCGGATGGAGATTGGCATTGTGTAATGATCAAAAGCAAATTGAGAGTATTGATAAATAAATACAAAATAAATATTTATATACTTAATATAATAATACTCAAGGATAAGGTAAAGGTTGAAGTTTCAGGAGTTCAAGTGCAAAAAGTCCTGGCGCATAAGAGTGATAGAAAAACAGAGAGAGTCCAGAAACTACACCGAGAAAAAGTTTCAGGCTATAGTAATGACAACTATTTTCAAACTTGGTTCAACTGGAAAGGCTCTATAGTAGAGAACTCTTTTCAAATCCCACCGTACATTTAGCAATAGTTTTTATATGAAAACTGGACTTTGATACAATTCATTTCATGTTCATTTCGTATGCCCAACGATTACTTTTGAACGTCCATGTTATTGTAAAGTATCTACTTTTCTGTGCAAGAGCGGAATATTTAAATAAGTTGTGATAGTTTTTTTTCTTTCTGATTACTAGAATCTACACATTAAAGCTGCTAACATAGCCAAACTCGTACAAATGATTTACAATGCTTGATTTTATATGTTATGTAAGTCGGCTATCTTCCATATCATTCTCTTAATTTGAAGTGTATCAGTTACAAACCACTTTTACTACAGCTGGTCTGTTCAAACTATAGAGCGCCGTTTCATAAAAAAAATTCAACACGAAATATTATAATCTACTTTTAACACATTCGATCATATACAGTTCCATAAACTGAATAAATATTTTTGGGTTGCCTTTTTACCTTCCTTAAAGCAAAATTTAACCAAAAATATTACTTGTTTTGTTCGTGGTCAATATTATTTATTTTGTTTGGTTCGTTCGTTAGAATCAGTAACCAAAAATGTACAAGTTTTGATAAAGGTTTAAAAAAATGAAATTGTGGATATGACGATAAACTACATCTGGCAGCAAGGCCTCCGATAGGGAGATTTGAGAAGAGCGGTGCAACTTTTTAATTACTGTTCACCTTGACACGGGGTGTAGCATTGTTGGGCTCCCAGCTATGGGCAAATAGTGAAACCTAAACAAAATACTATGAAAGTGTAAAAATACGTTTTTTAAAAATTCCAGTAATATATATATATATATATATATATATATATATATATATATGTGTGTGTGTGTATGTATGTATGTATGTATGTATTAGTCATCCACATACATATATAAATATTGAAAAATAGTGAAACCTAAACAAAATACTATGAAAGTGTAAAAATACATTTTTTTAAAAATTCCAGTAATATATAGATATGTATTAGTCATTCACATACATATATAAATAGATATATATATATGTATATATATATATATGTATATATCCACATATATATGTGTGTGTGTGTGCGTGTATATATATAAAGAAACCAATAATTCCTATAGCAAATAGACCAACAATATATTTTTAAAGCAAAATGACCAGTAATACATTTTATCTGTATTTGAAAGCATACAGTCGCTTCAAGTTGGCTTCAAATTATTTAAATTTCGGCATTAAATAACCCGCTAAACAAAATCAACCAACCAAATGAACTCTATTAGACAGCCGTCACAATGCAATCAAAAGCGAGCGAGCGATTTTTTTTTCAAAGTACACGCTCCTAATGCCATAAAAGACTTGATTAACTCAGTATGCATCTACTTAAGTAATCCATTAATTACGTTCCTAGTATTAATGGCTTTCTTTATCCTTACACACAAAACTGTGAGTTCAGTTGAAGAACTGAATCCACTAACTTAGTTTATTGCAATTTCAATGCCCATCTAGTACGTGTTTTCTTAAACAAGACTTGCGTTCGTATTTATTTTCCAAAACAAATTAGCCCTTAGCGAGGAACAATGGTGGGGTCAGGTATCCGCCCACACCTACATCCAGTGACAATTTTTTTTATCTCTCTGTCGCCTTTCTTTATTGGTCAGCAGGTTGTCTCTTACAATGTGCCCTTCCGAGACATTTGAATGTTAAACAAGAAGAGTACTAAGGCCAGCTGTTCATACAATAGAAATATTTTCCCATTATCAAGATAATGAATAAACAAGATTGCCAAGACCCCAGGAATACTTGACCCCTCCGACAGAAGGACAATTTGTCATAGTTTGAGAAATCAGTTTAGAGTTGATCGAAAAACAGCAACGTTTCATGCTATAATAATCTTCTTCTTTCATCTTTTATGTCTTTTAGGACGCAGGCGATCATGATTCTCCACAATTTCCTATCCTTTGTAGCTCTTAATAAGTCTTATCTTTTTTGCTATTTCTCTCGAACTATGTTCTGCCATCCATTTGCTCAAGGTCATCAAGTAAGACATGCGCTGGTTTCCTCTGTCCGTATTTCTCTCTGTCTCGTCAGTATCAGATTTTCCAAGCCTTCCATTCTTATGTGCCCCATAAATTTCAACTAACTTTTCCTGATATTAAGTATAAAATTCCTTTTAGTTTCCTTTTTCTTCAAAACTTCGTCGTTGCTCACATGTTCGGCCCCTGGTAGCCTCAGTATTATATTACTAGGGGAATAATGTTTGATTAAAATTTACGAATTTTAGATTACTTTCTCAGATATATATATATATATATATATATATATATATATATATATATATATATATATATTCTGTGTATTTCGAAAGCAAATGCTATTAAATACAGGCATATATTAATAAATGAAATTCTACTGTCGACAAGAATTGAAATCTGAAAGATACTCTACCATCCGCCCGTGCATTGAATACTGCTGCCATATCTGGTCGGGTGCCCCTGCTGTTCTCCTCGGGCTTCTCGATAAGGTTCAGAGGAGGGTCTGTAATGTGATAGATACCGACTTGGCAGACCGCCTGCAGTCTCTCTCCCACCGGCGCGACGTGGCTTCCCTGTGTCTCTTCTATAAATACTTTCACGGCTTCTACTCCGATGAACTTAGATCACTAGTGCCCCCTAAATACGAATTTGAACGAGATACTAGATTAGCAACTAGATCCCACCCTTTTACAGTGAAACCGATAAAATGCAGCCGTAACTTCTACTCCAACAGTTTCTTTCCTCGCACTTCCCGACTGTGGAATTCTCTTCCAAACGATTGCTTCCCCGACGGCTACAATCTCCAGGAGTTTAAATGTAAGGTCAATAGACACCTCCTAACACACTAACCTGCTCCCATTCTATCAAACACTCTTTCCATCTGCCCAACCCTCATCCTCGGTATCCTTACTCATCTGTCACCTTCCTCCTGACATTTCCTATGTCTAACCACTCCTTCTCTTTACCTTCCCCTCCCCTATGTAGCCCCATGCGCAATAGTGGCAGTGGAATGCCTTGCTTGGGGTGAGATGATTAAAAAAAAAACTACCGCGCCAAACTTTTCTTATCATTATATATATATATATATATATGCGAATTTCGTAAATTTCCGTATAATTCCGTAACATATATATATAAGTTTGTTTTACCAATCGAATTGATTAAAAGAATCTAGAGAATGACCGAATTGAATCTTGTCTACCATGAAATCTTTCGTGGGTCGATTGGTAAGACACGTCTGATCTTAAAACGGCATCTCTCCGGTGTGGGGAGCATGTATGTTCGATTCCTGTCGGAAGATAGATATTTTTCAAAACGATTTCTCGAACGATTAAGGCAAGTTGAAATGATAATGTACTGTTTAACTATATATATTATATATGAACAAACTTTCCGCTCAAATACAAGTATCCATTAAAAAATAATAATGTTAAACAAATAAAAATTCGTATATATATATATATATATATATACGAAAGAATACAAGACCCGTAAATCCGAGGAGGATAATCTAAAGGATTTTATTTGATTAATATCAATTATTAATTAGATAAAAATAGAGAGCTCGATGAAGATTATCCAGATCATTATGATATATATATATATATATATATATATATATATATATATATATATATATCGATTTCTATCCTGACTAGGCGCTGATACTGGTGACCACGTGACAAAATATACTAAGCTCAGTAAATTATTTAAAAGTGTGTCTCACCAAATTTTAATTAGTGTCTCACCAGTGAACTAATTGCATTAAGCAATACTACACGGCATTATTTGCGATTCTCACTGGGTGCTTCATATCTTTGACCTGACAAAATAAGCTGATCTTAAGTGACGACAAGAACATTAAATTTGGGGTTAAAGATGAGAAAAAACTGCTTTCAATTCCTCTAGGACGAGCCACGCCTTTTACTTCATGCATATGGACGCGCATTTGTCGATGTACTTCCAAAGATATCATTCTGAGCTGACCCGGTCAAGGCTGCTTTGAGTTGTCATTGTTCATTTAAGCCTGACATTGTTATCGCGCGAGACAGGCAATCAAACGAACTAATTTCGACTCACCAATTCTGAGTCTATCAACTCTATTATACAATTGAAAATGGGATGCGTCTCTTCTAAAATAGCCTTCTTCCTCCCCTTCTCTGTCACGTGCTTTTTACTCTCTCTCTCTCTCTCTCTCTCATACTTGCCTTTTGTTGTTTTCAGAACTACCTTGGACTCACCAATTCTGAGTGTATCAACTCGATTATACGATTGGAAATGGGATGTGTCTCTTTTAAAATAACCTCTTCCTTCTCTTTCTCTGTCTCTGACATGTGGTTTCTCTCTCTCTTTCTCTCTCTCGTACTTGTATTTTGTTGTTTTCAGAAATCATTTCTATTTTTTAAATGGTCCTGTCCTTTTTGTTAGTTGTTCCTAAACACATTTTCTCAAACTTGTCAAGTCGATTTGTCTCTGATTTCGATTACTGCTTTCTAAAATTCTTTCCTTATTAGATGCCCTCACAAACACAAATTACAATTCTGGATTTTTTGTTGGAAATGACAATTCTTTTTAGTTATTATTCCACCTAAAATTTCTTAGTTATATGATTTGTCTATGGTATACTCAACCATCAGCAAAAAAACAATTTTCTTTTCTACATCAATTTTTCATCATTCTACATTTTTTTTAATCGTATCATCCCGAGCAAGGCGGTATTGCCACTGATGTGCAGGGGGCTACAGAAGTGTAAAAGGTTAATTAGAAGAGTGAAGAGGAAGACGAACCAGTTAGAAAGGAGCAATAGAAGGATGGGAATACATGTGTAATGACAGTTTCAAAGGTGGAGAGAAAGGAAAGGATATACCGGGTGGAGAAAGAACAGAGTCAAGTGGTTAATAGATGAGTATTGACATTGCATTTAAATTCCTGGAGGTTGTAGCCGTCAGGAAAGCAAGAATATGGGAGCGAGTTCCACAAGCGGGAAGTGCGAGAGAAGAAGCTGCACGAGTAGAATTGTCGTCTGCATTTGATTATTTTAACTGTGAATGGGTGGAACCGAGTTGCCAATCTGGTTGCACGAGTAAACACCTGTTGGGGAGGCACCAGTGACTTAAGTTCGTTCGAGCAGAAGCCATGAAAGTATTTATAGAACAGACAAAGGGAAGCCACATTTCGTCGGTGGGGAAGTGGCTGTAGTCGAGCCGCCAAGTCGGTACCTATCACATTACTGATTCACCTTTGGAGCCTGTCGAGAACACTGAGATGAACGACAGGGGCGCCTGACCATATATGGCAGCAGTATTCCATGCACGGACGAATGGTTGATTTGTATATATGCAGGATGGATTCTCCCACGCTCTTTTTAATCCCTTTCTATCTCTTTCTTATTCTCCTCAGGATGTATCCTCCTATTCATGGCCCTCTACAGCTTTCTGTCTTTTGTTGCTTTCAGCGTTACTTGCTTTTTTTATAACCCCTCTTCCCGACTAGTGTATTGAAAGAAAAAGGAACAGCCCAAGATGCGAACTCCGAATTAGTTAGTGAGGAAAATAGAATATCTGGGAAGTGTTTTAACAGAGGACGAAAAATGCGACAGAAAATTCTGAGGACGCATTGGAATAACGAAATATACCTTACAAAGTTAAGTAAAGTATGAAAGGAAATTATGAAGGAAAATTACGTTAGGAAACGCATAACCTACCTAGTGAGCTTCAGTGAGTGAATAGCGGAACGAGGTTTAGGAGAGATGACAAAAAGACCAAACTTATTAAGAGTTACAAACGACTGGGCGTTTTTGTGAGCTATGATCGTCTAAGTCCTGAATGGCAAGGTACATAGATACAGAACTGATGGAGCAACCTTAAGCATAGACACTCATTCCATGTTGATAATTACGTATTTTTCACAACATTCCAGTTAAATTCATTGCATTTAATTTTTTTTCTTAAATCATGTCACCTCAAGCAAGACGAGGCAGTCACTGGCGCGCAATGGGTTATAGTGAGAGAAAAAAAGTACAGAAGATTTCTAAGAAAGTATACATTTACCTTATTCCCCCACTGGAGCGAGATGTGACACAAGATCTTTTTTAAAGTGGAGAGCCCGACCGCGTACAGACGGGCGAATGAACAAAAATTCCCCATCCCCGCAACCGTCGGTTGCGCTGGCTCCAGTCACGAGCACCTGGTCTACCTCTCTGGTGCAATAGGATGGCGAGGCCGTGGGACACTGCTCTCCGGGACCGGGTATCTGCACAGTATAATTTTTCTCAGATGCACTTCTGCCCTCGCAGACGGAGATACAACTGAGCCGCACTATCTTCGAGGACAGAGACTCAACTGAGAGATGATTTCTGGCCCCCAACCGACACAAAATGTGCCAGGTAAGTATGGATGTCAAATAAAATATAAGAGAAGAATGGGAATCAAGGAGATAGAAGATAACAAATGACGTTGCATTTAAACTTGGGAAAGTTATTATTCCATTTCTCCCCCCTCCAGCTATGGGTTGAATAGCAGGATAGATAAGGTTCTACCGCAGAAATAAATGGCAACCTACTGAAGAAAAATTTCCTGTCTATTCAGTCATGATCGCACAAGCATGTATCACGCATGGCACTTAATCTGGATAAAAGAATTAAATAGCAGGACAGATGGGGTTCTATAGCCTTGGTTGGCAACCAGTCTATCGCATAAAGAAATAACAACCCACTGAGGAAAAATCTTCTGCCTAATCAGGCATGTCTCGAGAAAGACATGATCGCACAAGCGTGTATCAAGTATGGTACTTGACAGACCATCGTCTTAGTAATACAAAATAATTTTAGTGACGAAGACTAAGGCATATTTAGAGTACGGATGATAATTTTTCTTGATGTACTAAAATACTATTTCATATGTAATTAGTAGTAACTGTCTTAGAAGCTGTTTCGGCGGTCAGCATTCAGTTAAAGTGGTGACCCTCTCTGAGTGGGCTCAAGTGGTCAATTGAGGCTGTCGGATGTTTTTCATAACTCAAGTGGCGACATATTAAAGTAATCTCGCTTTTCAGCATCTTTTGATTTCTCACGAGAATAAGAACGCTTAGTCTATCTGATAAAAATGCTTTGTCTGTTGACTATTATAAAATTTAGTTATAACCCGCGACATCCGTCCGTTGTAAAATAATGGTAAGTAAACCTACTGTAGAAGTAGGTAGAAAATAAACGGTATACTAATTTAATAGGTAAAAAATATTTGTCTATTTTTATATGTAATGTAAATACTGCAGGTAAAAAATACTTTTACAAATACAAAAAGAAATTCAGTAAATCTTTTTATGCAGAAGTCATTCACAATATTTAATATTTTGTTATATAAATTAAAATACCATCATCGTTATCATCATCATCATCATCATCATCTGCTTCAATCGTTAGTGGGGGGATCTTCTTTATGTCTTTTCAGGACGTGGGCGCTAATGGACCTCCACTTGCTTCTATCGCTTGTCGCTCTTAATGTTTTTCCTTTTGGTATCTAATCCAAACCCCACTACGCCATCTACCTGCTGAAGCCCATCAAGTATGACTCGCACTACTTTCCCTGTCTCTCTTTCCCTCTATCCGTCCTGTGAGTATTAGGTCCTCTAAGACCCCTTTCTTTATTACGTGTTCCAGAAACCTCAGGATGATCTAAGGGTAGAAAAAAAAAAAACACAACATAAAACAACCTCTTCAAAGACGATCTGTTGGTGGTGGCTCTGGGGAATTCCGGTTTAGTCATGTCCGCTCACATGTTGGCTGACCAGCTTCAGCATTGCCACTCGTCTTCAACAGTGGCTTGCATGATGGTCTTGCAGAGGCTGTTATTCCGCCTGACCTAGCCAAACCATGACGTCTTCTTAATAGTGGAGAGAAGAGATCCCTGTCAACGCGCGAAATTTTTGATCTTGCTCGGAATATAGTCATTGGTTTTGTACTCTTAGTAGAGAAACAAGATTAAATTAAATAAAATGACACTTGGCAATGACATCATTATTAATGTTCAATGTCACATGAAGTATTAATTGCATATACACGGTGCGATGGATAAACTGTCGTCTAAATTACACAAAAATGAAAATGTGACTAACATTTCAATTTAACAGATATGTTTACCAAAATTACACAAAAATATCTTGAAATACTAAAAAGGAAAGTTATTCAATACATAACATAAAACTTATGAAAAAAGTATTTTTGGTATTTTTTCTTTAAAAAGCTATTCCGACACTTTTATAGTGTTTTGTTGTTTAGAAATTCACTGTTCGTCCACAGCTGGGACTCTAACAGGTTCTACCACCCAGGGTCAGGGTGGACCTGGAACCAATAGCAATTAAGATGTGGTTTCACGCTCTTCAAAACGTCCAATCTCCCAATCAGAAGCCTTGCTGCAGGGTGTAGTTTATCATCATACTGAAAACTAGACTAAAGAGATGCGACTACATATGTACACACAGGAGGTGGTGATGAAAATTTTAAGTTTAAATTATTTTTTTAAATATATATTATATAATCTGGCTGAATTCATTTAGTTTCCTTTTTCTTTTTATCACCTTTGTTATTAAATATCCTACATTGAGATAAGGAAAGATCTGCCAAGGAATTGTTCTATATATATATATATATATAAACTTATTTATAAATGGAACTTTGTGTGTGTGTGTGTGTGTGTGTGTGTGTGTGTATGTGTGTGTGTATGTGTGTGTGTGTCCGTTACCTATAGACTCCGAAACAGCAGAACCGATTTTCTTGAAAATTTACAGTTGTACTATAAGCGTCTGCGAGTGTTCTTAGCTAGGTTTTGTGTCGAGGTACCCCCGATAAATATCGAAAATCGATAATCGAAAAAATCGGGTTATAGAAGGAGTGGTCCAATTTTAATCAAATTTGATACACTTATAGAGAAAGACATAAGAAACGATATTCAGAAGTTTCAAGGTTGCAGTTCTTACAATAGTGCAGAAAATCGATAATATATAAATATAAAAGACAAGATGCTTGTGTGTGTTTGTTTATCTGCCTGTATGTCTGTATTTTTTCAGCCCTTTTATTTTAGTTTTTGCTTCGGGTTTGACTCTAAGTTGGTATAATTGTAGTTCTTAGTCTCAGCCATGATACCATTTACTCAGAGGACTTATTTAGCCTTCAAAATTCAGTTTAAGACGAAAAAATCTTATTTGATATCGATAGCAGGGAATCAAAATTTGACTTACATCCATTCATTTTTCTTTCAGTCTACGGTTTCGCTTTAACTGGAAACAACTATTGCTTTTTAGTCTTTCGTTCCAACGTCCAAGAGTCTGAGCTCCAGGACCATGGATTAGTTTTAAAGCTCTCCTTACACCCGAGCAACGCCGGGCTATACTGCTAGTATATATATAATAAAATTTATAGTATATATAAGGAAAACTTACCGACATGTTTGTCCTCTGATGGACTTTATTAAACAAGTGTAAGGATTTTAATTTGCAACAAGTATTTATAAACAAAAGTAAAAATTGTTAGTTTCAAAATGTTTAAATTCAAAAAGATGCATATAAATATTCATCAAGTTAGAAATATAGGTAAATTAAGGAGGATGCTAAGTGATGCAATTTAATGTCTAATAAATGAAAGTGAGCAAATGCTGTTGGATTTTTTATTGCAATTAATATTTAAATTATTTACTATGGAAAAAAATTATGTATTATATATTTTAAATAACAGGTTATGAATTTAACAGTTTTCTTTTAATTTTTTTTTAACATTTTACAGTCATGTATATTGGCTTAGAAAAGTTGTAATTCTTTTATGGATAGAGATATTTGAGAAAATCTGGAGCGGAGACTATAAGATTTGACAGCGACACTTCCGAAAATTTTTTATCCAAGTAAGTTACTTTCTCTTTTGACAATTGTGTCATTAATTTGATTAAATTTGTGGTTGAATTTATTTATATGTATAACTAATGCACTTAATAAATTGTTGTGTATAAGAAACAATTTTTGTTCATAGATATGTTTTTTTTAAATTTCTGTAAGTTTCCTCAATGTATTATGACAAACAGTAGTGACAGTTTTGTTTTTGTTTATAACTACTTGTTGCTAAATAAAATCCTTAAATTTACCTTTTTATTCATATTGTCCTTTTACATACACTACCGGCCATAATTATTAGGCCACCCTAGTTTTTTAAAAGAAATTATGTATTTCATAATACTTTTAGTATCTATTGCCGAATTGGATAATTGTAAATGAAAATAGAATGGTTCTTTTGTTAATACTGCACAATAACATGTGTATCAAATGAATTTATAAATATTGCACATATACAAATCAACCACCCGACCGTGCATAGAATACTGTTGTCATATCTGGTCAGGCGCCCCTGCTGTTCATCTCAGTGTTCTCGACAGGCTCCAAAGGAGAATCTGTAATGTGATCAGTCCAGACCTGGCAGCTCGACTCCAGCCACTTTCTCACCGGCGGGATGTGGCTGCCCTCTGTCTCTTCAATAAATATTTTCATGGCTTCTGCTCCGACGAACTTAGGTCACTGGTGCCCCCCCCCCCCCGCACAAGAATTTACTCGAGCATCCAGACTGGCAACAAGGTCCCATCCTTTTTCAGATTCTTTTCTCTCACTTCCAGCCTGTGGGACTCCCTTCCGTATACGTGCTTTCCTGACGGCTACAACCTCCAGGAATTTAAATGCAATGTCGATTCCCATCTCTTATTCACTTGACTCCAGTCCTTCCTTCTTCCTTTCTACATCACCCCGTGTATCTTGGTCTTTTCCTTTCTCACTCTACCTTCGCAACTGTCATCACGCCTGTATTCCCATCCCTATCTTGCCGTTTCTCGGACACCCCCTGTAACTAGTTCGGCTTTCTCTTCGCTTTTACTCTCTTATGTAGCCCCCTGCGCATCAGTGGCGAGTGAAATGATTAAAAAAATATATATTTCTATATATTTTTTCAAATAAAAAAGAAAACTACATTCATTGTATGGCCATTTCGGCGAGAAAAAAATCTCTCTTCCTCAGCAACGATCAAAATCAAAATTTTATTGCAAATATGAGAAAAAAAAATTCACATTCCGAATGGTCAAGTGGTCATTCAAAATAATTCCATACACAGGAAGTTTACATTAAAAGTAAAAAGAAAGTAAATAAGAAAAAATAAAGGGAGGGGAAGTTAAGAAAAAAAGGTCATCTAGACATTGTTACGGGGGGGGTTAAGAAAGGGAAAAACACAAAGACAGGGGTTCAAGAATCGATTATAGAAGAATACTTTTAAATTATATCTGTGTTAAAAAAAATCTAAATTTAACCCTGTCACAGGAATGGAATTGGTGGGAGGTTAGGAAAAAGAAAAATGGAGTAGACAACGGAAGAGTTAAAGAAGAAAAAAATAAGGAAATAGGAAGAAAACGAAGAAAGGGGGAAATCTTCAGTAGTCATAGTAACGAATGCCGGCTTCAGAGGGTGAAAAGAAGAGACAGATACATAAAAAGGGGAAAGAAAAAGGAAAAGAAAAAAGAGAGAAAAGAGATAACATTACGTAATATTCAGCTCCGTGAAAAGTGTTCTCAAAAAAAATTTGAACACCGAACACTGATCTTAATGAGCCGCATACAACTGACCATCCTAATTCTGATGAACAGAGTTAACAGCAGAATTGAACCAGAGATAGGACAAGAACAGTGCGGTTTCGTTAAAGATACCGGAACAAGGAAAGTGATTTTCATGCTCAGAATGCTACCAGAAAGAGCAATACAAATGCAAAAAGACCTGCATCTGAGCTTTATAGACTACGCAAAGGCATTTGACAAAATACGCCCCAAAGACTCGGCAACCTTGACATTTTCGGGAAAGACATTAGAATAATCAAGAACCTATATTAACAGCAAACCGATTGCATACAGATAGGAAATGAATTCAGCAGATACTAAAAAAAATAGAAAGGAGCGTAAGACAAGAGTGTGTTCTTTCACTGGATCTATTCAACCTATACAGCGAAACAATTCTGAGAGAAATAAAATCCTTGACAGGATTCGTCATTGGCGGCCACAATCTCAAAAATATAAGATAAACGGATGACACAGTGTTGTTAGCGGACACGAAAAGGAAAATACAGGACCTTCTACAGAAGGTAGCAAAAGAAAGAACTGAGCATAAACTTCAAGAAAACTGAATGTATGATCATCAGTAAAAAAAATGATCCCAAAATGTTAATTACAGATCAGAGAAACTAAAATAAATCAAGCAAAGAAATGTAAATATCTGGGAAGCGTTCTAACAATGGATAGAAAGTTCGACACTGAGATTCGAAAACTTGTTGCTATGGCCAAATGGAGGCATTTCAGAAGCTAACCAGATTACTAAGTGGCAGGAAAATTTCATTGGAAACAAAGAAAAGAGTGCTGGACTGCTATGTGATATCTGTCATTATGTATGGCAGCGAAAGTTGGATGATCTTATCAAGAATGAATAAGTGGCCCGAGGAAGTAGAAACGTGGTTCTTTCAGATAGATACTGAGGACACTATAGAGCGAGCACGTGAGCAATGATGTGATGTTGAAAAGGATGCAAACAAGAAGAGCACTCATACTTAATATCAGGAAGCGATTGAGGTTCCGGGACACGTAATGAGGAAGGAGGGTCAGGAAAATCTTATACACACAGGATGCACAGACTAAAAGAGAGACAGGGGAAGACAGCACGAGGCATATTTGATATACTTGAGCAAATGGATGGCGGAGCGGGATCTGGGAGAGATACAAACAGCAAAAACATTAAGAGCCAAGAGAAACAGGGGCAAGTAGAAGTCTATGATCGCCTACATCCTGAACGGACACTGCACATGAAGAAATAGTCGTCTTGGATTTTTTTCTTTTATTCTTTTTTTTTTTCTTTTTACAAAAAGGATCAGTGAAAAATGTCATGAAGCCATTTCTGACTTTAAGTCTCCCCTTGGAACCCAGAAAAAGATGTGTATACAACAAAAATCAAAATAATAATAATAATAATAATAATAATGTCGTTGTAATTATTTGGTCAGTCGTTGAATATCACTATCAGGGTTAACGTCACTAATCAAGTGTTTGAATTATTTAAACATTTTCAGCAATCGAAATAATCATTCATTATAGATATAAAGTTTGGCATATTTCTTTCAATCCTTGGCCAACGCCTTCCATCTCGAATTCATGCAATAGAAGAAAATAGAATAAATAATTCTGTTGTTCTGTTTTCAAAGAGTGGAAACTTTTACAAGTGTTGACATTTGCGTTCTTGCATTTTCTTCGACGAGACATTTGACTTCATGTGTCACATGATACATCTGTCATGCTTCTTGCAAGGGTAAATCGTTCCTGCGTTATCAGTGATATGGCTACCGCCCCAGACACAATACACGACGACATATTCAATTTCTAAATTTTAATTTGTTATTCCTTTCCAAACCTTACATCATTCATACGCACACGCATTTGTCGCTGGTTGTGTTTCGACTCCAGATGATGTAAACTGGCTGGGTTGAGTCTGCACATGTCCTTTGGGACTGTTGAACGCAACAATCATCACATTTATGTACTTGTAAAATCTGCAGCAGAGAACTGGTATATTCCCCACCATATATATATATATATATATAAAATATTGGATTTTAAAATTAAATACATACAGGCTAGGGTTAAATAGGGACTTAGGTGTTTTGAATCTTTATAAATATTTCAATAGTTAAACATTTTTTAGATACACTTAAAAACTTTTCTCTAAAACAAAATTTATAAGTATTATTAAAGATAGGTTTACGTTTACAAATATTAAAAGATATATCGCTTTCTGCGTCACGTGATATAAACAATCTCTCGGACGAACGCTCTTCGCGAAAACGTTTCTAATTTAAATTTTAAAATGATTTATTTCTTATGAAAGCCCGAGGACGGTCTGAAATGTCAAATATAATAATAGAAATAAATAAATACTGTCAAAAAATACATTTTTAAACTTACCATTTTTAGTAGTTTTTCCTAGGTACCTCCAAAAGAAATCACAGCTCATTTTCGATACCTCAAATTAAATTTAATTTTTAAAAATAAAATATTTTTTGAAGCTTTAATTTTAGCTTTAATTGAAAGCCAAGAGATTAAATTTACTAATTACAGTAAGCAAAATACCCTGATTTAGTTCAAACCGAAATTATATTGATCGGAATCAAACATTTAACTGCTGAAAAAAATATTTTTAAACTTATCGCCATCATTGACTGATCGACACATTATGTAAACAGTAGCCAAATTTCTGTTTTAAAAATCTGGCAAAAAAAAAAATATATATATACCTCCTTGACACGTTATTTAAGTCGATTTTTAGAATTGAAACTTACCTTTATCTGATTTCAAACAAGTAGTAAGTGCTTACTGTCTGGAAATTTAAAGTATAAATCTCTTTTTAATTTTCGGTAGCCCTCTTGTCAGCGCTATCTGAGCTGATAAATGATTTATAATTGACAAGTAGGTGTGAATGACGTTTGGATGGCGACCGAAAGTGACAAAAAATTAATGTATCTTAAAACATAACATTTGGAAATTTAATTTTTGTTGTTTTTTTAACTAAATAGTAAAATTAAAAATTTAACATAATATTTTCAGCAAATATATAATATTTTATAGAATTTTAGTTTAGATTTATAGCCAGACTATGCTTTCTGAATAAATAAAAATATGCTTTCTGAATAAATAAAAATATGCTTTCTGAATAAATAATAAAAATATGCTTTCTGAATAAATAAAAATATGCTTTCTGAATAAATAAAAATTTAAATTTCTTTTAAAATAATTTAATAAGAAAGAATTAAAATAACCGAACTAAGTTATATTATGTTATTTATTAATATTTTTCTGAAATATTAAATATTTTTATGTTAAATATTACATATTTTTCTGAAATTATTTATTAATATGCTTTCTGAAAAATTAAAAAATTTAAATTTCTTTTAGAATAATTTTAATTCAATAAAAAAAAGAATGAAATTAGAATCAAAGTGTGGTTTGTGTCGTTTTCGATGTAAGCGGAATTCATCCAAACTCTTGTTAACTTTTAAAAACAATACGACTTGTTATGACCCCTATGGAACACCGTACTTAATAAAAATTACCAATATTTTTTTTAATTATTTTAAAAATAAAATGGGTGTATGATTTTTATCAAACTTTTCAATTTTCGATAGGCAATATAATAATCAATTCCTAAGTAAAAAAGAAATTCAACAACGTTTTTATAAAAGGTTTTTAAAATATTTGTAACAGTTTTATGAATTATTATAATAAAAAAATAAACAAATAAAAACAATTATTTCAAAATTTTATTAGTAAACGAAAAAAAATGTTTTTCTTCAGACTATAATGTCCTTAATAATTATTATTTATTCCAGCAATTAAAAGTTTATCAAATTAAATTATATCAGAGTTTTATTGCATTTTTATCTTCCTCTTCGGAGCAGATTTTCGGTCAGGTTGTCCACTTTAAAATAAAAAACATAGACGATTTATATGCCCCAATGAGTCCTGCATTTAACTAATAAGAAAACTTTTTACAGCTAATTAAAATTTATTAAAATTTCATGGATTTACTTAAAGTGGGGGTAACAGAGTTAAAAAAATATTTTCACCAAGATATTCAAAAAAATAATAATTTCAAAAACAATTTCATTCATTTGTGAATGAGTACTGAAAGTTTCATTCAAATCTGACTATTATTTGATTTTTGCGAGAATTTCCAAATTAATGTGTTTGTTACCGGGAAAAAAGTGGGTTGCGTCATCATTACGTTACTCATTGTAAAACAGTGGTAAAGTTTTTTTTAGCCGCTAACTCAAATAAAAACAACATTTTCTATCAAAATTTCGAAAATGTTAGCTGGGATTAAAAATTTTTTTAAAATAATTAAAAATTGCTTTGATCTTTCCTCTTAATAATATAAATATTTTGATGGAAAAAGTTTGTTTTATTAAGTTTATAAACTTTTTTATTCATACTATGCTGTTTCATGCTCTTTTTTTTTAGCGTTTACTTGGAGGTACCTATATGGACACATGTCAGCACCGAGAAACAGCAGTTCAATGTGTTTCATGTTTGACGCAACCGTCATGGTCTGCAGATTGCGTTTAAGTTATCGAGATATTTTTTTCGTGTGCAAAATGACGTAATTAAATATCTAATGTTTTTCAGTTGACCTAATGGATATTTATGAGCGTTTTCCTAGTAAGTAACAACATTTTGTGAATATAGATTTTGTTTCAAATAAATTCATTTATTTTTTTAACTTGATAAAGTTCGTCAGTGGATAAAACGTGTCGACCGAAATTAAATACAGTTTCCTCTTGTCTATTTTTTTAGTCATATTGTTCCTCTCTACACATTATACCTGAGAATATTTACACACACACACACACACACACACACACACACACACACACACACACACACACACACACATATATATATATATATATATATATCCGTGCAGCTTGATTAACCATTTTTGCTTCAATCCGGGATAGAAATCTAACTGATTCGTTATCAGACGGATATCTTTCTGTTGTGATATCAGCGTATGGCAGAGAAAGACAGCTTTCATAGCAGGTTATTCACAGGATGTAAACAGCAGCCAGCAACTGAGAGCGTTCAATTTGATAGCCGAACTGCGTTCAACTAATTAACCAAAAAAACGTAGCGTAAAGCAGGAAGTAGTTATTATTTTTATGAAGTCTAACCCTCCCTATAATGCTTTATCGACAAGCGATATATATATCGCTTGGTATGTAATCCGGGTAAATTCCAAAAGAGACGAACTCGAGAGAACTCAATGTTAAATTCATTTATTTAACAGAGTAATATTTTATAAAGGATTTTCGATTATTACCTTGGATAATACATATTTCACCACTTTGATGTTCTTAACGCGGCTCGTCAGATCCAAAAAATGGATCTTTTTTGGATCTGACGAGCCACGTTAAGAACATCAAAGCGGTGAAATATGTATTATCCAAGGTAATAATAGAAAATATTATATATATATATTTTAATCACATCACCCCAAGCAAGGCGGTAAGGCCACTGGTGTGCAGGGGGCTACGTAAGAGTGAATAGATAGTTCAGTCTATCTACTCAAATTAAAAAAATAAACAAAAAAGAAAGTGAAAAGATTAGAAAAGAGAAAACCGGAAACCACATCCTAAACAGGGAACAAGGAATGAGCCTCTACACCTGTTCAATAGACGTGGGTGGAGTGTGAACCGGGCGATAGTTCAGTCTATCTACTCCAATTAAATTTGTATTAATTATATAATAATAACTTCCAATTCTTAATAACAATACCAGTTACAGTCAAAAGCAGCTTATCGGTTATTTTTAATCGATATCCATATGAGTATATTCTATGTTTATTATTTATTTAAAGATATCTTACAAGAAACATATATGCTCTCTTGGCAACACATATTTTTCTAATAAGATTTATTAAATATTCAGGTAAGTAGTTAGAAATTAATAAATATACTGTTTAATAAATAAATACTTCTACTCAAATACGGGTATCCAACAAAAATAATGTTTAAGCAATAAAATATGTTGGATTAATAAATAAAAAAATCCATTTCTAAAAAATGGGAGGAAGGACTAGAATAATTCAAAGAAATCAATTCCAAGTGTAGGATATACAAATATAGTATCAAAATGCAATATATATATATATATATATATATATATATATATATATATATATATATATATATATATATAAATTCTTATGAAATACGAAATTATTAAACGCGGTACAAACACGCCGTGATAAACAGAAATCTAGTCGTGGTTTCAATCTTTGGATTTGAAAGTGAAACAATATACTCTTGTTCAGCATGTCAGTCATATGCAGTAGACACATGGCGATGAGCAGAGAGTACTTGGCCGAAACATTTTGTTTGTAACAGCATCCAAAATAATCAAGATGATAAAAATATTTCGAATAAATTAATGCACATACAGTGTAACCCGGATATAAGAGAGATATCATGGCTGGAGAAGAATTCTTTTATATCTGGGTCTGGTCTATTTTATATACATTACCACAGGCTCTAATTTGGGACCAGAGAAAGACTATCTTATATCTGGGTTTCTCTTATATAATGGTCTCTTATATCCGGGTTACACTGTGCTTACGTATGATTTCCCATTGTGCGCGGAGATCAATTTCATCCTTAACGTTTATATAAACGTAATCTTTGCTGGGGATTCAGAATTACTGTTTTACAAACACGTACTCTTCTTTCTATCCAGTTTTTTAATATAATCAAATTTCTAAACATCTTACGTACACATTTTATGGCGATATTTCTCATCTTCTTTAATACTACAAATAATATTTTTTTCTACAAATATTTTCATGGCAGCTGTTCCGACGTGCTTTTCTCCTTGGTGCTTCGACCCCGTGAATTTAATCGTTCTGCTAGGTTAGCATTTAGGTCACACCCTTTTACGCTTAAGATAGGTAAATATAACCGCCACTTTTACTTGAACAATTTCTTTTCTCGCACTGTAGGATTTCTTCCTGTTTACTTGCTTCCCTGATAGCGCCAATCACCAAACATTTAAATGCAATGTCAATTGCCGTCTTTTATTTTCTTGAATCCTGTTCATCTTCTATCTTCTTTTCAATAACCCTTGTATCCAGGATTTTTTTATCACTGTAACCCCCTGCTCACTAGTGTGGGTCCCGCCTTTCTTGGAGTGGAATGATAAAAAATAAATATGGATATCAACGATCCAATTCATAATGAAACAGTTTTGGTGCATTTCAAATTAATATCCATGAGGAAAGCTTGGGTCCTTGAGTAAAATAGTAGAGTAGAATGATTCTGTATCTTTGGATGGCAGCCAATCTAAAAGAAACATATCTAAATTGGCAACTGGTCTAGAAGAAAACAATATAAATACAGAATTTAAAATCTGAGATTTACACAACAAATGAAAACAGAACAAGATACTAATTTTTTTTAATCATGTTACCCCAAGCAAGGTAATAGTCAAGAGGCTACGGAGAGTGACAGAAACAAAGACCAGGATTTAAGAAGATAGACTCTTGACATTGTATTAAAATATTTGAAAATTATATTTGACAGAGGTCGGAAAATGCAAAAGCTGAAATCCGAAGATTCATTGGGATAGCGAAAGAAGCCTTCCAAAATGTAAGCAAAATATTAAGAAATAGAAAAATATCATTAGAGACAAAGTAAAGACTACTAAATTTAATGTAGGTGCTCCTATGGTATCGTCAACGTCCTCTTGTAGAATCATATTTCTATTGCCTCAAGTCTCTTCTTCATCTAAGATGAGATTGTCTAGCATTCGCTGCCATATGAGAGGACCGATATAATATAACACTATAGTACGCTTTTCTTTGCTTCTAACAAAATTTTCCTGTTCTGAATACTCTGCTTTGTTTTTGGAGATCATCATTCGCTATCTCAATTCTCCTTTGGGACTTGGGTGTCGAATTTTACGCGCTCCGTTAAAAGACTTCATTGATATGTAAATTTTACTTTTGGTATCTCAAAGGGATAGAAAAATAACAAATTTTACTGAGGGTAACAGTTAAGAAGAGTCATGATCGCTAACGGTACATAACAGATGATTCAGGGGATAAGAAATGGATTAATGCAGTTTTCAAAGGTATGTATTAAATTGACGAGCATTTGAACACGGTTCGCTGGTTTTACTTTCTGCGCTGATAACAGTTATGTTACCCTCACGTCGGGCAGCAATAATTCTTCTTTTTCTAGGTGCCGTGTTTTTCTGAAGACAACTTAGCTACAGCCTATTGAGATTTTAATCAATTTATCAATAGTGAAAAAAGTTGATAACGATGTTTGTACTTGATAATTTCATAAAATGAAATGAAAAACTTTTAAAAAGGTAAATTTATGAACATGTTAAAAAGAAAATTTGGAATTTTTTTTTTTAAGAAGTGATTTAGAAGTATTTTAAAAAGATGACGAAGGAATAAAAAATCCCTTGATTATCGATCATTAGATTAATTCGTTTTCGATTATTGCGCTAATTTTTTTTTTTACTAAAATTTGATTAGTGCCTACATAATACTCGATTAGTGTGGTAAAACATTCTTCAATTTAACCATCGACATGAGAGTAATCAAGAATCACTACTGGCAGCAAACTTCCAGCATACGGACAGGTAACGAATTCAGCAGATATACAAAGATAGAAAGAGGCGTAAGACAAAGATGTCTCTTTTCATCAGATCTATTCAACTTGAACATCGGACTTTTCTGAGGACCCTAGATGTTATGCCAAGATTTGTCAACGGAGGTCACAATTTGAACAACATAACGTACGTAGATGATACAGTGTTTATAGCAGACGCGGAAAGGAAACTATAAGAGCTCCTACAGAAGGTAGCTGAAGAGAGTGACAAGAAAGGACTACAAATAAACTGCAAGAAAATGGAATGCAATGTCATCAGCAAAAAGAGCAGTCCAAAATGCCAAATACAGGTGGGGATACTAAAATGAAGTAGGTACAAAAATTTAAATATCTGGTAAGTGTTCTAACAGAAGACGGAAAGTGCGACACAGAGATCCGAAGGCGAATTGGCATGGCGAAGGACGCATTCCAGAAGCTAAGTAGAGTATTAAGAAAAAGGAAAATTTCACTAGATACAAAGAAGAGAGTACTGGATTACTATGTGATGTCAGTTCTTCAATATGGCAGTGAATGCTGGACAATATAATCAAAGATGAATGAAAAACTTCAAGCAACTGAAATGTGGTTCTACAGAAGGATGGTGCGAATATCATGGATCGAGCATGTGAGCAATGACGAGGTTTGGGAAAGGATAGAAACGAAAAGGAAATTAATACTGAGCATCAGGAAGAGACAGCTAAAGTTCCTAGGACATGCAATGAAGAAGGAGGGCTTGGAAAATCTGATACTAACAGGCCAGATAGAGGGAATGGAGAGACAGAGAAAAACAGCGAGTAATGTACTTAACTGGCCTGAGCATTTGCATCAGAGAACGGGGGGGTGCGTGGTGTTACAGGAGGAAGCGTGCTTAGAGCCACCAGGGATAGGGAGACGTGGAAAGCCATGATCGCTTACGTCCTGAAAAAACAAGTCAGATAGAAGAAGATTTGAAAATTGTTTTTTTTTCTTTTCATAGTTACCGATTAATTAAAAATTCTTTAAAATTTGTAAATGGAAAATAGGCAACTATTTTGTTTCTCAAATATTACGTAATCTAAGTAATTACAATATTGTTTAAAAAAATGGACGGTTATGAAGCGGTAAATTTTATAAGCTAATAATAAAATACATATTTAAGTATTAATTTCTTTTAGTATTTTTATTTCTTTTTATGCTTATTTTGAAAATCTTAAAAAGAAATTTCTGATTTTAGTTAAAAAAAAAACGGATTATTTAATTGGTTTGTACAGAAATTTACATTTATTAAAAATATTGAACATTTACTATGAAAAGATTAAAAATAAAATTTTCTGGTTAAAATACTGAAGATTATGATATGTTTGGTAAATTTCCAAAAATAGAAAAAAATACATCACATAGGGGCCTTGTTAAATTAGACTTGGCACCACAGTCACCCGATTTAAGCCCTATTGAAAATATACGGAATTTAATGAAAAGTAAAATGAAAGGCAAAGTTTTTAAAAATATCGATGAATTAAAAGAAATTATAGATATTTAGAATAACTATATTAATATAATTATATATTATCGTTAACAGAAGAATACCATGCAGAAAACGACTCTAAATAAGATTTACACAAAACAAACAGATTAATAAACATGAATTCATATCATTTTTATTGTATCTTTTTATATGTACCTATATTTTAATTAAAAAAAAGTACGCAAATTAGAAATGAATTGTGAATCAGACTAAAATCTGAGGTACAAATCACATCATCTAAACTTATTTATAAAGGGAACTTTGTCTGTGTGTGTGTGTGTGTCCGTTTCCTATAGACTACAAAACGGCTCAACCGATTTTCTTGGAAATTTACACACTTGTACGATAAGCGTCTGCGAGTGTTCTTAGCTAGGTTCTGTGTCGAGGTACTCACGATAAATATCGAAAATCGATAATCGAAAAAATCGTGTTATAGAAGGAGTGGTCCGATTTTAATCAAATTTGATACACTCATAGACAAAGACATAAAAAAACGATATTCAGAAGTTTCAAGGTTGCACTTCTTACAATAGTGCAGAAAATCGATAATATATATATATATAAAAGTCAAGATGTTTGTGTGTGTGCCTGTTTATCTGCCTGTATGTCTGTATTTTTTCAGCCCTTTTATTTTAGTTTTTGCCCTTTTATTTTAGTTTTTGCTTCGGGTTTGGCTCTAAGTAATTATAATTGTAGTTCTTAGTCTCTGCCATGATACCATTTACTCAGAGGACTTATTTAGCCTTCAAAATTCAATTTACGACGAAAAAAACTTACTTGATATCGATACCAGGAAATCAAAATTTAACTTACATCCATTCATTTTTCTTTCAGTCTACGGTTTCGCCTTAACTGGAAACAACTATTGCTTTTTAGTCTTTCGTGCCAACGTCCAAAGAGTCTGAGCTCCAGGACCATGGATTATATTTAAAACTGTCATTACACCCGAGCAACACCGGGCTATACTGCTAGTTTCCTATAAGTTATTATGTTCGATTAACCAGTTTTCGAATATGAGTATCTTTTAATGTACGCATTCGAAGAATGACTGCATTTTAAAAAGGTAATTTAGGTTAATGGTAAAAAGATGATTTAGGAGTATTTTAAAAGGGTGTTTTAGTAGCATTTAAAAATATTTTACGATTATTATAAAAAGGTGATTTACGAGTATTTTGAAAGCTATTTCATGAGTATTTTAAAAAGGTGTTTTATTAGTATTTTAAAAAGGTATTTTAGAAGTATTTTAAAAAGACGATTTAGAAGTATTTTAAAAAAGCGCTTTAGGGGTATTTTAAAAAGTGAAGAAGGAGTATTTTTAAAAAGAGACTATTTTTAAAAGGCGATGTAAGAATATTCAAGAGACTTGTGCTGTTATAAGGATTACATTTAAATTACCTTTTAGTGAAACGATGATAAAGATTTGATTTCAAAGTTGTGACTGGTAAACAGCTAATATGTTTACTTTAGTCCTATAACGTCCAGTGTTTCGATAAGAATCGAGTTATATCCGCATAGAGTTCAAGAGCAAAAGTTAAGTACGTCATTCAAGACAAGATTAGATATCATCCAACCTTACACTCGCCCTAACTGCATTTCGTATTTGAACCATTATCTATAATCGATTATTATTTAGCTTACTTGTCGCGATCACGGATATTCACAGTACATTCGCGTTTTTTTTTTATCTTAATTATTAGTAAGCATTGCTGCTGACGGACAAATTTTAGATTAAAAGTAAGTTACATTGTTATTTCAATATATATATATATATATATATATATATATATATATATATATATATATTTCTGTCTTTGTGATTGATGTTATTTT